>OU343216.1:72863876-72895553 GCA_910596185.1 Chrysanthemum makinoi | reverse complement strand
AGATAATTTTAATAAAAACGACATACATGTGAAAATTAAACTAACTACTTCTCTTCCTTGCTTCTCTTTCTTCTATTTATACAAATAAACGAATGTGCTTCGACTGCTTCTCAGCAATTCCCACTTGCATTTGGGACCATTGGATGGCTTGAGATAATCTTGGCCGTTTGATTGATTTTTGGCGCCAAAAGAAGGTTTTAGCAGTTGGGGTTGAGTGCAAGGGAAAGGGAAGCATTAAATGCTTCTTGGAGTTTGGTGGAGGTGGAGTGATAAGGGGAGGAGTTTGTGAGCTGGAAGGATGGGAGGTGCCTGGTGTTGCAGGCAAGCAGGTGGGAAGGAGACTTTTTGGAGGGAAAAGGGGTATTTGTTTGACCGGGGTTATATTGGACAGGGGGTCCAAAAAGAAAGGGTCCAAATGGCTTATGGCAGGGGTCACAGGGGTTTTGATAGGGTCCAAGGTCCATGGTTAAGGTTATTAATACAAGGGCCTTTTTGCAATTTCTGAAAATACAAGGACCAAATCTGCCAATATCTCAAAGTTGTTCCAAGGGACCAAAAGTGACAAGTTTCAATAGTACAAGGACCAAAATGGACATTTTCAAACTTCCAAGGACTATTTTTGCCAAATTTGAAACTTAAAGGACCAAACTTGTAATTTCTCAGAACTTTTGATATTTTTCACCAAAGGACTAATTTTGACAACTTATGATTTTAAAAGGACCTTTGGTGACTTTTCTTTTGAAATTAAGTGCTCAGGGACTATTTCTGACAACTTTGGAAACTTGGGGGACTGAACTCCCATTATGCAAACTTAGCTCATTTTTCATCTGATTTTAAACATTTTGCATCTGAAACATATAAAATGCAATTTTTGAGATATTTTCAGTATTTTGATGCATTTCTGAGCATTTTAAGTGTTTTGCAGTTCAGATTTGACCAAAAAATGATGAGTATTTACACACTCATCAATCCCCCACACTAAACTATTGCTAGTCCCTAGCAATCTTTCGAGAAAAACTTAATGGATTTGAATCTCTTTACCAAAAGCCATTACTTCTGGAGTAGCCAAATGTTTTAGTTCAAGTAAGAACTATGGTACACCGATAACCATGTGATTTTGAGCAAATCACCAGCTTCCAACGGATTTGATTTGTCTTTACCGAAGCGCGTTCCTGGACTAGCCAACTCTTAGATAAATTATCAATATTATCCTTGGTGAGCTGATTACCAATTATGGTTTTTCCACTGCCTTTACCACAAGCTATAAACTTGCGGGCTAGCCAACTCTTCACTTTTAAGGATATGGTGAGCTGAATACCATACAATTTTGGGCAAATTGCAAGCCGTCAACGGATTTGAGATATCTTTACCAAGAGCCGTTTGCTCCTGGATTAGCCAATCCTTTTGTTTATTAGACATGGTGGATGATAACCATAAGTGAGTAAGTGCAAAATACTTACTCCAAAAAAAAATTTTGGCAAAAATGGGGAATTGGGTGGTATAATTACATGATAAAATTCGTGAGAATCCCCCCCACACTAGAAATGAATATTGCCCTCAATATTCAAAGTACCCGGCGGTTTATGCCGAAACATAGAACGTAAAAGGGAAATACTACGGCCATTATTTAGCAAGATTTTTTTTTTTTTTTTTTTGAAACTTTATATACAACAGCGGGGGCAACTCCCCCACACTAGGGTGGTAGAAATAGAAAGAAGTCAGAAATATGGGTGAAAACCCATATGGCATGCTACTGTTTTTGATTCCCCGAGTCGCTAGCTTGACTCGATCCCCGCATTCATTGGTTCATGGGGAAAGTTTGATGATCCGGGACAACCAGTAGGAATGTCCCTCTCCAAATATATGCTTCAACCGATGACCATTCACTTTAAAGTTTGGACCATCGGGTTGAGATAACTCAATGGTTCCATATGGAAATATTTTAGTGATGGTAAATGGTCCAGACCAGCGGGATTTTAGTTTTCCCGAGAAAATCTTCAATCTTGATTTGAAAAGAAGGACTCGATCACCGACGTTGAAAACGCGGTTCTTGATTTTAGAGTCATGAATCTTCTTTGTCTTTTGTTTGTAGATCAAAGAGTGCTCGTATGCTTGATCACGAGTTCATTTAATTCATTCATTTGAACTTTTCGGTGATCACCAGCTGTCTGAATATCGAAGTTGGCATGTTTCAAGGCCCAGGATGCCTTGTGCTCAATTCAACCGCAGATGACATGCCTTCCCGTATACAAGCTTGTATGGAGTACACCCGATGGGTGTTTTATAAGCTGTACGGAAAGCCCTGAGTGCGTCATCTAGCTTATCCACCAAGAGGCACACGTTTTTCGCCTACTGTCCTTTCAAGAATTCTTTAATCCTTCGTTGGAAACTTCCACTTGCCCACTTTGTTTGGGGTGTACGCAGTAGAGAGACGGTGAGTTACACCAAACTTTTGCATGACTCTATCAAACTGGTCATTGCAGAAATGCGTACCACATCACTGATTTATAGCTCGTGGAGTTCCAAACCTAGCAAAAAGAGATTTTAAGAATTTCCCAACAACTCGGGCATCGTTGGTAGGCAAAGCCTTAGCTTCAACCCATTTTGACAAATAGTCAACGGCCACGAGTATGTATTTATTACCGCGAGACGAAGGAAATGACCCCATAAAGTCAATGCCCCAGATGTCAAAAATCTCACACACTTGAATGGCGTGTTGCGGCATTTCATTTCTTTGTGAGATATTCCCGTGACGTTGACAAGCGTCACAGGTTTTGACGAATTCGTGGGCATCCTGTAAATCGTGGGGCCAATAGAATCCGGAATCAAACACCTTCTTGGCGGTGTAGTTGGGGCTATGATGTCCCCCAGAAGGTCCAGAATGGCAAGCCTTGAGAATGTCAATGGCTTCCTGACCATACACACATCGCCGGATGACTTGATCCCGCTCAAATTTTGAACAAGTAGGGTGTCCCCCAAAGTAATGTTTCACATCTTTAAAGAATTTGTTTTCCTGTTGGGACGACATCCCTTTCACCACAAAGTTACCCGCATGGTAATTTGCAAAGTCACAAACCATGGGTGAGAAGAGTCTCCACGAAAAGAAACCACATTGAGTGTTTCGAGAGGAAATGTTTCATTTATTTTCTTTTTCTCAAACACATCCTGGTGAGGGTTTTCTAGACGGGACAGATGATCAGCAGCCAGGTTCTCAGCTCCTTTTTATCACGTATAATGATATCAAATTCTTGTAGGAGGAGAACCCAACGTAGCAATCTCGGCTTTTGCATCTTGTTTTGCAAAGAGATATTTGAGAGCCGAGTGATCCGTATACACCACGCATTTTGTCAATATAAGGTATGGCCGAAACTTTTCAAACGCATACACCACAGCTAATAATTCTTTTGCTGTAGTGGTGTAATGGGTTTGAGCTTCGTCATATTTTTACTTGCGTAGTGGATAGCTGAAAGTGCTTGGTTTTTCGTTGCCCCCAAGACTGCGCAGATAGCAAAATCACTTGCATCGCACATGAGCTCAAAGGTAAATCCCATCTGGGGCAACTAAAATGGGTGCTCCGTAAGCTTTTTCTTTAATGTTTCAAAAGCTTCGATGCACTCAGGTGAAAAGATAAAAGGAGCATCATTTTCAAGAAGATGGGTCATAGGCCGAGCGATTTTAGAAAAATATTGTATGAATCTACGATAAAACCCGGCATGACCTAGAAAACTCCTAATACCTTTGACGGTAGTAGGATGAGGTAATTTAGCAATAACATCCACTTTTGCTCTATCAACCTCAATCCCATTTTTGGAAATCTTATGGCCAAGGACTATGCCTTCTTTGACCATAATGTGGCTTTTCTCCCAATTTAGACAAAGATTGGTGTCTCACCAGTTTTAGCATTTTTTCTAAATGGGAGAGACATGTTTGAAATGAGTCCCCAATGACCGAGAAGCCATCCATAAACACCTCCATTGTTTCCCCGATCATGTCGTGCAAAATTGCCATCATACATCGTTGGAATGTGCCAGGAGCGTTACATAGGCCAAAAGGCATACGTCTGTAGGCAAATGTTCCGTATGAGCAGGTGAATGTGGTTTTTTTTCTTGATCCGCGGATCAATGGGGATCTGAAAGTAACCCGAGAAACCATCAAGGAAACAATAGTACTCGTTTCCTGCTAATCTCTCAAGCATCTGATCCATGAAGGGTAGAGGAAAATGGTCTTTACGGGTGGCTTCGTTTAACTTGCGATAGTCAATACACACACGCCATCCCGTAACCAATCGAGTTGGAATTAACTCGTTTTCTTCATTTGTGACAACAGTTATGCCACCCTTTTTTGGAACGCAATGAATTGGGCTAACCCAAGGACTATCCGAGATCGGGTAAATTAAACCGGCATCAAGAAGTTTGAGAACCTCTTGTTTGATAACCTCATGAATTTTAGGATTCACCCTTCCTGATGTTGGACGCCGGTTTGAAGTCATCCTCCATTAAGATTTTGTGAGTACAAAACTCAGGTTTGATACCCTTAATGTCGGAGAGTTTTCCAAGCATTGCTGCTTGTGTGACTTCAAGACCTTTATGAGAGCTTTTCTCCTCCTCAGTAAGTCTTTAGCAATTATGACGGGTAATTTATCATCACCCTCCAAGAATTCAACTCGAGATGAGGAGGTAGGTCCTTAAGTTCAACCTCGGGAAATTCTTCTGTAGATGTTTGTACTGATTTGATTTCCTCAATTGTGATCTCTCTTTCGGAGGGAGTGAAGGTAATGGATCTTCATTTAACAATTGCTCGAGATAAAGGATATCTCCCTCCGAATTATAAACACCATCAATTCATTCCCCTGAATTGATTCTTCATTAGCAAGAAACTCATCGATCTCTTCCAGAAAGAAGTCACTCCCCTCAAACGAGTGAGAGATGGGGAAGATCGGCAATGATTGGTTGAGAAGATGTGGTGGAATCCCCACTCACAGAATTATGAAGATAACCAAGAAACTCTTGAGAGTACTCCTCTGAAGCAATATCAATTACATCGATTCGATTAACTGATTCAGCATCATAATTTGAGGAGTACCTCGAAGTTTGATCAAGGTTAAAGGTTACAGCTTCATTACCCACACGTACGTGTTTCTTGCTCAAATACATCAGAGAGCACGCCCGTTCTCAGGAATCCTCGTCCAACAATGAGGGGAACCCGATGATCGGCATCGAAATCAACAACCACGAAGTCAGCTGGAAAATGGAACTTTCCTACCTTCACAAATACATCCTCGCGATGCAAGGGACGCGATATAGAACAATCTGCAAGCTCAAGAGTCATGCAGGTAGGAATAAGTTCTGGAAGAGAAAGTTCTTCCATACTGAATAAGGCATCAGATTGATGCTTGCACCAAGATCGGCCAAGGCAAAGCATTCAATCATTCCTGGAAAGACACAAGGAGAAGAATTTTCCAGGATCTCCAAGCTTCTCGGGAAGCTTCTTTAACAGAACTGCTGAGCAGTTCTCGTTCAAAGGAATTTTAGCCATTTCAACAGTTTTCCTTATTGCTCAACATGTGTTTGAGAGTTGATGCAAACTTGGGCATCAGCATGATGGAATCCGCAAAGCTTATGTCAAAATGAAGTTCTGGAAAATTGAAAAAATTTTCCATTTGATGACTGGCTTTTTCGCGGAGTTTTTGCTCATTTAAACGTGAGGGTAAGGAATAGAAGTTTTGGATTTGGGGTTTTCAACTGGAGGTTCAAAAACAACTCCAGGTTTGGTTTTTGGTTTTGGGACAACTTGAGGATGGACATGTGCTGTACTTTGTGAGCTAGTAGGTTGCACTTGGTCCTTTGTCGCCTCAGGTTCACTTTCCACTACCTTCGGGAGAGAAGAAGAAGAGGTAGTAGGAATAGCGGGTCCATCATATGAAGCACCACTTCTGGTTGTGATCGCCTTTGCATCGCCCCTCGGATTAAGGTAAAGTACCTGAGCCTGAGGGTCGATCATTTAAAGACTTCTTAATGTCAGAAATCTGGCTAACCAACAACCTGTTCATTTCCTCTTGGGATTTCATGAATTGCTTCAACAGCTCATCAGATGATGGTCCAGTTGGAACAATGGCTTGAGTTTGTGTAGGAAAATTCTGGCCTCTATTGTTTGGATTGGGACCTTGATTTTGGAAATTCCCTTGATTATTGCCATGAAAGTACCCAGGGTTGAAATTTCCCTGACCTTGGTTTTCTATTGAATTTCCTTGGTTTTGGAAATTTTGACTTTGATTTTGAAAACCGTTATTTGGACTAAAATTACCTTGGTTTTGAAAACCTTGGTTTGGTCTATTCTGATTTTGATTACGGTTTTGGTTGAAACCGGGTGGTCCAGGGTAGTGGTTAGGACGTTGGTTCGGGTCCATAGAGCACGTATTGGTTGCCTCCTGGATTAGAAATCCCGCCCACAGCATTTGCTTCAAAAGGGTTACCATCAGTGGCCATACAGTTGTAATAAGCATGGGGGCCACCGCAAGTAACACAGACTTCCAATTTCTTAACTTCAGCAGGAGGTGAAGTTTGTGGAAAAGAGACTTTCTTTTGGTTGGAGAGAACCAAAGCTTGAATTGCTTCCGTGAGTTTGTCAATCTTAGCATCGTTGCTAGATTGACTCACGGGTGATGAGAAGAAGGACCACACTGACTTGGGAAACACCGGTTTGCTTCGTGCAGTGGCGTACTTTAGACTTGTTTTCAATATCGTAAAGCGTCTTTACAGTTTTGCTCAAGAAATTTCCTCCAGCGGAGGAATTGAGAGAATCTTGATCAGATTGACTCACTCCATTATAGAAAGTATCGAGTTGCATTAACTCGGAGAAACCGTGGTGAGGACATTTGCCGAGCAACTCCTTAAAACGATCCCACGATTCACTGAAGGATTCATCAAACTTTTGTGTGAACTTGATGATTTCATTTTAAGACTCGTGGTTTTAGAAGGTGGATAGAATTCAGTCACAAATTTCTTCACACAGGTCTTCCCATGTCTCGATTGATTGAGGGGTTGTTTTTCAAGCCGAATCCGCTTGCTCTCCCCAAGAGAAAATGGAACAGAAGAAGCTTGACATCAATCTGTGGGGACATTCTTGTATTTATTGTAGATGCAATCTGTTAAACCATCGAATATGAGCATGAGGATCATCCCGCTCAAAACCATAGAACTGACTTGAGGTTACAAGATTCAGTAACCCGGTTTTGAGTTCAAAATTTCAGCCACAATGGCTGGGATAACAATAGCATCTCCATACCCGTCGATGGGTGCCTGGAGAAGCTCACACATAGGATGTTCTTCCGCCATGATAGCGGAAGTAGTGTGGCAGTCCGATCTCAGATCCGACTGATGGGGCAAAAGTCTACGGACACGCCTTCTAGGAATCTTGACAAGCTCACGAAATGGGCTCACAGATCTAGAAGAGCGAGTGCGCATCCTAAGAGTTAACTCTAAGGAATCTCAGAGTTAAGGAGAGGAATGGGAATTATGAAGGGAATTATGAAAATGGGGTAAGAAGAATCTTTTTGAGTTTCTGGTTTTATCAAGTAGATATAACAACAAATCCATTAAACAGGAATCGAGGCAAAACAACAGTGAACTTAAACCAATAATCACAAGATGAATGGCTTCTTTGAAAAGGTACACCAATCACAAGGACACAAAGGCAAGTTTTATCTTGGTTCGGGAACTTATTATGGTCGTACCCCCAGTTAGGTAGTACACTGCCTTGGTTTGCGGTGATAATTTTTAATGTTGTTATTATTAAACAAAGAAAACGACAATCTTTTGTATTTTTTCTTTGATATATATATAGAAACAAAAGGAAAATATTTTTGTGTTTTATATGTTTTTGGGTTTTTGGATTTTTTATAAGAAAATATATATAGATATAGATAGATGGTATGAACAAAGAGTGAATATTCAAATGACTAATCTGCTAAGCGTAGGATAATTAGCACAGCTCCCCGGCAGCGGCGCCAAAATTTGATCGGTCCCGAACCGTCAAGTTTTATCACACAAGCTAGCCACTTGTGAATGGCTAACCGTAATAAACTTCAGACAGCTCAGACACCAATGCAATGAAGTCCAGGAGAGTATAGGGTTTCCCAAGGTCGTTATGTCCAAACGAGCTGTGCGATGAATCACCAAACGAATAGTGATCGAGAGGATTTGAACGGAAAAGAGATATGATTGATTTACCTAAAGAAAAAGTATACAAATTACAGGGGCTTAAATGCAAATTAAAAAAGATAAATTATATTAAATAAACGCTATCACTATTTTTAAAATGATGTTTTTGATTTTTTTTTTATAAATTTAAATTAAAAAACTACGTGACGTACAAAAGAAAATGTGAAACTGAAACAATATTAATCTAAAAATATAAAAATGACATTTTTACAATCCTAATGATAAGAGAAAATTTTTAGAAAAATAAAATTATTTTTAAAACTATTTATCTAATTATTATTAATTAAAAACTATTTTTACTTATTTAATAATACCCTAAAATACAAGCAAATATGAAATAAAGCTTGAAAAATGAAATTATGACTTAGGAAAATCTAAAATAACTAAATAGAATTTCAAAACTAATTTTGTATTTTTATGATTATTTTTCTATTTTCTATGAATTAAAAACTATTTAAAACTACCTAAATTGCTAAAAATTACAAATTAAATTATGAAAAATCTGGAAAAATACTTTTTTGACTTTTTATATTTATCTTAACCTAGGAAAAATGAAAACTTATTTTTTTGAAACTTTTCTGAATTAATTGTATTAAAAGCTAATTAAATAAGCCTAAAAACTGTTTTAAATGAAGAAAAATAGCAAACAGTGTTAGAAAAATATGAAAAATTCAAGAAAAGTCTAAAATAATATTATGAATCTAAGAAAAATATAAAAACAGGGGCTTGTGTGAAGGAATATGAGGCTGTAGTGGAGAGTGCTTATAAATAAGCACTCAAGATAAGCCAAAAGCCACAAATAAGCACCAAACTAACACAGAACCTATAATATGCTAAAAACACTCAAAAACAACTAATTAAAACTAACCTAAACCTCTAAAATGCAAACTGCTTATGATTTGATGATTTGAAAACTTATTCCAAAAACAGTTTTGGGGGCTACTTTGTAGCTTAAAAGTAAGCTATGGGATAAGCAAGAACTGAAAACCAAAAGTTGGAACCTAAACTAGACCTGGCTATTACTTAAAAACCAATGTGAGCCCTGGACAAGCTCTATGAGCTTGTTGAGAGCTTTGCAAAATGCCTGTGCAGACTAAGATACTGAGTAGTGCACAGGGCAAATAAGACCAACTTGACAAGCAATTTTGAAGCTTATACAAAATTTCTAAAATTATGCAAAAATCATTTTAAGAAACTAGACCAACTTAAGTTCTAAATCCCAAGGTTTTAATAAATTTGACCCGACATTGATCTATGAAATTCACCTCGTTTGTGAAAACTGAGTTTTCCAACATTTTTGACTTTTGACAGAATTGAAATTTTGACTTTGGTGAACTTTGATCTTAATTTATGGAGTGAATATGATGTTTAATGATGAAATGAAACTGAATCAAGCTACTCTAATGATTTCAAACATGAACAAGCTATTGATCCCACAAATTTCAACAGTTATGCATTTAAGACGATTCATAATGATTTTGACTTTTTAAGCAATAGGTGCAAAGTATGACTGAATATGACTCAATGAAGCTAGAGAAGACTAATGCAACTGATATTAACCACAGAACAGTCTCTACTCAGGTTTACTATAAAATCCAAACAACACTTAACTAACTGATTTGCAATTTAAACTCACTTGATTTCTTACTAGCTTGTACTAGCTGTTAAATGCAACACTATGATCTAATTAAGCTAAATAAACATGTTTAGCTTATTAATGACTACAGGTTCAAACACAACAAGGTTATGCAGATTAAGGACAAAATAAAGTGTAAAGGATTTGAACTCACAACTTGTCCATCATAATGTAGCTGATACAGAACCCAAACTATGCTAAACTACTCAATCCACCCAGATTAGCACTGCATCACCCAATTCAAAACCAATTCCATTTGAGCTTCGGTTGACTTTTTGTTGACCAATTCTAATTGTTAGCTTAAACTGTCTATAGCTTGCTAAAAGCTATTAGGAGCTTAATTAGCTTTAGAGGATTAATAAACAAGCTAGTTGAAGCTTGGTTTTTGGATCATTTAAAACTGCATAGTAAGAGAAGATAAAAACAAGAATTTTGATAAACTTAAATCATTCTGAAAATGAGATACAACTGATACAACAACTTAAGTTCAATACAGGGAAGCTTAAAATTACGAATTTAAAGACTAGCTAAGATAATTTTAATAAAAACGACATACATGTGAAAATTAAACTAACTACTTCTCTTCCTTGCTTCTCTTTCTTCTATTTATACAACCAAATGTGCTTCCACTTGACTTCTCAGCAATTCCCACTTGCATTTGGGACCATTGGATGGCTTGAGATAATCTTGGCCGTTTGATTGATTTTTGGCGCCAAAAGAAGGTTTTAGCAGTTGGGGTTGAGTGCAAGGGAAAGGGAAGCATTAAATGCTTCTTGGAGTTTGGTGGAGGTGGAGTGATAAGGGGAGGAGTTTGTGAGCTGGAAGGATGGGAGGTGCCTGGTGTTGCAGGCAAGCAGGTGGGAAGGAGACTTTTTAGGAAAAGGGTATTTGTTTGACCGGGTTATATTGGCAGGGTCCCAAAAGAAAGGGTCCAATGTCTTATGGCAGGGGTCACAGGTTTTTGATAGGGTCCAGGTCCATGGTTAAGGTTATTAATACAAGGCCCTTTTTGCAATTTCTGAAAATAAGGACCAAATCTGCCGGATCTCAAGTTGTTCCAAGGACCAAAAGTGACAAGTTTCAATAGTACAAGGACCAATGGACATTTCAACTTCCAAGGACTATTTTTGCCACATTTGAACTTAAAGGACCAAACTTGTAATTTCTCAAAACTTTTGATATTTTTCACCACAGGACTAATTTTGACAACTTATGATTTTAAAAGGACCTTTGGTGACTTTTCTTTTGAAATTAAGTGCTCAGGGACTATTTCTGACAATTTTTGAAACTTGGGGGACTGAAACTGCCAATTATGCAAACTTAGCTCATTTTTCATCTGATTTTAAACATTTTGCATCTGAAACATATAAAATGCAATTTTTGAGATATTTTCAGTATTTTGATGCATTTCTGAGCATTTTTAAGTGTTTTGCAGTTCAGATTTAGCCAAAAATGATGAGTATTTACACACTCATTAGGCACGGAAAAAGAGTCCTTGTAGACCGAACCACTATAAATAACTTGTTGTGGTTTGATCATTTCTTTCCTTATTTACTCTTTACATATTGCTTGCATATTTTATTAACATATCTAAGATCAATATCAATTGATCTTTCAATAGGTTTCAAAACAAAGTTTTTAATTGGTAAACTATTCAACCCCCCTTCTAGTTTTCTACAATTGGTACCAGAGTCTCGTTGCTCAAGAATTTCTAAAATAATTTGTATTTTATAAACTTGAAACGATCCATGGATTTTGAAAACTTTAAAGAAGGACAATCAATGCAAAGACCACCACTCTTTGAAACCAATGGATTTATCTATTGGAAAAACCGTTTTGAAACATATGTAAAATCAAAAGATATAGATCTTTGGTTTGTTATTGTTAAAATGGATTTTAGTTCTACAAAAAGATATTTCGTTGATGAACAAAAGAAATTAGTTGCTAAAAATAATGAAGCTAAAATGATGCTTTATAATGCTTTACCTAGAAAAGAATATGAAAGAATTTTATGTGTGAAACCGCCAAAGATATTTGGGAATCTTTGATTGTTACACATCAAGGTAATTCACAAGTCAAGGATAACAAAATTGATCTTCTTGTTCAACAATATGAACAATTTGTTATCCCTGAAGAGGAAACCATTGATTGTGGCTTTGCTCGCTTTAATACTATTATTACATCACTTAAAGCACTTGATGAATTTTTTGTAGTAAGAACTTTGTCAGGAAATTTCTTAGAGCACTTCATCCCAAATGGAGAGCTAAAGTGACCGCTATTGAAGAATCAAAGATCTCTCAAAAATGTCACTAGACGAGCTAATCGGTAACCTCAAAGTACACGAAATGGTGATGGAGAAAGATTCGGAAATCATCAAAGGAAGAAGGGAGAAGATCAAATCTGTTGCTCTAAAAGCAAAGGCGGAATCAAGTGATGATGACAAATCTTGCTCCAGTAGTGAAGATGAGGATATGCCATGGCGTTAGAGACTTTAAGAAGTTCTTTAGAAGAAGAGAAAGTTTGTAAAGACAACCTCGAGAAGAAAAGAAGCCATTCGAAAAGATCGGGATGACAAAAAGGGTAAAGGTGAAAGAAAGTGTTTTAGATGTGGTGAAGCAAGTCATCTCATAGAGAGGTCCCAAGCCACCTAAAAGCAAAACTCAACGAGCTTTTGTAAGTGGTGCTTGGAGTGATAGTGAAGACGATAAAGAATCAAGCAAGGAAGAGATCGCTCTAATGGCACATGAGTCAAACGAGGTACTTTCCGACTCTTCTTATTCTTCTATTGATGATGACACTTTGCAAAAACAATATAATAAATTGTGTGAGTTAAGTCTAAAAATCATAATAAAATAATTTTTAAAACCAAAAGGAATTTTAGAAAATGAAGTTATGAGTTAAAAGAAAAAGCAAAACGACTTGAAAAGGAAAAGCAAATGACGATGGTTGTAAATCATGTCAAGAGCTTAATCTTGAAATAGAAAAACTAAAGCTCACACAAGATGTTTTAATCGAAAACAATTCTAAATTTAAAAGGTTTAACAAAAACATCGCTCTTGCCGATGAAATAGTTAAAATACATAAAACACCAGGAGATATGAATGGGCTAGGATTTAATGAGGTATTAATTCCAAAGAGTCAAAACAAAACGGCCGAAAAGGACGAACATTCTGTCAAAACTGCTGAGTACAGACGGACCAGACGGACCCAAAATAAGGGTTCCGTCCGTTAACCAAATGGACGTGGGTACTTCAGCAGACAGAATGTTGTGATACGACCGTAATGAATTTGTCAAAGTAACAAAGAAAACCAAAGATAGTGTTAAACTAAAACCAGCTATTACATCAGGAGTAGGACTTGCTAAAAATGAATTTAGATCAAAAACTACTCAAAACTAAAAACACCTTTTGCCAAACGCCCTTTCCTAAGAGCAACCACAACGTACAACCCAACTACCAACACAACGGTTGGAATCAAAACTTTCCTAGACCATATCAAACTCCAGATTACATGTCATGGAACTCTTACCCATCGTTTCCATACATGAATCAAATAAATGGTATATTTAACCCAAACGGACCCATGAGATATTGGGGACCAAATGCTTGAGTTATTTGCTTCTTAGGTATGCTTGAAAGTTGGATTGGAACCTGATGAATGGATAAAAGATAGTGGATGCTCACGACACATGACGGGCAACAAAGTCTCTTCTCATCATACCAAGAGTATGACGGAGGTAATGTCACTTTTGGTAGCAATCTCAAAAGCAAAATCATTGGCAAAGGTACGATCGCTCATAACTCCCTAATTATTGAAAATGTTGCTCATGTAGATAGGTTAGGATTTAATCTACTTAGTATTAGCCAATTATGTGATAAAAGTATAAAGTACTATTTGATGAAAATGGTAGTAAAATACTAAAAGATGGTATCACCATAGCTAAAGGAGTTAGGAAAAATAACATATACGTCATGAAAATAGATAAAACATCTAATGACAAACTTTTCCTAACAATGTTAGATGATAGCTCATCTCTTTGGCATAGACGCTTAGGTCACGCTAATATGAGACTTATACAAAACCTATCTTCAAAAGAGCTAGTTAGGAATTTACCAAAACTAAAATATGACCAACACTTTTGTGACGCTTGCAAAATTGGTAAACAAACCCATAGTAGTCACAAATCTAAAATATGGTGTCCACATCTAAGTGTCTAGAATTATTACATATGGACTTGTTTGGTCCATCCGCTATAAGAAGCTACGGAGGCAACTTATACACTTTGGTCATAGTAGATGATTACTCAAGGTTTACTTGGACGTTGTTTTTGAAAACTAAAAATGAAGCTTTTGATAAATTTGAAATTCTTAGCAAGAAAATTCAAAATCAACTAGGTGTTAAAATTGTGTCGATCCGAACAGATCATGGTCGTGAATTTGACAACGAAACTCAATTTGGAAACTTTTGTGATACAAATGGTATAACACATAACTTTTCCGCTCCACGAACACCTCAATCTAATGGAGTAGTAGAACGTAAAAATAGAACAATTCAAGAAATGAGTAGAACAATGCTTAATGAACAAAACATTCCTCAAAAGTTTTGGTGTAACGCGGTTGACACTTCTACATATATTTTAAATAGAGTCTTGATTCGCCCTTTCTAAACAAACACCATATGAGCTTTATAAAGGTAAAAAGCCAACTTTAGGATATTTTAGAGTCTTTGGTTGTAAATGCTTTATTCTTAATACTAAAGATTACCTCACCAAGTTTGACCCAAAGTCTTATGAAGGTGTATTTCTTAGTTATTCTCAAACTAGTAAAGCTTACATTGTCCTAAACAAAGAAACAATGATAGTCGAGGAATCGTTGAACATAACATTCTACGAAAGTCCACCTCCCTCTAAGACATCACCTTTGGTAGATGATGACTTAGTTGAAAGTCAAATGATTGAAAGTCAAGAAATAATTAATAATAACAAGGAAGATGAACCATTAAATAAAGAAATTGTAAACATCAAAGAATCTAAAAGTCATCCTTTAGAAAAGGTCATAGGACAACTTAATCAAAGAACCTTAAGGTCACAAGCCCAAAATCAAAGTAATTATTTTTGTTTTGTATCCACCATTGAACCGAAAAACATAAATGAAGCAATAAAAGATGAATCATGGGTAATTGCCATGCAAGAAGAGTTAAACCAATTCGTTAGAAATGATGTTTGGAAACTAGTTCCAAAACCTAAAGATCAAACTATGATTGGAACGAAATGGGTTTTTCGAAATAAAATGGATGAAAATGGTGTAGTATCTAGAAACAAAGCTAGGCTTGTTGCACAAGTTTATAATCAACAAGAGGGGATTGACTATGATGAAACTTATGCACCGGTAGCTAGACTCGAATCTATTAGAATATTACTTGCTTATGCATGTGCTTATGACTTTAAATTATGTCAAATGGATGTTAAAAGTGCTTTTCTTAATGGGTTTATTAACGAAGAAGTGTATGGTGCTCAACCTCCCAATTTTACCGACTTTGAGAAACCACATCATGTCTTCAAACTCAAGAAAGCATTATTTTTTAACCGACTTAAGACTTTTCTTATTGATAACAAATACACTATGGGATTAGTAGATAATACTCTTTTTACCAAGAAAAGGAATCACATATTATCATTGTTCAAATATACGTTGATGACATTATATTCGGATCAACTTGTCAAGAGCTATGTGATGATTTCTCTAAAATCATGCACGACGAGTTTGGAATGAGTATGATGGGTGATTAAACTTTCTTTCTAGGACTTCAAATTAAACAACTAGAAGATGGCATATTTTTTAACCAATCTAAATATATAAAAGACATGCTTAAGAAATTTGGTCTTGAAGATTCCAAACCAACTAAAACACCCATGTCCTCGGACACTTAACTCACCAAGGACGAAGAAGGTGAATTCGTAGATAACACTAAATATAGAGGAATGATTGGTAGCCTACTCTATCTTACGGCTAGTAGACCCGACATTATGTTTAGTGTTTGTCTATGTGCTCGCTTTCAAGAAAACCCAAAGGCATCACACTTAGAAGCCTTAAAAGGATTTTTAGATACATTAAGGGAACAACGTGTTTAGGATTATGGTATCCCAAAGGAACGGGTGTAGAAACCATAGTGTATGCCGACTCGGATCATGCCGATGATTATGTCGATAGAAAAAGTACAAGTGGTATTTGCACTTTTGTTGGACATTGTCTCACCTCATGGTTTGCAAAGAAGCAAACGGCTTTAGCCATCTCAACAACTGAAGCCGAGTACGCCAGCCGAAAAGCATGTCAACAAGCTCTTTGGATGAAGCAAGCTCTCGTAGATTACTGAATTCATCTCAACGACATTGTGATACTTTGCGACAACAAAGGAGCCATCGATCTCGCAAAAATCCCTTTCAACATGCTCGTACAAAGCATATTGAAATCCGTCATCACTTTCTTTGCGATAATGTTCAAAAAGAAACATTCAATCGAGAAAGTATCCTCCGAAGACAACATTGCCGACATCTTAACTAAGCCTCTTAAACGAGAACCTTTTAATCTTCTTAGACTTGGTTTAGGGTTAATGGAACCAAACATGTAGGATAAACATAGCCCTAAACATTAGAATAGTAAAACAAAACTTTTGTTTTTGCCTCTGCTACTGTAGCCACGACACCAACGACAACACGGACAGAACCAAAAAATTGGTACCGTCTGGTCCGTGGTGTCTACAGAAGCAACCGCTACCTACAAACATCTTCTTCCTCAAAACCCACTTTACCAAAACGTGTAAACATTAAACCAGCTCATTATAGACCCTTCCCACTCACTAATCACTGAAGATAACATCATTGTAAGTATCCTAACTACTTTTTATCTCTTAATTCTGAGTCTAGGATTCTTATTTGTGCACAAACCATTACAATCATTACATGGGGTTTTATGTATGCTTTTATACCAAATATGAATTCAATTGGAAAATTGCATGACTAGTCATTGAAATTAGGTACTACATTATCATATTGCATAAACAAATCATGCTTCCCACTAATCAATAGATAATGACTATAATGCCTTATTCAAATAACCAAACACCCATTCAAAAATGTTTGAAAAGCGTCTCACTTTAGAAAACACTTTTTTTTCATTTTTAATACAAATAGAAACTTAGACTTTCATCATTGCATGCTCTTGATACTAAAGGTATTGCATACTATAGCTTCCCGGTATATTCAAATGACGCCACATTGAATTAGGAGCATTTGGGTTATCTCATGGTATTTGCCAAACCCTCCACTAAAACCATTTTGTGCATAAATGAGTCGGATAACGCACTCCAAATCTTTTTCATATATGCACACACTAGAACCAAAACGTTAAAGTGAGTCTCATTTTTACATATTAATCCTTGCCTTAGGAAACCATGGTAGCCGCAAGATTCTATGATCACAGGACACCCTGCTACATTCCCAACATCACAAACCAGGCTTCCAAGGAACAAGTAGAAATCTAAGAAGCTAGAAGATCCTAATGCAAAACCATAACATCAACGATCAAACCCATAATTATGTGACAACCCTACTTCAGTTCACATTCTCGACACAATGCATGCCTTAAATTTTCAACATTTTGAGTAACTTGGTTCTTGTTTCAAATTAACCTTGAGGTTTAGAGGCTAATTATGATCATAACATCACGCATATTTCATATGGACTAGATGTTTACATTCATTGACATCATTTGCATCTCAATTATTTCATTCATGACATTTCATTTCACTCACATTTTATATTTTATAATCTTTAATGAGTTATTATTTTGTAATTTAATCTAAATTTCAAAATGATCCCGATGTATTTTTATACTTACATTAGTTTTATAAAAACTATATTTTAGTTTTCTAGTGTTTTAATTTATTGGGTATATTAATCTAGTGATAATCATTATATCACCAAATTTTCAAATTTATTTGTATATTAATCGTTAAAATTTAATTATTACGCCGCTTTTCTTAAAAAAAACTACGATAATTTAATATATCACTCCAAACCGGCCAAATTTCACAAAATTTTTGAAAGTGTTATTTCAATCTAGTATCACTCTTTTCAGGTTTTGAAATAAAACCAGAGTGTTTAGGTTAATCCTTGTTACTTACACCTCATCACTTGCACTTGTAAGCATGATTCTTATCATTTTTATGTTTCCTTCATTTTCATGTTTCCTTTCATTTTTGGAGCTTATATGCATGTATTGTGATTTATACCATTTATTTCATGATTTTAAGTTTATTATATACCTAAGGTCATCCTATAAATATTCCCATGGTATTCTTGGTCTTGATGGTGATTAGGAACCCATGACACCCTAAGAAGGTGTATGGTAGGATTAGATTAGTTTTGGAGTTGATTTGAAGGGATTAGAATAGGTTTTGTCCGAGTAAAACTATTTTCGATAAGTATATATTGGTTCTGTCCTTGTTTCAATTTTCTGGAAAATCCGACAGTAGGCACGACATTTTGGCCTTGATTTTTAGAAAATATACTTTAAAACGAATCCGTGGCCGCTTGAACGGATAAAACGGACTTATAACGAAGAAGTTATGGATTTTACAAGTTTGACGACGGAAAACGATATTATTTTCGATTTTCAGCAAACTGTTTTTAGTTTGTTCGGTCAAAAACGAGCCTTAAGCTTCACAAATTATTTCGACTTCTCAAAAATATATTAGTACTTCGATGAAGCTAAGGACATATTAAACGTAGAAAACGGATTTGAAATGACAAAGATATACACTTTTTCATAAACTTGCCGTAACTAATTTTCTGCACACAATTAGCCAAAACCACCATCTTTAACCCTTATTATCTTTATGTCCGAGACCTTTTGGACGAAAACTCATGAACTGAAACTTTTAGATATGGATACAAACTTTCCAAAACCGTCGATTTCGTTCTCTAACGATCAACGGTACACTATTTTACGATTGTTTTTCCAAGCCATTTTTGTAATTTCATGATTTTTCCGGCGACATTGTTTTGCGACGAAAAGTGGTAATTTCTCTAAAAATCATTATAAAACCATTGTAGGATGTCATTTTGACGTAAAAACATGTAAAGTGATTTTTTTTGATTGGTCAAGACGTCAAAAGAGTATTTTTCGACGACGAGTAATATTTTCAAAACTCGTAAATGGTATAAATAACATACGAAGTGCATGCATAACATTACATTGCAACTCATGACATATCATATCATTGATAATAGGTCCCGGTTGACGCATCACATTAAACCTCGGTGTACTCACTTTTGCCATTATTCCAGTTTATCCAAGTGAGTTTTCATAGCCCCGCTTTTACATGCTTTCGATTATTTTCAAACCCACGGGGAGAATACATTGCACTACATTTTTCTTTGTACGATACCAAGTATGTTAAATTCATTACATTGCTTAAGTTACCACATATGCCAATTTGAAAGTCCCCATTTCCTGAACATGAACAAGACGTTAATCTTTGAAGCGAGGATGAGTGGATAGATCTATCGAGGGTGACGCCTCCATCCGGGTTGGTGAATCCCAACCAGGAAAAGCGGATGCATTTCATTTGATTTCATTACGGAGTTGTCGGCAAACACCGTGGAGGGGCATACATAATTGATCAGTCTAGTTTCGGGGTCATGGGCTTAGAGCAATTGTAACATTATTTTTCCGTGACTTGATTGTCATGCATGTCTAGATACTTGTGTAGTCGTATAAAACATTTACATAAACCTATGATTTCTCACCAACATTATTGTTGACCGTTATTAGCAATGTATTTTCGTGTAATTAGCGAGGCATTATCATCATGACATGGTTTAGGGACCTACATTTTGAGTCGCGGCGTCGACTTACATTATGTACATTATGGCACTTTATTTCAAAACATCGTTTGGATTTGTAACATATTTGTATTTCCGCAAACTTTGTAAACCTTTTGGGACCATGTTGTACTCTGATTATGTTTTTATGAAATATCCAACGATGTGTTTTTAAAACGACACTTTAGGTCGTTCAATATAACTGTGATGTGGTGCTCTGACAGTCAATGCCCCAGAATTCCATTCGCGCGCAAAACAGTAAATTGGGGGTGTGACAGATTGGTACCGAGCTACAGATTATAGAGAACTAGGTTGCATCATTGACCCTAGACTATAGCTACATTATCATAGCATCTCATCATTTCATCATAGTACATATTCACTTTTCATGCGGATTCACTTACACTTTATTCGAGATTATTTATATTTATTTCACATCGGTTGTCACAGACATGTCTTCAGATTCACATCCCATCACCATATCATCGGACTCTAGCTCGGATGATGTTCCAGATAACCCCATCATGGATGATGTTGCATCACATTCCACTGAGATCGTAACTTCCATTGGATCTACTCGATCTTTCCACCTATCATGACCGACACGGAGACCGAACCCTTCGAGGAGGGCGAGGTTGCACCCACTCCTCACGTTAGCTCAGCTCACGATCCACCAAAGCACACTACTAGCACCATCACCACCATCATCACCATCTCCATCATATTTTCTTAGAGATCCTTTACCTACGACAGACTTGCCGCCCAAAAAGCGTGCTCGTTTTGATATCCCGACACCACCATCGACTGAGCCCGAGCCACCCGTTAGATTTGAGTTAGGCGAGAGTTCTAGGCAGCAGCTGCGCCGACGCCGCCTTCTACGAGGAGTGAGGCACTAGGAGCCCGCATTGATGCTCAGCAGATTCAGATTGATAGTTTGACACGACAGTTGGAGGAGTTGTCAGTAGATAGGATTGAGCCCATGCGAGGAGGTCGAGGGTTTGATATTAGGTAGGGTTTGTATTGACTTATCTCATCGAGTATTCAAGACATAGGCAGTTAGAGGACAGGGAGAGTATTGCTTCTTTCCAGGGTCAGATTGATGAGTTGAGGAGTTTGGTGGATAGTTTGGTTACTCAGTTCGCGATCTTCGTGATTGATAGGCGTTGGAGCACCATGAGGTGCCTTATGTAGACTTTTGTCATTGTATAGTTTTGACCATTATTATCCTAGTCACAAGGTGTGTGACGTAGTTTAAAGAACTTGTTGTATTTTGGTTGTTGTACAAACAAATGTATCAAGTATTGACTCTACTATGTAGGAATGGTTATTATTATCTATGATATCGGTCCATGTAGGCCGAAATTTTCATGTATATTATCCACGTGTGTTGTGATTATATTTGTGATATTTCGCTATTGTTCCGTTGTGATTCCATTTATCTTTATGCATGTTGTGGTTGTGGATATATTTGTATGATGGTTGTTTCTACTTACGAGTTCTCATGATTGTTTCATCTTGTGATTTTGAAGAATTATGGCGCCTAAGAAAGTTACACCGGAAATGACCCAAGCAGCAATTCAAAAGTTGGTGAATGATAGCATTGCTAATGCTATAAGAGTCGAAAGGGAACAAGTGGGCTGCTGCTGCTAAAGCCGCTAGGCTAGCTACTCTACTGGTAATGCCGAGGATCAGGGTTAAGAAATGTTCGTACAAGGATTTCAAGAGTGGTGAACCCACTAAGTTTAGAGGTACCGGAGGAGCTCTTGCAATGGTACGATGGTTTGAAAAATTGGAATCGGTGTTTTTGCTTTGTAACTGTCCGGATGACAGTAAGGTTAAGTTTGCCACGAGCACTTTACTCGATGGAGCGTTGTCATGGTGGAATTCATACGCTCAACCGATTGGAATGGAGAATGCTTTTAAGCTTACTTGGGAGGAATTCAAGGGCTTGGTGACTAAGAAGTTTTGTCCTCGAACGGAAATCAAAAAGTTGGAGACGGAGTTCTATGAATTGGTCACTATTGGTTATGATATTGACACATACATTCGGAGATTCCAGGAATTAGCCGCGTTATGCCCGTCGATGGTATCGGATAACGAGAAGTTGCTAGAGGCTTTTATCGGGGGACTTCCCGAGGTCATTCAAGGAGATGTGACATCTTTTGATCCACAAACAATGAGGAAGCTATTCGAGTGACTCAGAAGTTGATGGCACAAGTGGTGAAGCGAGGTAAGTATACCACCACCAACCGAAGCAACAACAACAACCCCAACAACCGTTTCAACAACAATAACCGAGGCAACTACAACAACAATAACAAGCGCAAGTGGGACAACACTAGGGGTAGGAATGCTACTCAACCACCGCCCAAAAGGCAAGAAGTTGCTAAGGCTTATGTTGCGGGACCAAAAGAAGGAAAAGGATATACGGGGGTTTTGCCGAAATGTAATAATGTTTGAGTCACCACAATCCGGTCGATGTCCCGATCCGTGTGAAAATTGCAAGAAAGTTGGTCACCGTACTAGGGATTGCAAGGCACCACAAGTTACATGTTTTGGTTGCGGGGAAGCTGGACACTACAAGAGGGATTGTAAGAAAGGAAAGAATCAAGCAAATCCGAATCAAGAAGGTTTGGCACGAGGAAGGGTTTACGTCATCGGAGGCGGAGAAGATAGGGAGGACCCAAATGTCATAACGGGTACGTTTCTTCTCAATAATCGTTACGCTTCAGTTTTATTTGATTCGGGTGCCGATAAAAGTTTTGTGTCCAATGCATTTGCACCTTTGCTCAACATTAAGCCAACCACCTTAGATACATCATACATTGTCGAATTAGCTAATGGTAGCGTAGTTAACACCAACACCATTGTTCGCGGTTGCACATTCAATTTTCTTAATCATCCCTTCAACATAGACCTCATGCCCGTAGAGCTTGGTAGTTTTGACGTCGTCATCGGCATGGATTGGTTATCTAAGCATCGTGCAAAGATCATTTGTGATGAGAAAGTTGTTCATCTTCCCTACAATGGCGAAACTTTGATTATTCGTGGGGAACGAAGTGGAACCAGAATTAGTATCATATCGTCCATCAAAACGGAGAAGTACATTAAGAAAGGTTGTCTTGCTTTCTTAGCTCATGTAACCGAGAAAAAGTCGGAGGAGAAGCGACTTGAAGATGTTCCTATTGTTCGTGAATTTTCTGAAGTTTTTCCCGAGGATTTACCGGGACTTCCACCGGCACGTCAAGTAGAGTTTCATATTGACTTAGTGCCCGGAGCTGCACCAATTGCGCGAGCACCGTACCGTTTAGCACCATCCGAAATGCAAGAGTTGTCTAATCAATTGCAAGAGCTTCTAGACAAAGGATTCATTAGGCCGAGTTCCTCGCCCTGGGGAGCACCGGTCTTGTTTGTGAAGAAGAAGGATGGATCCTTCCGAATGTGCATAGATTATCGAGAATTGAACAAGTTAACGGTGAAGAATCGTTACCCACTCCCCAGAATTGATGACTTGTTCGATCAGTTGCAAGGTTCAAGTATTTACTCCAAGATTGATCTTCGGTCGGGTTATCATCACTTCGAGTTCGGAAGAGGATATTCCGAAAGCAGCGTTTAGAACACGTTACGGTCATTACGAGTTTCAAGTGATGCCGTTTGGATTGACTAATGCACCTGCGGTATTCATGGATCTCATGAATAGAGTTTGTAAGCCGTATTTGGACAAGTTTGTTATAGTGTTCATCGACGACATATTGATCTTCTCCAAGAGCAAGGAAGAGCACGAAGAGCATTTAAGGATGATTTTAAGGCTACTCAAGAATGAGAAGTTGTATGCCAAGTTTTCGAAGTGTGATTTTTGGAACCACAAAGTGCAATTTCTTGGTCATGTCATTGATAGTCATGGACTACAAGTTGATCCAGCAAAGATTGAAGCCGTAAAAGATTGGGCTACTCCAACGAATCCTACAGAAATTCGACAATTTCTAGGACTAGCCGGATATTACCGAAGGTTCATCGAAGGTTTTTCGAAGATAGCGAGACCTTTGACCAAGTTGACACAGAAAAACAAGAAGTACGAGTGGGGAAAGAAACAAGAAGTTGCTTTTCAGTTGTTGAAGCAAAAGCTTTGCAGTGCGCCGATTTTGGCACTACCCGAAGGCATTGAGAACTTTGTTGTATATTGCGACGCTTCGCATAAAGGACTTGGGGCTGTTTTAATGCAAAACGAGAAGGTGATTGCGTATGCTTCTCGACAACTTAAGACTCATGAGAAGAATTACACAACTCATGATCTCGAGTTAGGAGCCGTAGTTTTCGCGCTCAAGATTTGGAGACACTACCTCTATGGTACAAAGTGCACAGTGTTTACCGACCACCAGAGTTTGCAATATATTCTTGATCAGAAGGAGCTTAATATGAGGCAACGTCGTTGGTTGGAATTACTCAGTGACTATGATTGTGAAATCAAGTATCACCCGGGAAAAGCCAATGTTGTGGCTGATGCTCTTAGTCGGAAAGAGAGGCCTAAACCTTTAAGAGTTCGTTCATTGGGAATGACGATTATTTCTCCTTTACCGTCGAAAATCCATGAAGCACTGAGTCGAGCACTTAAGGAGGAAAATCGACCAAGTGAAAAGCTTTATGGTATGCCCGAAAACGCAAATGGTTTTGTCAAAGAGAGCGATGGAGTATTATGTTTCAAGGATAGAATGTGGGTTCCATTGTATGGCGGAATACGAGAATTGATTATGCATGAGTCGCATAAGTCAAAGTATTCTATTCATCCAGGATCGGATAAGATGTATCAAGATCTTAAGAAGCTTTATTGGTGGCCGAACATGAAAGCGGAGATTGCCACGTACGTTAGCAAATGTCTTACCTGTGCTAAGGTAAAAGTTGAATATCAGAAGCCTTCAGGTTTACTCCAACAACCAGAAATTCCTCAATGGAAATGGGAACGCATTACAATGGATTTTGTTACGAAACTTCCTAAGACATCGGGAGGTTACGACGCTATTTGGGTAATTGTTGATCGTCTTACCAAATCAGCTCATTTCATACCTATTAGAGACTTATTCCATGGAGCAACTCACTAGACTTTATGTCAAGGAAATAGTCTCAAGGCACGGAGCACCAATTTCTATCATTTCCGACAGAGATAGTCGATTCACTTCAAACTTCTGGAATTCATTGCAAGATTCATTCGGAACCAGATTAGAGATGAGCAAAGCATATCACCCACAAACCGACGGTCAAAGTGAAAGGACCATTCAAACGTTAGAAGACATGCTGAGAGCATGTGTCATTGATTTTGGCAATGGTTGGGCTAACCATTTGCCATTGATTGAATTCTCGTACAACAATAGTTATCACACCAGTATCAAGATGGCACCATTCGAGGCACTATATGGTCGAAAGTGCCGTTCACCTGTTTGTTGGGCCGAGGTAGGAGACGCACAACTTATTGGTCCGAAATGGTAGTGCGGGAAACCACGGAAAAGATTGTTCAAATTCGTGATAGACTTCAGAATCGCAAGGAGTCGACGAAAAAGTTATGCGGATGTTAGACGCAAGGATTTGGAATTTCAAGTGGGAGACAAAGTTATGTTGCAAGTATCGCCTTGGAAGCGGCGTGGTACGTTTGGAAAGCGTGGGAAAGTTAAACCCGAGATACATTGGACCATTCAAGATTTTGAGCAGAGTTGGTCCTGTAGCTTATCGACTTGATCTTCCATCAGAACTTAGTCATGTGCACAACACGTTTCACGTTTCAAATTTGAAGAAGTGTCTTTCGACGAATCGCTTCGTTATTCCATTGGGACGAAATTCATTTGATGACAAACTCAATTTTGTGGAAGAACTCTGTAGAAATCATGGACCGCGAGGTCAAGCAGTTGAAACAGAGTCGTATTCCTATTGTGAAAATTCGTTGGAATTCTCGCGAGGTCCCGAAGTTTACTTGGGAACGGAAGAGACCAGATCGACGCAAGTATCCTCATCTTTTCACCGACACAGTTACACCTAACAACGATTGAATTCAGGGACTGAATTCCCTTTTGGATGGGCTTAATGTGACAAGTACTTTCAGGTCATTTCTAATCGACCAATTCATGTCTCATTATTTCAACATTTTGAGTAAACTTGGTTTACTTGTTTCAAATTCGCGTAACCTTGGAGGTTTAGAGGCGAATTCATGATCATGACATCACGTACATTTCATATGGACTATGATTAGTTTACATTTCATTGACATCATGTGCATCTCATTATTTCATTCACGACATTTCATTTCATATTTTACGCGTAATTTTTATATTTTATAATCTTTATCGCGTGAGTTATTATTTTGTATATTTAATCCGTTAATTTCAAAAATGATCCCGATGTATTTTTAAACTTACATTTAGTTTATAAAAACTATATTTTTAGTTTTCCTAATGTTTCAAATTTATTTGTATATTAATCGTATATTAATCGTTTTTTTAAAAATTACGATAATTATTATGCGTCGTCACTCAAATTTTATTACGCCTCTATACATCTATTTGACCTATTAAAAACTTACTTGTACCAAAAACTACCAATTACCTTACTTTAATTTATTTTACTTACACATTTTTCTACATTATACAAGTAAATACATACTATATATTTTGGCAATCCCTCCCTTGCCGACCAAGGGAGGGTGGCATTTATTGTGGTTATAAAAATGGTTAACAATAGGATACACACTTCTTTATTTTTTTCACTCATTTCATTCATTTCACCATAACAAGTGTTAGAAAAAGCTCTTCTCTCTTTGGTTCTACTCCATAACCGCCATAAAGTGTTGTTTCAACCTAGATTATATCCTTTTCATGGTTTTGAAATAAAAACCAAGGATATTTAAGTTAATCCTTTGTTACTTACACCTCTTCACTTGCACTAGTAAGCATATTCTTATCATTTTTATGTTTCCTCTTCATTTTCATATGTTTCTTTTCATTTTTGGAGCTTATATGCATGTATTGTGATTTATACCATTTATTTCAAGATTTTAGAAGTTATATATATACGTAAGGTCATCCTATAATTATTCCCTTGGTTTTGGTTGGTCTTGATGGTGATTAGGAACCCATGACACCCTAAGAAGGTGTATGGTAGGATTAGATTAGTTTTGGAGTTGATTTGAAGGGATTAGAATAGGTTTTGTCCGAGAAAAACTATTTTCGATAAGTATATATATTGTTCTGTCCTTGTTTCATTTTTCTGGAAAATCCGACAGTAGGCACGACACTTTGGCCTTGATTTTAGAAAATATACTTTAAAACGAATCCGTGGCCGCTTGAACGGATAAAACGGACTTATAACGAAGAAGTTATGGATTTTACAAGTTTGACGACGAAACGTATTATTTTCTGATTTTCAGCAACTGTTTTTAGTTTGTTCGGGTCAAAAACGAGCCTTAAGCTTCACAAATTATTTCGACTTCTCAAAAATATATTAGTATACTTCAATACGAAGCTAAGGACATATTAAACGTAGAAAACGGATTTGAAATGACAAAAATATACACTTTTTCATAAACTTGCGTAAGAACTAATTTTCGCACACTATTAGCCAAAAATCACCATCTTTAACCCTTATTATCTTTGTGTCCGAGACCTTTTGGACGAAAACTCCTGAACTGAAACTTTTAGATATGGATACAAACTTTCCAAAACCGTCGATGTCGTTCTCTAACGATCGACGCGGTACTGTTTTACGATTGTTTTCCAAGCCATTTTTGGTGATTTCATGATTTTTCCGACGACATTGTTTTGCGCAATTTAAAAGTGGTAATTTCTCTAAAAATCATTATAAAACCATTGTAGGATGACATTTTGACGTAAAAACATGTAAAGTCATTTTTGATTGGTCAAGACGTCAAAAAAGTATTTTTCGACGACGAGTAATATTTTCAAAACTCGTAAATGGTATAAATAACATAACAAGTGCATGCATAACATTACATTGCAACTCATGACATATCATATCATTGATAATAGGTCCCTGTTGACGCATCACATTAAACCTCGGTGTACTCACTTTTGCCATTATTCCGGTTTATCCAAGTGAGTTTTCATAGCCCCGTTTTACATGCTTTCGATTATTTTCAAACCCACGGGGAGAATACATTGCACTACATTTTTCTTTTGTACGATACCAAGTATGTTAAATTCATTACATTGCTTAAGTTACCACATATGCCAATTGAAAGTCCCATTTCCTGAACCATGAACCGTTAATCTTTGAAGCGAGGATGAGTGGATAGATCTATCGAGGGTGACGCCTCCATCCGGTTTGGTGAATCCCAACCAGGAAAACGGATGCATTTCATTTGATTTCATTACGGAGTTGTCATGGCAAACATTCCGTGAGGGGCATACATAATTGAACGGTCTAGTTTCGGGGTCATGGGCTTAGAGCAATTGTAACATTATTTTTACGTGACTTGATTGTCATGCATGCTAGATACTTGTGTAGTCGTATAAACCATTTACATAAACCTATGATTTCTCACCAACATTATTGTTGACCGTTTTTAGCAATGTATTTTCATGTAACTGAGGCATTATCATCATGACATGGTTTAGGGACCTACATTTTGAGTCACGCGTCGACTTACATTATGTACATTATGGCACTTTATTTCAAAACATCGTTTGGATTTGTAACATATTTGTATTTCCGCAAACTTTGTAAACCTTTTGGGACCATGTTGTACTCTGATTATGTTTTTAAGAAATATCCAACGATGTGTTTTTAAAACGACACTTTAGGTCGTTCAATATAACTGTGATGTGGTGCTATGACAGTCAATGCCCCCAGGAATTCCATTCCGCTGCAAAACAGGTAAATTGGGGGTGTGACAAATTACAAGAAGGAAAACTGGATCTCCTTAAACAAATTTAAGCCTCAAACGTTATTAATACCTGAACAAGTTTTCGGAAAAGGATTTAGATATGCTAAAAGTGAAAATCTTGTTGAAACAAACCTTCCCTTAGAAAAATGCTGCTGCTGTGTATCCTCCAAATACACCGATGCATTTAGTTCCTAGAACTATTACTACTAAGAGCAAGACCTTAATCAGCCAATATGTTATTCTTCAACTATTTGTCGATTTTGAAAAAACTTGTAAGAAAAGGATCACACCCAATGGAATAACGAAGGGAAAGGGTTTTGAACAAATAAAGAATGTTATTTAACTGAGGTCATGCCTTTCTTTAAACAACTAAAAGATCATTTTGAGAGTCTTAAAAAGGGTATTGATTCTGACATTAAAGGAATGGAAAAGGAATTTGATGCAATGATAGTTGAGGTTAGTGACTATGAATGAGCATTAAAATATAATGAGATTGAGAGGAAGAACTTGCATACCTTGAATGAGAATATTATTTCTGAATGTATTGCTCAAGACGTTTTTTACTGCTACTTAATTGCTCCATTAATGCTTCTCAATTTCATGAATTATCTGTTGCTCTAAAAGTCTCCCATGATCGTGTCATTGAGCTTGAAAAGATTAATTCAAAACTTAATGAGAAAATTGATCAGGATGATCACGATAAATTGGTAAAGCATCTTTCTAAACTAGAAGTTGAACATTTTGATTTACAACTAAAATATCAACATCTAAAAGAAAATGTTAAAACCTCAAATATCAAGACTTCCTTGGATGCTCCTGAATTTGATGCAGTTTTTGAAATTAGCAAACGTGATGAACAGATTCGAGCTCATTGTAACACGATCAAAAGGTTAAAAGTCCAAATCTCTCAATTGAAGGGTGAAAAGAACAATGTGACTGCATCCCAAATGCCTCCTCCTTTAGATTCTCAGTACTCTCAAACTTTTCATCTTCTAAACTTGGTTAATGCCTTACAAAAGGAAAAGAAGTCTAGAAGAAAATGAAAAGTTAAACGAAACTTTAAAGAGTTATATGATTCAATGAAAGTCACTCGTGACCAAAACAATGAAAAAATAACGTCTTTACAGAAGGAAATTGAGAATCGAGAAGTGGAAAATGGGAAACGCCACTTGTTTTTAATAAGAATGTTGTTTCAAAGTCACCCTTAGACGCAAATACATCTGTGACGGTTAAATATATTCCTCCTCATCTTAGGAATAATGAATATGCGTTTTATGACTATTGTGCTCACCTTAAGGATAGTCTAGAATGTCTCCGTGAGATTGTTGAAGATGATTTCATTAATAAACCTCTTGATAGAGAAATTAGGTTTGCTTGCCTCCCGACCAAACGATCTCAAGAGTCGCTGAATGTGTAATTGCAACATGTCCAAAATCCTTAGGTGCAAAAGGCAAAGCCGCGGATGCCCCGTTTCTATGCCTAGTGACAAGCATGCAATCCGTCCTATGCCCAATATAATGAATGTCAACCTTAGTGCCTAGTTCAAATTCCATATATTAGTGCTAAGAAAGTGAATTTTAGTGTGCCCAGAAATAGCTCAAATCATAGTTTTAAGAAAGTAAACACTAATGTGCCTTCTAGTACTTCAGATCCTTGCACATCAAGTTCAGGAATGCAAAATATAGATCAACCAACTAATGTTCCCATTCCCTACAGAGTAATCATGACATTAAAGTGAGCAGGTCAAAGTCTCAAGACAATACAAGAAATGATAGGACCTTGCAAGCTAAGAATGTGCATTGGAAGAGAGTAGAAGACCAATCTAGGAACTTTAAGTTTGAGTCGAATAAAACTAATCGTGTTGATTCTAGTATTAGCCATAGGCGTATCGATAATTAATCATTCGATACTATTTGCAATCCTTGTAATGATGTCTGCTTGAATTCTATCGCTAATTGTGAAAGTGGTGTGAATGCTTTGTCTAATAATGTCAAATGCCCAGTTAAAATTGTTAATGCTAATATTCGTGCAAAGAAGGCTAAAAGGCAAAGACGTAAGATTGATAGAAAAATGTGGAAACCCAAGAAGAACATTTATAAAAATAGGTTATTATTGGATACCTTTTGGCCATAAGAATAATCAGTTTTGTTCTCAACCGCTAAGACTATGCCCACTAGAAAATGGATGCCTACTGGTAGAACTATTCCTAAGAAGTGAAACATACTTTGAATAGGTCAAATACGCATACCAAAGACTACATCTATTCCCAATGATTCCATTGCTTCTACTTCTGATATGAATGCTTCTATTTTTGATGTAGGTGTCCCACTATCATTACAACCATGTGGAACCCATTCTTGCATGGGGTTCCCATTATCCGTTATCCATTCTTGTTCTGTTCAACTCATCGTTCAAATCGCTCGTGGTACCGGACTCAGTCGCTCCAAGCATATGACTGAGACCGTCGCGGCTCATGAACTTCGTGAACAAATTCATCGACGACAGCTTAGATTCGGGAATGATCATTTCGGTGCAATTAAGGGTTATGGAGATTATGTTGTTGGATAAAGTGTTATCTCCAGGGTATATTATGTGGAAGGTCTTGTCATAACTGTTCTCTCTGTTGGTCAATTCTGCGATTCTGATCTAGATGTGGCCTTCAGAAAACATATTTGTTTCGTTAGAGAACTTGATGGTAAGGAACTTTTAAGAGGTTCACGTTGCTCAAATCTATACACCATCTCTATCGAAGATATGATGAAGTCTTCTCCAATTTGCTTGTTATCAAAAGCTTCTAAAACAAAGTCATGGTTATGGCATCGTCGTCTCAATCACTTGAACTTCGTCTCAATCATTTGCTTGTTATCTAACAGCTTGGGCCAAATATTGTGTATAAAATCCTTGACATCACACTTAGAATTTTAAAGCCCATCTACAATATTTGGAAGGTCCAAAAATCTGTTTGACTCCCTTGATTTCATCCGTATATCTCTCCCCATTAATCCCACATTCACGTTTTAATTTACTTCCCATTTTACATATTCTAAACACGCAA
>OU343216.1:72772723-72863776 GCA_910596185.1 Chrysanthemum makinoi | reverse complement strand
AACCCTAAACACTAAAATAAAAAGGTCGGATTCTCATCCTCTACAAGAAAAACAAAGGGTAAACAAGCGTTGGAAATCATTGGTGTACGAGTATTGGTTTGATCGTGGGTAGATTTGGTTCGAATAAGACTGGTCTCTAGTTCTTGATCAGTTGAAATCGTTTAGAGGTACCTTTATTTTGTTCTTGTGATTTTCTTTCAAATCTATTTATATACGTATAAGCATAACATGGAAGAATGCAAGCAACATGAAAACAAATCCAATATATTTGTTTAATGTGATAATTCGAATGAAACTGTTATCACATAAAATCATGCGCACATGTTTTTGTTTCTGTTTTGAATGCTTTGAATCTGCTCGATACATATACGCCTATGATCTAATTATATAAGATTCGAATATAACCTTTATTACACAACCTGGAAATTTAACCTGAAAGTGATATAAAGAAGGGCATGCGTTGGTTCCGTGAAGAAGGTCGTGATAAGGGGTTGTTTACGTATGATCGTCATGTGTGTCTCGTCGTGATCTTATGGGTGCATGGGATTATTTAGCATACAAGTTGTGTTTGTGTATGTATCATGTGGGTAATCTTTTGGGCTGTGTAACATATATGTGTATGTCGTAAGGTGAAATAACCAAAGGTAGGATGTTGAGTGTGTCTATGTATGTCGGATTTAAGTGAAATAAAGGGGTCACGTTTGTTTTGGACTTCGTAAAAGCATGTTTTTGTTCAGTTAAATTGTGGTAAAATGGTGTACTTATGTGTGAGTTTTTAGAGGTCTAAACATGGTCCGTAAAATATATATTATACTGATTTAAATAGTTAGAGTGTTAAGGTATTTGTTGTCTCGATAAATCATGGTTTGTCTGGAGGTTGAGTTGGGTGTTGTGCGTGGGCGATTCGGCGATCAAGAGTTGTTTAAAATGTTTTACAAACAGATTTAAAACAAAATGGAGTCACGTTATGTGGGGGTGTTTAGTGGCACATTTTGTTAGCGTTGTTTTGGTGAAATTGAAATAGATATATGTTTTGTAATCTTCACGTATGGAAATGTTGGCTGCATGGGAAATTAATAAGTTGGGTCACAATGTGTATATTAGTACGTATGAAATGGGTTGGATAGGTGCAACTATATTCAAAAACGCATGGTAAAGGGTGTGTTTCCAAAACGTGTTGTATATGCGCATGTCATCTTGATGCAATTTGTCACGTACTAAACTTATATAAGCGCATGAATGTATGTAGCATCATTTTACTTGTATTATAATGGTTGAAAGGTACTAAAACATAGTCTTAAGGGCAAGTTTGAGGGCGATCGCGGAATAAATGGTTGAGTCGTTTTGTGTTTTGAAAGCGTGTCGGGATAGATGAGTCGGGGGTCAATCATAATATGTGTTTACTTGGTCGTAAGTGTTAGGCATTTGAACCACGAGCGAGCTTAAAGATGGTCGATCATCAGAGGCGGATCCAGTAGGGTAGCTAGCGGGTGCTCAGCCACCCCCAACTGGCCTTGATTGATCAAATGTTTGTTTAGCTTTCGCTAAGATTGACAAGTATTCACTAGATGAATTAAGGTTAAAAAATGATTAAGAAGTTGCAGGTTCAATATATGAAAGAAGAAGATGTAAATGTGAGAGAGTGAGAGAGAGTAGACAAGAGACAGGTGTGTGGTGAGTACTAGCTTGTTGTAGTACCAAGTACTAGTATTTATCTTCACAATTATTTTATTTGTTTTGTCTAATATGTGGACAATTGTAGTACTCCGTATTACATAACACTTCTTAAGTGTTCTACATATATTTTTGTATTCTTAAATGTTCTTCCATCTTTTTCTCATGTTAAAGTTCCTATTTTTGAATGATGAGATTAGAAGTAAGAATCCAATATCATGTGTTAAAGATTGATTTGAGCTTTAATAGACATTGCTGAACTATTTGAATTCTATTATATCAAATATATTTTATCTATGACAGTTTTGATATATATATTCAAGCTACAATGCAAAGAATTTTCACCAAGGTAGCAAAAACATATGCATAAAAGGTTGTTAAGGTATCGAAAAGCCAAGTACAAAGTTAGTCCAATACAGTGGACTCAAATGCTAAGCCAATTCTTGTGTCACAACGGATGTTTGTGATTGCTTATTTTAAAGTACTTTTGTACTTTTAAAATATTTAAGCACACACCAATCTACTTATTTTTGGATGTTTTTCACTTATATGCATACTATCTCCGTCTCAATTTAATTCACATTACTATTTTACCTTTCAAAGTGTGGGTGAAATTTGTTTCGAGGTCGTCTTGTATAATTATAAAATACTTTTTGTATCTTTCATACGATTTAGAAAAACATTTCTATGTTTGAGGAATAGTTGTTAAAAGGAAAAGAAGGTTTACGAATTTACTGATTTAGCAAAGCTGGATACCTACTTACGGAGTAAAAGTTTGTTGACAATATAGAATTTAATTGATGATTTAAATTGTTTGTTGATTTGATAGCAAGGTAGTATTTTATTGATGATTTAAAGTTATATATAAATAAAGACCTAATTGTAATTTCATAAGTGTTGTAACTCGGTCTAGATGGTTGCACCATTGAACCCGCTAAGATAACCGCTCCATGAAATGTATGTTATTATCCAAAATATTTTCGGCTCCCCTTAACACAAATTTCTGGCTCCGCCCCTGTCGATCATAATGTGAAAACACATGTTCTTTATGTAAATCGTGCATGGAAAATTTTAACAACATAATACTTTAAGTTTAATTACAATATAAACCTTACACTTTGAGATATTTACCATGTAAACCCTATACTTTGAATTATGATCTTATAAAGCCCTCAAATAGATTAATTATCATATTAAACCTTTAAGTATACCATTTATCATTTGTAACCCCTAAGTTTGGCTAATTAATGATTTTTACACTAAAGTATTTAATTCGGTCCATTACCAAAAATGAGAATACGGTTAATAACTCTAAAAATATTAATACGATTCATATAACCAATAAATCCGTTATGACTTAAATGAGCTAATATGTATTATACGAACCGTAATACGTGTAAATTCGTTGAAGAAGGTGTGACATTGTTTCTCTTGCGATCCTTCCAATTGCTCTCATTTCATTTGTTAAGGTACAGATATTCTGACCTTCCTCATAACGTTTCTCATGATCTCTTTGCATCTTTGATCTCTTGCCATTTTGTTATTGAACCGTTAAATTGCTATTGACCCCTTTGATATTGAACCTGTGATATTGAACCTTTGATATTGAACCTGTGACATTGAACCTTTGCCATTGAATCTGGATATTGAACCTTTGCTACTGAACTTTGATATTGAACCATTGCTATGAACCTCTGAATTGTGAACCATTGATATTGAAACTTTGATTATGAAGACTTATATATTGCTACACTTTGGACCTTTGTTTGACCCTTCAGATTGATACCCGAGCCAAATATTGTTATCCTAGCCATGAAGGTAACATGGCAGTGTCATTGATGCACCAATGGCATGACTCTAGTGTGGTTGAGTGATGCTCCACACCGTCCCAATATTGTATTGATTATGCGCGCTTCAGATATATTGTATGGCTACTATTGTTCTGCAGGGGGGCGTGTGGATGCATCCTAGATTTGTATTGTATTGTATTGACATTGATATATTGTATTGGTGATGTGGTGCGTGTGTGCAATACACCCCCTCACAGTCTGTGTAACACCCCCAAATCTCGGTACAACGGAAGACTTAAACAAGTTTTCGAGGTGTTATGACTGGATTGGTATCTCACACAAGTATAGCAAACAAGATAGTCATTTAACAATCAAAACCAATCCCAAATTTAAATATTCAAAACATTAATCCAAAAATGTAAATATTAGGCCGAAACATGATTTAATAAAAATAGGTCCCCATAAATTATCAGAGTCGATTATGATCCTTAACCATACCTCCTTGCCAAGCTTCCATAGAACACGTACTCCAAATATCACTTAATTACCTGAGAAAGCATGCTAAAAGGTCAGCTACCGCTGGTGAGTTCATAGGTTTAAATTCAAGTAAAAGTAGTGGACCTGTAGGAGTTAATTTGCTATGCGAGACCTAAGATAGATACACATCAAACACAAACAAATATCATATCCGATATCACAACGGGCCCCTAGCGACACTAGCCAGCACAGCCGTAGCAAAGTCTAGAACGATTGCTAACCCTGTACTAGGTCGAGGTAGAAGTCTACTCTTAGCTAGGCAACGTGTTATAGCAATTGGATTGCTACCCTAGGCTAAGGCAACAACTACCACATCTATCTAAACAGTCAAGCACATAAGCAAATCAAAATAATTTAAAAGGTCCAAAAATAGTAGCATGATTCTCACCCCAATATAGTTAAAAACATAGATAAAAGTGGGGCTATGAAACTCAGCTCAAGAAAGCAACGCACAAATAAACACTAGCAGAAGATAAAAGCTAATCACGGCATAGCAACTATCAACTCGGCACAACCTATTAATGTAAACCAATTTTAATATATATTTCCCAAAATCAAAGTTATCTACCCTAATGTATTCCATTTCGTTATTTCCAAAAATGTCTTGTTTCACCGTTTAGTCCTAGTGTTTGGTATCCTCATGTGGGTATATCGACTCAATATGATGCTATGAATGCACTCAAACAACCAATATGTGACTCAATGCAACACGATGAGACATCTAAGCAATAAGCTTCATAATCCAAGTTTCAGAATAAATAATAGACCTTATCAAATTTGTCAACTAGATAAAATCAATTATTTATTCATGTCTGATTCGTTGTGAAGTGAGTGGTGAAAAACACAATATCAACGTATATCAAAATAACCGTAAAATTAGACAAATCAACCTTTTAGGAAAAGGGTTAACATGCCAAACCTCACGGGTGTGATAAAAGTGATATCGGGAAAGTGATTTCCCGGGTCGTGTCCCAACGAGGTGTGAATGGAAGGAATTGTCGAGTTTCGTGATTAGAACTTGAATTGGTTATAATGATTTTTGGATTTGAGTTACGTATTCTACAAATTAATTAACGCGAAAGTAATTAAGGCAAGGGTACCCTAATAAACTAAAAATAAACTACTACTAAGCCTAAGAAATGATAAAACGAGGCTACACTAAGTCCTAGGGTGATAAAACGTAAAAACGTAAAAACCGGGAAACAACCCGAGCCATAAACGTAAAAATTTTGAAATTTAAGGGCTACGGGTGTGAAATCAATTTTCCTACGTCCTAATTGACTAAAAATAATTTTAGAAAAAGACCGGGTATTTTTTCGACTTTTAAATTATTTATTATGAATTAAAAACTAATTTAATCTAATTAAATTATTAAAAATATTAAACTAATTTTGAAAAATCTGAAAAATTCACTAAAAGTACTTGAGATGTTACTGATTCTCAAAAAAATTTGAAAATAGTGTTTTACTTTGGAAATAAGCTGTTAAATAAGCTAAAAAGGGCTTAAGTCTAAAACTGCAAAAGACTACTTAAAGATTAAATTGTGTAGGAATTAAACGAGACAAGTCCCAAGGGCAGATGGTGTTGGCGTGTGGTGTTGTGTGCTTGAGCCAGGAGACCAGGGTTCGAATCCCCTTGGTCTCTTTTTGAAAACTTATTATTTTTTTTCTTTTGGAACTTAAAGACACAACCAAGATGAACATTTTTTTGAGAAAACTTTGTAAGCCCAACCTTCTGAATAAGCAGTTTTGACTGCTTACTCAGCACTGTTCAAAACAGCTAACACAAACACCCCTTTAGCACTTTGCTAAGCATGCAATAAGCTATCTCAACAGGAAACAAGCAGACTAAATTTGAAGTAAGCTATCATAACAGAAGATGCTGCTAATCTCAGTAGGGAAATAAGCAGTTTGTTTTGAAATTCCTAAATTACTACGGATAATCCTAAACTATGGGGGCATAAGGACGCAAACTACCTAATAAGCATTAAATCCTATAATAAGCACTAGTAACTGATTATAATGTATACTAAATCTACCCTAACTACACTATTAAGAAATGGAAGAACTGATTAACCAATGAGCTTCCTGGTAAGCACTAAGAATATGATCACGATGTGCAGTCCCCAATACAGCCTCTGTGAGCTTTTTGAGCTCATATTTTAAGCTGTTGAGTGTACTCCAAAGCTAAAAGCAAACTGAAACATTAAAGTTAGCATGGAAGACTAAAAAAAACTGACTTGGGGGATAAAAAAAGGCATCAATTCAAATTTTATAAAGAAGCAAGCATAAAGAACTTTTTTTTATTGCTAATTTGTGTTGATACGAACAGTAAAAGACGATTTCAAAGATCAAATTTAACTATGTTGGGGATGATATTAAAGCTTGCCACTTAAACCAGACTGAGTGGGTAATACAAGGATTGAATAAAAACAAAATTTGCCAACTTTAGACACCAATTAAGCTGAAAAAATGAGCCCAAGAACAGCAAAGACAACCTGCTGCCCTATGTGAGTGCGTAAAAACGAAAACAGCTTTTGATTTTACCTAAGCTTGTACAAATCTTATGAAATCATTACCCACGCTCCTACACTAACATTCACTTGATAAATGGACTTTTACTTGATAAGTAAATTGGCTAAAAACATGGACTTTTGACCAATTAAAGGCTTCAAACAAACACCCCTGTAAGGGTGTAGAACTACTTGAAAACTGCTTAAAAACTGAATTTGGTTTTTCCCCTTTTTTTTTCTTACTAAACTGACATAGCAATTTAAACACAAGCTTGTAACACAACAAAAATTAACAAAGGGTAATCAAACACTATTGAAACAGAATTGATAAAAAGACTTTTTCATTAATAGTAAGAAACTACAATTGGAATTTAAAAGACTAAAAGCTGAATTTTAAAACTAAGACTAAGGTTTGAAAGAAAGAAAACTAAATTTTAAAACTAAAACTAGGGTTGCCATTATACACTGGCTACAACATCTATTTATACTACAATCTAGGGTCTTCAAGGTCTTCACTCTTGTGTTTCTTCTGTGAGGGCAGTCAAGCAAAAGAACTCCTCATGTGCTTTCTTGAACCAATCCAAGCCATCCATTAAGTAGGTACCATTGAGCATGAATCTGAGCCATTGGTTGAGTCTTTTTAACAAGGATTGCCATGGTGGCAGCCATGGAAAGGAGGGAAAGGAAGTGAGTGGGTTTGGGAGTTGGGGTTAACTGGGTAAAGAGAAGGTTAGAGGTGGAGTGTTTTGGGATGGTGAGAAATTGGGTAAAAGGGTGGCGGTAGAGTGTTTTGATAATGAGAAAGCTAGGGTTTGAGAGGGAAAAAGTATTTGGAGAGGAAAAAGGGGGTGGGTCGTGGGTTGTTATTTGGGTTTGGACCGGGTTGGGGAGATTGGTATTGGGCTTAGGATTAATTTTGAACCCATTTATCAATCTAAGGGTAAAAAGTGTACAAACCAAAACTTCAGTGGATGGATGTGTAAATTTCTAAAAATTGATCCGAGGGCTGGACTAGTAAATCTCAAATAATGTAGGGACCCTTTATGCCATTTTCTGAAACTTGAAGGTGTAATCTGCCAGTTTGAAATCTTTAGGGACTAAAGCTGTAATTTCTCAAAACTTTTGACATTTTTCACCAAAGGACTAATTATGACAAACTATGATTTCAAAAGGACCTTTGGTGGCTTTTCTTTTAAAATACGTGCTCAGGGACTATTTCTGCCAATTTTTGAAAGTCGGGGGACTGAAACTGCCAATTATGCAAACTTTGTTCGTTTTTCATTTGTTTTCAATAATTTTGCATCTGAAACATATAAAACACAATTTTGAGATATTTTCAGTATTTTGATGCATTTCGGAGTGTTTTTAGATGTTTTGCAGTTCAGATTTGACCTAAAATGATGAGTTTTTACACACTCATCAATCCCCCACACTAAACCATTGCTAGTCCCTAGCAATCTTTTGAGAAAACTTAATGGATTTGAATCTCTTTACCAAAACCCATTACTTCTGGAGTAGCCAAATGTTTTAGTTCAAGTAAGAACTATGGTACACCGATAACCATATGATTTTGAGCAAACCACCAGCTTTCAACGGTTTTGATTTGTCTTTACCAGAAGCCGCTTGCTTCTGGACTAGCCAACTCTTAGATAAAATATCTTTGGTGAGTCAATTACCAATTATGGTTTTCCAACTGCCTTTACCACAAGCCATAAACTTGCGGGCTAGCCAACTCTTCAATAATTAAAGATATGGTGGAATAACACCATACAATTTTGGGCAAATTGCAAGTCACAACGGATTTGATAAATCTTTACCAAGAGCCGTTTGCTCCTGTATTAGCCAATCCTTTTTGTTTATTAGACGTGCGGATGATAACCATAAAAAAATTGGCCAAAAATGAGGGAATTGGGTGGTATAATTACATGATAAAATTCGTGAGAATTCTTCCCCACACTAGAAATGAATATTGCCCTCAATATTCAAAGTACCGGCGGTTATGCCGAAACATAGAACGTAAAAGGGAAATACTACGGCCATTGTTTGATTTTTTAGAAAACTTTATATACAAATGGGGCAATTCCCTACACTAGGGTGGGAGAAAGTAGAAAGAAGTCAGAAATACGGGTGAAAACCCATATAGTGTGCTATTGTTTTTGATTCCCGAGTCGCTAGCTTGACTCGACCCCGTATTCATTTGTTCTTGGGGAAGCAACGTCGAAAACCAATCTCGATCGGACTTTCGCTCACAGTGTTAATAAACATATGAACATCAGAAAGTTCCACACCGACGAGATACAACCGCGGTATTGTTAATAGTAGAAACTATAAAGGATGATACCGGGTCAAAGATGGTGTCCTCATTCCCGAAAGAGAAAAGGGAAAGAGCAACCACACCATCTGTGAAGAATAGAATAAAGATGTGCATGAGAATGCAAGTCCATTCCTCATCAGTGAAAAGCAAATCACCATTTTTGACATTTTTAAGCTTAGTCTTGAAGTTTGTGTGGTGATTGTCAACAGAATTACCGGTAGGGAGGGTTGGAAACGGTTCTTCAACCAACAAATTTTCCAAAAAAAGGATGTCTCCCTCCGAATCAAAGTAAGTATTATCAATTCCTGTTGGAATCGACTCATCACTAAGAAAGGCATCGACTTCATTCCAAAAGTTGTCATCTTCCTCATCCAGAGTGAGAGAAGGGATGGAAGAGTCGGGAATAATAAGACTAGGGGATGATGGATCATTTTTGAGCAATTCTTCAATGGGAAGAATATCTCCCATTGGATCACAAACATCATCATCCAATCCAGATGAAACTGAAGAGAGTTTGGTTTCATTCACAGAGTTAACAAACTCAATACGATAAACTGATTCCGGAGGTGGGACAAGTGGTGTGCTCTTAGAGCTAGCAATTTCCACCACTTCCGATAAAGTCTCCGATTCTAGGTCATCATCAAGAACACTCTCTACTTCCTTGGTACAACTTTCAAACCATGTGTTTGAACCAGGGTTGATTTTCAAAGTTTTTAGCTCAAAGACGCTTTTGGTGACTCCTCTTAACCGTGAAATTTGAGAGTGTTGCATTGATTCTTTCATATTTTTGATCAATTGTGGCAACACTATGTTTGTATAGAGGTTTGGAGTTCTGGTTGATATTAAACGTGAGTTCTTCGTTGTCAACCCCGTATGGTTAACTCTTCAAGAAATACATCAATTAGAGCACGGCTCGTTCTCAAGAAAGCTCTCCCTAAGATGAGGGGAACTCTAGGATCTGCATCAAAGTCTACTACAACAAAGTCTGTAGGAAAGTGAAACTTTCCTACTTTCACCACGACATTCTCGGCTATCCCAAGTGGACAAGTTTTGGTACGGTCCGCTAGCTCGAGTGTCATACAAGTGGATGTAAGTTTAGGAAGAGACAGTTTCTTCCATACTGAGTGGCATGAGGTTAATGCTTGCACCAAGATCGCCAAGGCGAGCATTGAACCATCCCCAAGAAATCATACGGGATTAAAACTGCCGGGTCTTCAAGCTTTTGGGAAGCTTCTTGAGAAGGACCGCTGAGCATTGCTCATTGAGAAGGGTTTTAGCCATCTGAGATAACTTATCTTTGTTGCTCAGCAAGCCTTTGCCGGATGCAAATTTGGGCATTAGAACGAGAGCATCAACGAAGCTTATATCAAAGTGCGTTCATTGAAAATTTGGAAAAATTTTTCCATTTGCTCTTTGGTTTTGTCTTTGAGCTTCTCATCATGCAATCTTGATGGGTAAGGGAGCTGACTAGACTTTTGAGCCGAGACGGAAGTCATTTCGCTCAGAATTTGTCTTCGAACCGGGTTCCGGACTTAAAACTTGGACCACCGAAGGTTGGACGTGTGCGGTACTTCGTGGGCTTGAGAAATGCACCTTGTCCGTTGTATCCTTGGTAACTTGACTCATTGCTCCTGGTGGAGGAGGCATTGGAGTCGAAGGTCCATTGTGCGTCTTACCACTACGAGTGGTGACGGCTTTCAGCTCAGCATTTGGATTTGGAATGATATTGCTTGGGAGTCCTCCAGAAGATGACGAAGCTTTGTTCATATTCATGTTCATGAAACCGCTCATCATATTCTTCAACTCATTTGTCTGCCGAGACAATGTGGTATCAATTTCCTTTTTAGCTCAACTCTCATGTTATTGATCTGAGTTTGCATTGAACGTATACTTGACTCAGTAATTTTCATGAAGTCATTTGGTAGGGGAGTTTGAGAAGGTTGTTGATAACTTTGCTGATTTGGAGCTTGATATGGTTGGTTGAAATTGTTCGGTTCATTGAAATTTTGAGAGTTATTGAAGTTTTGTCCTTGATTCAGAACAAAGCGATTTTGATTGCCATGGTTTTGTACAGGAGGAAAACCAGGTGGTGTCATACTGCTAGGTGTACGGTAGTGAGGATCAGCTTGTGGTCGGTATTGATTGTGGTTTACAGAAGCTACGGGAGCTTGGTAAGAAGCATCGGTTGCTTGACAATCATAATACGCTGCGGTGGACCACTACAAGTTTCACACACCTTGTTTACGGCTTTGATTGGTTCCCGCTTATGAATTTCGCTTTTGATTTCCTTTACCTCTTTCATCATACAACGGATGACGTCCGTTAGAGGCGCTAACGGAGCGGCTAACTCGGAAGAGTTACCGGATGAAGAAGCAGGAGTGTTCAGAATATTGACTTTGTTGCGAGAAATAGGAACTTTTGATTTTATTTCGCAAATCTCAATCACATCTTTAGGCTTACGATTCAAGATATTGCCACCTGCGGCTGCGTTCAAAGAATCTTGATCGTTACCGTTCAACCCATTATAAAAGATATTAACTTGTTGAAGCTCCGTGAATTCATGATGGGGCATTTCCTGAGGAGATCTTTGAATCTCCCATGCCTCTCCAAAGTTTTCATCGAAATTTTGACGAAACCCAGAAATTTCATTTTTAAGATTAGTCGCCTTTGATGGAGGAAAGAAATAATTGACAAACTTTTGAACAAGATCCTCCCAAGTTTCGATGGATCGAGGGGTTCTTTTCCAGCCAAACCGAGCTGCCTCAAGTGAGAACGGAAATAGCATCAGTTTGATCACTTTTTGTGGTACATCCTTGTAATTGATAGTTGAGGTCAATTTGTTAAACCAACGGATGTGTGCATACGGGTCTTCTCGATCAAACCCGTGGAATTGATTCGTAGACACAAGTTGGATCAAATGCATCTTCAATTCAAAGTGATCGAATTGATTGGTGGTAAACGATGGCATCTCCATAACCCTGTGGGTGCCGGAGCATTTCGCCATAGTTCGCTCGTCTGCCATATTGTTATTTGGAATAGTACGAATCTCGGGTTCGACTATTCGGCAAAGACGTCTATGAGAATTTTTCTAGGAATTACTGCTAGATCACGAAAAGGGCTCAATGATCTAGAAGAACGAGTGCGCATGCACTTCAAAAACAACACTTTCAATTAAAACAAGACCGAGGCAAAACACAATGAACTTAAACCAATAATCCCACGTGAAATGATCACTTCTATAAGTAAACGCACAAAGGAGCGGAGAGACTTATTAGGTCAGCGCGAAGCTTATTAAAACCCGTCTCTTTTCAGCCGCAATTTAATGTCAGGCCGTCCTTATACCCCTCACACAGTTTGTTAAACCGATAGAAATAAACCAAATCACGAGCGACACAAAGGCAAGTTTTAAATCTTTTGTTCGGGAACTTATAATGATAACACCTCAGTTGAGAATGTCATATTGATTGTGTCTTCTATATTATTTTAAAACAACAAGCAAAAATCTTTTTGTATTTTTAATCTTTTACATATATATACAAAGAAAAGAAAAAATATTTTTGTATTTTTGTATTTTTTTAAAAAACAATAACTTCACGAGGAAGGTTCTTCAAGTCACTAATCGCAAAAATCACTATATTGTCGCAACACACCGGCAGCAAGCGCCAAAATTTGATTCGTTGTGAAGTGAGTGGTGAAAAACACAATATCAACGTATATCAAAATAACTGTAAAATTAGACAAATCAACCTTTTAGGAAAAGGGTTAACGTGCCAAACCTCACGGGTGTGATAAAAGTGATACCGGGAAAGTGATTTCCCGGGTCGTGTCCCAACGAGGTGTGAATGGAAGGAATCGTTGAGTTTCGTGATTAGAACTTGAATTGGTTATAATGATTTTTGGATTTGAGTTACGTATTCTACAAATTAATTAACGCGAAAGTAATTAAGATAAGGGTACCCTAATAAACTAAAAATAAACTACTGCTAAGCCTAAGAAATGATAAAACGAGGCTACACTAAGTCCTAGGGTGATAAAACGTAAAAACGTAAAAACCGGGAAACAACCCGAGCCATAAACGTAAAAATTTTTCAATTTAAGAGCTACGGGTGTGAAATCAATTTTCCTACGTCCTAATTGACTAAAAATAATTTTAGAAAAAGACCGGGTATTTTTTCGACTTTTAAATTATTTATTATGAATTAAAAACTAATTTAATCTAATTAAATTATTAAAAATATTAAACTAATTAAAAAAATCTGGAAAATTCACTAAAAGTACTTGAGATGTTACTGATTCTCAAAAAAATTTGAAAACAGTGTTTTACTTTGGAAATAAGCTGTTAAATAAGCTAAAAAGGGCTTAAGTCTAAAACTGCTAAAGACTACTTAAAGATTAAATTGTGTAGGAATTAAACGAGACAAGTCCCAAGGGCAGATGGTGTTGGCGTGTGGTGTTGTGTGCTTGAGCCAGAGACCAGGGTTCAATCCCCTTGGTCTCTTTTGAAAACTTATTATTTTTTTTCTTTTGGAACTTAAAGACACAACCAAGATGAACATTTTTTGAGAAAACTTTGTAAGCCCAACCTTCTGAATAAGCAGCTTTGATCGCTACTCAGATGCTCAAAACAGCTAACACAAACACCCCTTTAGCACTTTGCTAAGCATGCAATAAGCTATCTCAACAGAAACAAGCGTGACTAAATTTGAAGTAAGCTATCATAAAGAAGATGTCGCTAATCTTAGGGAAATAAGCAGTTTGTTTTGAAATTCCTAAATTACTACGGATAATCCTAAACTATGGGGGCATAAGGACGCAAACTACCTAATAAGCATTAAATCCTATAATAAGCACTAGTAACTGATTATAATGTATACTAAATCTACCCTAACTACACTATTAAGAAATGGAAGAACCTGAATTAACCAATGAGCTTCCTGGTAAGCACTAAGAATACTGACTGGATGTGCGCCCCAATACAACCTCTGTGAGCTTTTTGAGCTCATATTTTAAGCTGTTGAGTGTACTCCAAAGCTAAAAGCAAACTGAAACATTAAAGTTAGCATGGAAGACTAAAAAAAAACTGACTTGGGGATAAAAAAGGCATCAATTCAGCTTATAAAGAAGCAAGCACAAGAACTCTTTTTTTTTATTGCTAATTTGTGTTGATACGTAGTAAATAAAAGACGATTTCAAAGATCAAATTTAACTATGTTGGGGATGATATTAAAGCTTGCCACTTAAACCAGACTGAGTGGGTAATACAAGGATTGAATAAAAACAAAATTTGCCAACTTTAGACACCAATTAAGCTGAAAAAATGAGCCCAAGAACAGCAGCACAACTGCTGTCCTATGTGAGTGCAGAAAAACAGAAAACAGTTTTTGATTTTACCTAAGCTTGTACAAATCTTATGAAATCATTACCCACGCTCCTACACTAACATTCACTTGATAAATGGACTTTTACTTGATAAGTAAATTGGCTAAAAACATGGACTTTTAACCAATTAAAGGCTTCAAACAAACACCCCTGTAAGGGTGTAGAACTACTTGAAAACTGCTTAAAAACTGAATTTGGTTTTTCCTTTTTTTTCTTACTAAACTGACATAGCAATTTAAACACAAGCTTGTAACACAACAAAAATTAACAAAGGGTAATCAAACACTATTGAAACAGAATTGATAAAAAGACTTTTTCATTAATAGTAAGAAACTACAATTGGAATTTAAAAGACTAAAAGTCAATTTTAAAACTAAGACTAAGGTTTGAAAGAAAGAAAACTAAATTTTAAAACTAAAACTAGGGTTGCCATTATACACTGGCTACAACATCTATTTATACTACAATCTAGGGTCTTCAAGGTCTTCACTCTTGTGTTTCTTCTGTGAGGGCAGTCAAGCAAAAGAACTCCTCATGTGCTTTCTTGAACCAATCCAAGCCATCCATTAAGTAGGTACCATTGAGCATGAATCTGAGCCATTGGTTGAGTCTTTTTAACAAGGATTGCCATGGTGGCAGCCATGGAAAGGAGGGAAAGGAAGTGAGTGGGTTTGGGAGTTGGGGTTAACTGGGTAAAGAGAAGGTTGGAGGTGGAGTGTTTTGGGATGGTGAGAAATTGGGTAAAAGGGTGTGGCTGGTAGAGTGTTTTGATAATGAGAAAGCTAGGGTTTGAGAGGGAAAAAGTATTTGGAGAGGAAAAAGGGGGTGGGTCGTGGGTTGTTATTTGGGTTTGGACCGGGTTGGGGAGATTGGTATTGGGCTTAGGATTAATTTTGAACCCATTTATCAATCTAAGGGTAAAAAGTGTACAAACCAAAACTTCGTGGACTGGATGTGTAAATTTCTGAAAATTGATCCGAGGGCTGGACTAGTAAATCTCAAATAACGTAGGGACCCTTTATGCCATTTTCTGAAACTTGAAGGTGTAATCTGCCAGTTTGAAATCTTTAGGGACTAAAGTCTGTAATTTCTCAAAACTTTTGACATTTTTCACCAAAGGACTAATTATGACAAACTATGATTTCAAAAGGACCTTTGGTGGCTTTTCTTTTAAAATACGTGCTCGGGGACTATTTTCGCCAATTTTTGAAAGTCGGGGACTGAAACCGCCAATTATGCAAACTTTGTTCGCTTTTCATTTGTTTTCAATAATTTTGCATCTGAAACATATAAAACACAATTTTGAGATATTTTCAGTATTTTGATGCATTTCGGAGTGTTTTTAGATGTTTTGCAGTTCAGATTTGACCTAAAATGATGAGTTTTTACACACTCATCAATGTCGCTTATTATCCCATAAACCGGTCACATCCTAAGGAGTCATAAGGATAATTCACCCATTAATAACGTTATCCTACGTAGATAGTGGGTTCTTATTAGATTCGTCAAACTAATAAGTCCACTACCCACGTGGATCGACGCTATTAATGTTAGGTCATCCGTAACCCATGCACACAATGTAAGTAAATGAATACTTGAAACTAGTATTAAATGCCCATAATTGGCATATTTCGATAAACGTGCACTCGAAACATTAATTACTTATTTATTGTAAAACATTTCCATTTTAGTCGTTAGTTTCCATTTAAAAACAATTAATAACAAGGCAAGTCTTGTTATCGATATTTTTTGTATAAAAGCCTTTTTATTATTAATGCTTCATAGTTTATTAGCATTTTTATATATACATTTCTTCAAATTCCAATATTAGTTTCATACTTTTATTCGTTTCGAGTCCACAAGCACGAGTCATAACTTTTCGGCTTTTAATCAGTCAATAGTCCAAATTATACTAAAGTCCATGTTACGGCGTTGTCGGGGTCAACTATGACTAAAAAGTCAAAGTAACACCGAAGTTGCTCAAAGTTGACAATATATATATCAAGTCCAAATAAAAGTCATAATAACTCAATTCAATCTCAAATCAACCTAAACCAATCTTGCCAACCAATCAACCAACCAAAAATACCCGAAACCAATGTTATGACCCTAATGGTCATGACACGGTCACGGTTAAAACCACGTGAACCAAACAAGCTCTAGAAGCTTTTCGGCTCCACGCATCTCATCCAAACGCCAACAACATCAACCAACAAGCTACCACGACAACTCGACCCGAACCCACGGTCCATATGGGTCTCGTACACCATCACCCACGACCCCATCGTGGGTCTTGGTGGTCGTACGCCCCAAACACACATCCAAACACTCCCTAAATCACTTCTAATACAACCAAACACAATCAATCAACCTCCAATCATCATCCAAACATCAAACCAATCATCTATTCCTAATCAAAAACATGAAACTAGACCTAAAAGGCAAAAACCCAACAATATGATACACCACATGATACCAAATCATTAGCTACGTGTTTATTTAACTGTTAATTAGCTTTAATCCCATGTTTAAACCAAAACCCCTAAAAATTATGCCATGGTCGAGCCATATAAATGCCATACGTTGATTTCCATGGCCAAAATAAGCATGAACCATGTTCCATTTACCTTTTTACAACCCGATCTACAAGTTTTATGAAAACCCTAGAATCACGAATCTTAATTTCAAGATTTGGAGGTGTTAATGTAGGCTTTTGTGAGAGTTTTATATATGGATGGAAAGAGGAAAGAGAGATCTACAAGATGATGGTGGAGGTGTAGTGTCACTCGCCGGATTTTTTCCGGAATTTGGCCGGAAGTGGGCGTCGGTGGTGGTGGTATTTAGGGTTAGGGTTTTTAGAGAGAGAAAGGGAGGAGTGTGAGTGTTTTTAGTGAGAGAAATAAAAGAGATGAATGAGGTAGTGATGGGGTATATATATATGGGAAATAGGGACCTCAAAATAAATAAAAAGAGAGGAGGGGGGCGCCGGCTAGGGAGAAAGAGGAGGGGCCGGGGTCGTCATTTTTCAGAACTATCCCATTTACCCATTCTCGAGCTCATATATTGTCCCACGAGTATCCCACGATGTTCATTCAACTTTCTATTATCGTTATTTATGTTTTTCCACGAGTTTTGACTATTTATTTGCCAATTTTCGAGTTACGGTATAAAAGTTACATTATTTCTCATTTTAGGCTTTTATAGTGCCGAATCGAATAGTGCCTATCAAAAAAGAGTTAAAATTCACACGATAACTCATCCAATAACAAAATAAATCATAAAAACCAATAAACGATATAAAATCAAGTCATGGTCGATGAAAATCGTGGTAAAGGCAAAGCTCGGTTTAGTTTAACATAATGCGGTTACCTAAAATAGACTCCCTAAATTGCCAGTTGTCACAGCCTCCCAGCCTCAGAAGAAACCCGTCATGGGTTTCACTCCGAGTTGCTTGATGTTACGAAGAGTTTAGGGTACTTCCTACGGAAAATGTCCTCACGTTCCTAAGTGAACTCCGGTCCATGTCGGGAGTTCCAACGAACTTTGATAATCGGAATACGGCTATGCTTCAGCCGTTTAATCTCACGATCCATGATCTCAATCGGTTCCTCAACGAAATTCAATTTCTCATCAACACGGATATCTCTTAAAGGCACAACTAGGTTTTCCTCCGAAAGACATTTCTTAAGATTACTAACATGAAAGACATTGTGTACACTGCTCAATTCCGATGGTAGCTCAAGATGGTAAGCTACTGGTCGATTCTTTCCAGATTGGAAAGGGACCAATATATCGGGGATTGAGTTTTCCACGCTTTCCAAAACAATCACTCCTTTCCAAGGAGAAACCTTTAACATAACACGATCTCCAACCTGAAATTCTAAAGGTTTACGTCTTCTATCGGCATAACTCTTTTGTCTATCTCGAGCGGTTTGCAAACGGTTACGAATCTGAACTATTTTCTCAGTGGTTTCTAGGGCAAGTTCGGGACCGGTAAGTTGACTCTCGCCAACTTCAGCCCAACAAACAGGATAACGACATTTTCGGCCATACAATGCTTCAAATGGAGCGGCCTTAATGCCAGTATGATAACTGTTGTTGTAGGAGAATTCGGCCAAAGGGAGGTGTCTCTCCCAACCTTTGCCGAAATCAATGACACAGGCTCTAAGCATATCTTCTAAGGTATGAATGGTTCTCTCGCTCTGACCATCGGTTTGAGGATGATAAGCAGTGCTCATATCCAGGTTTGTTCCTAAGGCTGACTGTAAGGATCTCCAAAAGTGGGATGTAAAACGGCTATCTCGGTCGGAAATGATAGGTATCGGTACTCCATGACGCGATACTATCTCCTTAAGATACAGCCGAGCGAGCTTGTCGAGACTATCGACCTCGCTAATGGCTAAGAAGTGAGTAGACTTAGTCAAACGATCAACGATTACCCAGATAGCGTCATTGCCGCTAGCTGTTCTTGGTAAAGTCCAGATAGTGATAAAGTCCATGGTGATTCGCTCCCATTTCCATTCTGGGAGTTCGGGTGGAACTAGGAGTCCTGAGGGATTCTGGTGTTCGGCCTTTACCTTAGAACAAGTCAAGCACCAACTGACATAGTGAGCTATGTCGGCTTTCATGTTAGGCCACCAGTAGAGTTTTCTAAGGTCCTGATACATCTTATTTGCTCTGAGATGAATAAAGTATTTTGATTTATGCGACTCATGCATAATCAACTCACGGATTCCACCATGAAATGGTATCCAGCTTCTGTCTCTGAAGCATAAGGTTCATCGGAATGCTTCAAGAAGCCGTTTTCACTTTCTGCCATTCCATGAAGATTCTCGTAAGGACGGTTCTCTTCCGTCAATGCTGCAGCTTGGGCGGCTAAGATTTGAGATGGTAGAGGCGAAATAATGGTCATTCCTAGGGATCAGACGAGTAATGGTGAAATGTTCTCCTTACGACTAAGTGCATCAACCACAACGTTAGCTTTACCTGGATGATAACGAATCTCATAGTCATAATCACTGAGCAACACTAACCAACGACGCTGTCTCATATTCAGTTCCTTCTGATCTAAGATATGCTTCAAGCTCTTATGGTCGGTAAACACTACACACTTGGTTCCATACAGATAATATCTCCAGATTCTAAGAGCAAACACTACAGCACCTAACTCAAGGTCATGGGTGGTGTAGTTTTTCTCATGCTTCTTAAGTTATCGAGATGCATAAGCAATCACCTTCTTCCGTTGCATCAAAACATCACCTAAGACTTTAAGCGAAGCGTCGCAGTACACGATAAAGTCTTCGCTTCCTTCAAGCAAAGCTAGGATGGGCGCACTATACAACTTCTCCTTCAGACGTTGGAATGCTTCTTCTTCCTTTTCTCCCCATTCATACTTAACGCCCTTCAGGTCGGTTTGGTCACGACTTAGCTATTTTGGAGAATCCTCAATGAACCTCCTGTAATAGCCTCGCTAAACCTAGAAACCTGGCGGACTTCTGATGGGTTCTTAGGGGCTGCCCATTCCTTAATGGCCTCAATCTTAGCTGGGTCAACATGAACTCCTCGATTATCTATCACGTGACCTAAAAATTGTACGGACGGAATCCAAAATTCACACTTAGAGAATTTGGCATACAGCTTCTCTTCTCGCAACAATTCTAAAATAAGCCTCAAATGCTCTTCGTGCTCCTCTCTACTCCTGGAGTATATCAAGATGTCGTCTATGAATACTATCACAAACTTATCCAGATATGGCTTACATACTCGTTTCATGAGATCCATGAAAACCGCTGGCGCATTGGTCAAACCAAAGGACATCACTTGGAATTCACAGTGCCCATAACGAGTCCTAAACGCCGTCTTAGGGATATCCTCCTCTCAAACTCTAAGATGGTGATAACCAGATTGTAAATCGATCTTGGAAAAGACACTAGCTCCTTGGAGTTGGTCAAATAGGTCATCTATTCTAGGTAGCGGGTATCGGTTCTTCACCGTCAACTTATTCAATTCCCTATAGTCGATACACATTCGAAACAATCCAACCTTCTTCTTCACAAACAACACCGGTGCTCCCCACGGTGACGAACTTGGTCAAATGAATCTCTTCTCTGACAACTCTGTCAACTGTTTAGATAGTTCCTCCAATTCTCTTGGAGCAAGTCGATAGGGTGCCTGTGCAACGGGTGCAAAGACCGGTATCAACTCTATTTGGAATTCTACTTGTCGGACAGGTGGAATCCCTGGCAGATCGTCGGGAAAGACATCCGAAAACTCTCTAACGACGGGTACATCATTAAGGTGTCTTTCACTCTTATCCTCGCTTTTCTTTTCATAAATTCGAGCCAAGAAAAGACAACCTCCTCTATCGATGTACTTCTGGGCCTTAATACAAGAGATGATGCTCAACCGGGAAGGACTTCCACAGTCGCTTCGATCTCCTTGTATGCTCAGAACTTTTCCGCCATATGGTACATGCACGATCTTCTCATCGCAGATGATGTGGGCACCGTTCTTCGACAACCAATCCATTCCGATGATGACGTCAAATTTTTCCAAGGTAACTGGCAATAGGTCTATGCTAAACGGGTGGTCTAGGAAACTTAAGGTACAACCTTGGACTACGATGCCTATCTTCTCCCTATTTCCATTAGCTAATTCCACATCGTAACTGAACCGTAGAGGTGTTTGGGAGATTCCTAGTAATGGCATAAAGTTGGTGGATACGAAACTCATATCAGCACCAGTATCAAACAGTATGGAAGCATTGCGATTATTGAGAAGGAACGTACCTGTAATTGCGTTAGGGTCCTCACTAGCTTCCTTCCCAATAGCATACACACGCGCTGTTCCCATGTCTCTCTGCTGATTCCTAGCACTCTGATTTCCCTGGTTCTCCAAAACCTCATGCTTCACAGGGTTTAAGCCATTACTTCCCACACCTCGATTAAAAAATCCTCTTCCATTACCAGGATTTCCTCTCATCCACAGCTCTCGACACTCATTCTTGTAGTGCCCTTTCTTTCCACATCCAAAACAGGTGACAGTGGCCTTCCAGTCATCTCCTTGCACAGTTTGAGCCGCGGCAGGTAGACGAGACCTACAGTCCCCGGCCATGTGTCCTACCTTAGAGCACTTCCTATACATAATCGGGCACGGTCCATGGTGGTGTCGATTGCAACGACCACACAAGGGCTTGCTACCTTCATAACCCTTCTTTTCTCCATTTCCTATGGCGAACACCCTGGCTGTCTCTTGCCGTTTGTTTCCATTCCCTTTAACAACTTCATTCCTCTTCCTCTTATCATTCCTATCACTATTACCCTTGTCTCCTACTTCCATTACGTAAGAATCCATCAAACGCTGAGCCACAGTAATTGCCTCATGCAAGTTAACTAGCTTCGCAACGATGATATCATTACGAGTAGCTAAAGGCAGTCCATCAGTATACCTCTCAATCTTAAGGGCTTCAGTGCAAACCATATCAGGGCAAAGCAACGACAACTCTTGGAAACGACGATTGTAATTCGTCATGTCGGTACCCTTAACCTTATGGTTCCAGAACTCAATCTCTAGTTTCTTAACTTCATTCCTAGGACAGTAAGTCTTGATCAGGAGAGCCTTAAACTGGGTCCAAGTCATGCTATAGGCTACATCACTTCCTATGGATCTGTGATAGTTGTTCCACCAGGTCAACGCTTCATCCTTTAAGGTAAATGTTGCATACTTAACCTTACAATCCTTTTCACAGTTGCTAATGGTAAACACAGATTCAGTTTTCTCCATCCACCTAGTTAGGTAAACTACTACCTCAGTTCCTCCAAACTCGATGGGACCACGGAATTGGAACTCTTTCTAGGTACAACCTCGAGTCCGATTAAGCAGTGGGGTCCCACCAGAGGTGTTAGAGAGATTAGTCTCAGCTAGCAGTTCAGCGACATGCTGCGTTACTAGCTGGTCAATGTGGGCTGACTTCAAAGGTGGAGGGCTTTGTGGAACAGGACCATTCTCAGCACGGTCGTTCACATTCGGGTTTTCTACGGCTGGGTTATCAGTGTTCAGGTTCTCAACAGGTGGAGTGGTCGGGGTCGGACGACGATCTCGACGGACAGGGGCAACCATAACAGCAGGGGCTGCTCGGTTAGTCCTAGGCGGGTTTTGTCTTGGTGCCATCATTCTGAAGGCAAGAATAACAGTTTCATAAGTTCACAGTACACGCTCTAAAAGATCGAGTTGGGTTCCAAGGATCACCAAAAATGCTCGAATACATAATCAAGGTCAACAAGGATAACATTCTACCATAACAAAACAACCAGATACCAAATCATAACTAAAGGATGCACGTTCTAATAACCATAACTCATAAGTTTCAAAGTGGAATACATGAAAGGATAGATCTAACAACAATACTAATAAGATAACTAGGATAGACCTACATCTCGAACTAAGTACTACTTAGTTTCAAGATGGTACAAAGCCATGAATCTAACACTATCTAGCCACAATCACGAATACCACTAACAGCTCTCCTAACATCGTCAACCTCTATCCATAAAGATGATAGCTCAACACGTCGAGCATTGCGATCACTCTTAAGATCCACGACCTCTCTCTCTAAATCACCTATCATGTGCCATATCGCTCTGTCTGCATCTCGGGCTGTCGCGAACCCTCTCAGCAGGTCCAAAACCTGCTCTTGGAGCTCCGACATACCCTCTCACAGAATCGTAGTCATCCTGACTACCATACCCATATCAGCTCTCAGATCCTCTATACTAGCCCTAGATACTCCAAACAACCTGTCTGTCAACTTACTAAGCCTAGTACCCTGTGATGTAATCCTCTCCCATATCAGACCCGTCTCCCCATACTCCTCGGTCTTTGAAGCAATCTCCGACGGTATCTTAGATCCTAATGGGCTACCTATCTCAGGTGAATAAGGTGGTGAGTCAATGTCTAAAGGCTGCCCAGGAGAATCAGGCTCAGGCAAAGGTAAAGGAGAGCCTCGTCCTAGAGAATGTGCAGGACTCTGCAATGGAGGAGTACCCACATCATGGATATCCTCATCATCCTCCTCCTGAGGATCCTCATCCTCATCTACATACTGCTCCTCAATCTCATGCTCCTCCTCGATCTCATGCTCCTCGTCGCCCTCATCTTCAGAGGGAGAGTCCATGAGTCAGAGTCTCTGTGCGGGTAAATCTTAAGGGGTACAAGTAGGGGATCTAGGTATGCTAAGAGATGGTGATGCCGGTGGTGATGACGTAAGAGAGTGGTCGCTAGCGTTTAATAGGTGATGATGGTGGTCACACAGACATGCGGGCGATACTACGAGCAAATCTAGGAGTCTGGGCTCGTGCTAAGGCCTGATGGAAGGTGAGTTGCTTAGATGAGCTAGGGCGATCTGATGATGATGATGAACTAGAGTGACTAGGGATCACCCTGCGCAACAGTCATGAGAGTCAATGCTGGGAAACTAGCAGTAGCAAGGACATCCTCAGACACATCAAAAGCTAGTGAAGGCATAGTTTGTGACAATGGCATAGGGTAGGTATAAGTGTTCGAAAACAACTGGTTCTAATAAGCGCATCAACTCAACCAAAACATATATCACATAATGAAAGCTTTAAAATAGAGGTACCGCATTACTCAAAATATGCCTTTAAATAAAACACGTAAGTTATGTTCTATCACATAATCCACGCATCATAAAATCCCAAAATCATAACCTGTCAATAATCCAAATCAAATCCATAATATCTTGACAATCGAATCATATATCCCAAAACCCAATAATCATATCACCAAAATATAACATCTCAATAAACAATTCATAATTCATAATATCTGATAAATGAAATCGCAGTTCATACCATAATGAAATAAGAAGCTTCGGCTTGGCAGGCGGGCAAGCGTCGGTCGAGGATCAATTTTCTTAAAAAGTGGTTATAGTTTAGGGTTTATTAAATACCTAGTTCTCTATAACCTTGAGCTCTGATACCAATCTGTAACACCCCCAAATCTCGGTAAAGCGTAAGACTTAATCAAGTTTTCGGGGCGTTATGACTGGATTGGTATCTTACACAAGTATAGCAAACAAGATAGTCATTTAACATTCAAAACCAATCCCAAATTTAAATATTCAAAACATTAATCCAAAAATGTAAATATTAGGCCCAAACATGATTTAATAAAAATAGGTCCCCATAAATTATCAGAGTCGATTATGATCCTTGACCATGCCTCCTTGCCAAGCTTCCACAGAACACGTACTCCAAACATCACTTAGTTACCTGAGAAAGCATGCTAAAAGGTCAGCTAAAGCTAGTGAGTTCATAGGTTTAAATTCAAGTAAAAGTAGTGGACATGTAGGAGTTAATTTGCTATGCGAGTGATAAGGATTTCAAATGTACCTTTTTGAGGGGTCATTTAAGCCCTTAATTGATCACTTTTGTATCCGTTACTACTTAATTTCGTTCCTTTTCACTTTTTAGGTCTCTTGAAGGCAAATTGCTGGAATGGCACTAATTCGGACGAAAAGGCGCGAATATACGAAGAAAATGGGCAAAGTCAAGAATCGAGACACTCAAGCTGCTGAATTGAAAGGGGACGGCGTCAGGTTCTATTTGTGACGCCGTCGGAACAAGTTTTGTGACGACTCAGAAGCCAAATTGCTTATTTACAAGTGACGGTATCAGGTTTTAAAAGAATAGGGCTTCGCAGCTCAGACGGCCTAGATTTGATCCATACGACGCCGAGACTGAAGGAGACGGCGTCAGGCATAAGTTGACGTCACAATGATAACGTGGCCAAGACGAAACCCTATGATGGCGACCGGCGACGCGTCACAATTAAAGAGTGACGCCGTCGCAGTTTGTAACACTATATAAAGAATCCGAATTTTTCAGTTTTCAATGTGTAGTTTTGTGGAGTAAACAGCTAAACCGAACCAAGGCTGTCTTGTACAGTATTTTAGGGTTCCATACCCTATCTTACATCAAGATAAGTGTTTTACTTCATTAATTCAATTATGTCTTCAATTTATTGTGTGTATGCTTGCATGTTCTCCATGTCTGGTTAATTTATTTGTGTGTTTGCTTAGGTAATATGAAACCTAGTTATTGAATATTGATTGGTTGTCTCTTATCTTAATTGTGATTGACCTAGTATTGCGATAGGTCATTCGTTGTGCTATTAATGCTTGATTAATCTTTGTTGAACCTTAGCATATAGTTACTAGTGGAATTGTAGGCTAAACATCCAAAGAATACCTTAGTGTTAAGTTTATGAATCCTAGATATTTCGTAGTCATTAACCTTTGGTAGCTTCAAAGAGTTAGGGATAAACGCATACCCTATGACCTTAGAAACACATCGCGTTAAGAATAAAGACGTGACAATTCAACCATCAATAGGAGATAACTAGGGAGTAATAAAACCTAAGTAAACACATTTTTTAATCATCATACGAGCACACAACAATAGACATAGACTACCCCTAGCTTAATTAATTAGAATAGATAATAGTAGAGTAATCGGTAGAAATACCAACCCCCAAATCCAAACCCCGAGATTCGTACATTTCTATTTCCTAAAAAAATATAAAAAAGATAAAAAAAAAATAATCTTCCTCAACCCCAACCTTAGCGTAGTAACTTCTCACTAGCATTCATATTCCCCTAGAGAATGATATCAATACCCGTGGCTTACCCTAATACTACACTACAAAGATTAGGTTCACTGCCTACGGTGTTGAAAAACTTGCTCGACGAAAAGGAAGTTCCTTTGACCTCAAACGCGCTGTGTAAGCGTATCAGCGAGACTTAAGATAGATACACATCAAACACAAACAAATATCATATCCGATATCACAACGGGCCCCTAGCGACACTAGCCAACATGTTATAGCAATTGGATTGCTACCCCAGGCTAAGGCAACAGCTACCACATCTATCTAAATAGTCAAGCACATAAGCAAATCAAAATAGTTTAAAAGGTCCAAAAATAGTAGCATGATTCTCAGCCTAATATAGCTAAAAACATAGATAAAAGTGGGGCTATGAAACTCACCTCAAGCAAGCAACGCACAAATAAATACTAGCAGAAGATAAAAGTTAATCACGGCACAGCAACTATCGACTCGGCACAACCTATTAATGTAAACCAATTTTAATATATATTTCCCAAAATCAACGTTATCTACCCCAATATATTCCATTTCGTTATTTACAAAAATGTCTAGTTTCATCGTTTAGTCCTAGTATTTGGTATCCTCATGTGGGTGTATCGACTCAATATGATGCCATGAATGCACTCAAACAACCAATATGTGACTCAATGCAACACGATGAGACATCTAAGCGATAAGCTTCATAGTCCAATAAGTTTCGGAATAAATAGTAGACCTTATCGAATTCGTCAACTCGATAAACTCAATTATTTATTCGTGTCGCTTATTATCCCAAAAATCGGTCGCATGCTAAGGAGTCATAAGGATAATTCACCCACTAATAACGTTATCCGACGTACCTAGTGGGTTCTTATTAGATTCGTCAACCTAATAAGTCCACTACCCACGTGTATCGACGCTATTAATGTTAGGTCATCCGTAACCCATGCACACAAGGTGTTGGAATCACTCCTAAACCTTATTCAAGTGTTAGTTACTCATATGTAATAGTTAGCTTATTATGGCCTTTATGTTTTTTATTAGCCTTAAGCTTATGTAGAAGGCCCATGAGCTTAGGCCCAAGCCCATAGGTGAAAGGGAAGGAGTAGGAGTGTTGCCCTAGCTCCTTGCCTATAAATACTTTGTAATAACTCTCACTTGAGGGTTGGTTGTTCTCTTTTCTATTTCACTCTTTGCTTTAACCTGTCTCTTAGTATTTCGTGTGTTTGGATAAGGGTTCAACCGATCTCTCCTTCTCTATTTCTTCTCTTGATGCTTGTGTTGTAAAACTAGTGACCTAACAGTGGTATCAATCGCCATCTAGTTGGGTGAAACGGTTTGTTTTTTATCTATTCGTAAGGTTCACGTTTTTTAACCTTTCTCATGCTTAAAAACTCATTTTTTACACTTTTCAATCCAAGATTCTTGTACTTTAAAGGTTATTGGGTGTTAAAGTTTAAGTTTTTGGCAAAAAGTTTGAAACTTTATGTGTGTAGACTCATTTTTAAGCTAGTTTTGTACGAGGGTGTTTTCCTACGCGTAACCGTTTTAGACGTTTTGGTTCATCAAGTTTCATACTTTTATGTTATTTTGGTGATATTGAAGCTATCTCATCACAAAAATCTGGTTTAGAAACATCTTTGGGCAAAATCACTTTTACGAGTAAAGCTACGCGTAACTAAAACCCTATTTGTACGCGTAACTTTATCCGTGGTTTGATCTTCGCCATTTAGTGGTTTACTCCGTGGTTTCTTGCTTGGATAAGCCCTGAAAACACGCCGACTTTGGATATCTTTTGCGCGTGATAGTGTAAAAGATCATTTGTGATAAAACCCTAAACTTACGCATAAGCATAAAGCTTACGCGTAGAAAATCCTACGCATAAGATTCATCCTACGCCTAAGCCCAGTCTTACGCATAAGATAATCCTACACCTAAGTTTTCTACGCGATAACTTCACTGCTTACGATAACTTTAGTCTTTTTTTCGCGCGTAAGCTAAAACTACGCGTAACTCTCATTGTTACGCGTAACTTTGGTGGTTTTACGCTTAAGTGCTACTTGGTTATTGTGATTTCTACGCCTAAGGACACTTCATCAACGCCGCTTTCATTCGACTACAAAGATCCACCAACACAAGTTATCAACAAAAAAAAAAAAAAAAATTAATTTTTGGCGGGAAAATTTGAGTAAAAATTAATTTTTCAAGAAGACTAAACGTTCAATTTTTACGCGAGATTCAAATTTTGGTTTAACCGTGAAAATTTTGGTCAAAAAATTCAAATTTTGGGCCCAAATTCAAATTTTTCGGGTAAAATTTGGCGTCAAAATTGTCATAACTCAAATTTTTCTTGCAACCTTAGAATTGAATTTTATAGTGAATTTCAAATTTTGAGAGTCAAAATTTTTCAAAATTTCTTTTGGAGGGAAATTGCAATTCACTATATCGACCTTCTGTGTGCTATATCGACTTTGCACCTTTTCTTCTCTTTGATTCTTCAGCAAGGGAGTGAAATGGATTCTGATCATAAAGATCCATTTGTGGCATTGGAAGAAGGATACATGGCTCGCTCGCATTGAAGCCGGACATCATCAAATTCCCGATATCCCGCAGTCGTGCAAGGTGAAAGAGTTAATGTACATGAAAGGCATGCTCATATGGACGTTGAGAATGTTGTGATTATGAATCGCTCGGTAATGCGGACAATGAGGTTGTAGCATTGGAAAAGCGAGGATGACGCAGCAGATCCGAGAAGATATCATACTTAACTACGACAGAGCCCAACCGTGACGAAGAACAAATGGTTGAGGAAGATATCTTACCCACCTATGACACGACACGCAACGGATGGTCGAGGTACAATCATCGCTGATCATATTTCGACGCAAATGCGACACAACATACCGAGCAACCTGAATTTAGTAATGAAGGAGAGGTTGACGATGTGTTGCACAATGTCCGAACAACTATCTCATGTCCGAGCCCTTACTTGTTAACAACTCAATGAAACGTCAAATCAAACTCTTGAATCGATAACATTCTTCTCAAAAGACCATTGCTCGGCCATAAAGATTTTTCAAAACTAGAGGCATATTGTATCTCTCTTGAACTTAAATTACAAAACAAATCTTTTTCTTCAGAACACAATGGTCAGTCTTCAAATGATCAAAGTAATCGTGTGGATACATTAGTAAATGAAATTGAGCATTTAAAGGCTCAAATTCAAGCAAAGGGGCTTGCACATGTTGCTTTACAAAACAAATTGAGAAGATTAACTGGCAAGAGTGTGGATACTAAGTTTACAAAACCAACAATCTTGAGGAAATCGTCTCTTCAACCAATCAGAAACCAATCAGTAGTTTGACAACCAACTGCTTTTAAATCTGAACGTTCAAAATCTTCAAAACCACGGTTTGCCTCCCAAGTTGTTGAGAATAATCGTTTGTCAAAACCAGTCCTCCACATTCGGCCAATGAATAATTCTTCTGTCTCTATTAATCCGTTTCATATACTGCTTCGTTATATCTCAACAAGTGGCTGCTCGACAATCTAGGACTAGTTCAAACACCGTGTCTAAACCGAGCATTAAAAGTAAAGATTCATATGATTCAAATGACGTGTACAAGAACTGTGATTTAGAAAAAGCTAGGAAAAGGGCACTACTCCAAAAGGATGGAATCTTAGGTTCACGACCTAGTGTGATGCCTTTTAGTGTGTTGCATAACACTACATGTAGTGGCAATCCAAAACCTAAGTTTACTCAACAAATAGTTAGAAATAAACCCGTTGATCTAAACGTAAAATTTCAGAAACCTACTAGGTGGATCAATATAGGACACAGACTCTTCCCAAAAGAAGTTTCAACATCCCCTAGATCTTACCTTAGATGGATTCCAACGGGTAGAGTTTTCAACACTATTGGTCTTAGGTGGATTCCTACATGCAAGATACTAAGTAGTTGCATCAACACAAGTGTGAAACCCACAACATCCATCCACAGGTAGGAAAGGAACTTATCAAAATAGCTTGTTCAGGTGTCAAGAAGATAATTGACACTACATCTTTATGCCTCTAATATCCGGAACCCGCTACACTTGGGGATCCATGTTTCTTCTTTCTTGCCCCCCCCATTCTATTTTTCTATGCAGGTACAAGCTATGGCTCTACTTGCAAAACAAATAGTAGGACCCATTTCTCACCGTAAAAATATCATGATCCATCAATTTGTTCCACCATTGTACTTAATCGTCATGAATTGGAAACATTGCTTGCTCCTCGGTTAAAGATTCTAAAAGTTGTGCTTCAGATGTATCGAATGTTTCACGCACAACCGATAATACTCTAATTTCAGATACAACTGAATCTACAACAACAACCGAATCTTCTATAACAGAAGATCAAACTGCTGCCAACAACAATGACACAGCTGATGATCAACATAATGAAGCGAGAGATGTTTTATCGCTGATTGACTCTCTTGAAATATTTTTGGTTCTTCACATTTGTTTGATCAATTGGACATACATGGTTTCTTGTCTCCTTATACATGGTTTATTGTCTTCAATTCATCATCAACATACGTGGTGTATGATTCTCAATCATTGAAAACATCGAGGGGGAGAGAGTGTGTAGGTGGTCATTGCTTCATTGTTCTTCTACATGCTTCTTTGCGAAAACCCAATGCCTTCTTGAATTTCTTCAATTAGGGGGAAGAAATAAGACGATCCGTGGCTCAAACGTCTCACTTTGGAGTTATCGTCTCGATTTCACGGGTGATCTTGTGTGAAGTTACCCAAATACGTGAGAAGATCTTGTTGATTTCTGGAATGTTACCCTCGAACAGATCTTCCGCAATTAGTCAAATTTTCTTTGTGTGGTTTATCGCTCATCTACAAATTCATTGCGATAATCAAACCTTCAAAAGTTAGAGGAAATGTAGACTTCATCAAAGTTTCAAATCTGCTAAAGATAGTTGTCAATTTGGGGAAACCGATTCGAAACTTCTTCATAATGGCTTCGAGTATACCGACTTGGAACCCGGACACAACCGCTTAAACTTCCCCAAACCCCATCATCACCGAACAAAGCCCCCTTACTCGCCAACAAATGGAAAGGTTATTTGCTCACTGTTCGGTGACGATATTGATGAACGTGCTCGTGTGTATCCGCTGTTTCCGCTCAACCGATAATACTCTTTACCCGATACACTGCTACAACAACTATTGCAGATGCACCTACACCGCTTGACTCCACCACAGCAGTTGAACAAACCGCTTCCAACAATGATGAAGCGGCCGATGATATTCTGAATGTAGTACCCCCACCTGCAGATTTTGATCCAAATACGTTCTTCAACACGTTTGCTAATGAGATCTGCTGCACGGATGTCGCGGAATCTTCAACAAACCATTTGAATCTTCGAATGCACAATGTATACCAACATCAACCCTCCACACATAGATGGACAAAGACCACCCTGGAAAATATTATTGGCAACCCAAATCAACCGGTCATTACAAGACAACGTCTTCACTCGACGGTGAACATTGCATTTATGCACTCACCGTCCGCCAATCTGAACCTAAAACATCAAAGACGAATGACAAAAGACAAGCTGGATTGAATCCATGCAAGAAGAACTCAACCAATTCAAACGTCTTGAAGTATGGGAACCGGTTGAAAGACCAACAGGGGTCTACGCCATTGGTCTCAAATGGATTTGGAAAACAAATTGGATGCTCAAGGAAACGTTATCGTAAATAAGTCACGTCGGTTGCTAAGGGTTATCGCCGAGAAGAGGGAATAGACTTTGAAGAATATTTTGCTCGTGGCTCGTCTTGAGGTCGTTCGATATTTCTCGCGTTCACGACTCATATGAATATGACGGTCTATCAGATGGATGTCAAAGCTGCGTTTCTCAATGGACAACTTAAAGAAACGGTTTATGTCAGCCAAACAAATGGATTCGTTGATCCCGAAGTTCCGAATCACGTCTACAAACTGAACAAAGCTCTATATGGTCTCAAACAAGCTCCTCGGGCATGGTACGATAAGCTATCATCTTTCCTCATTGCTAATAATTTCACCAAAGGTTCGGTTGATGGTATGTGCTAATACACATACCTTTTCATTATCAAAATAGACCCAAAATAACCAAGAAAGAGCCGTTTATTGCTAATATTTGTGGTTTTCTTGAGTTTGTGCTTGTGCAGGTACGGATATGTAAAAAAACACACAAAAGGAGCCAAATCAGGCGAAAATCCGAGACGAGAGATTAAGAGAGCTAAAGCCGCCAGGAAGGTCAATTATGCATTTGTGAAGATTTTATTCTCCGAGGATGATTTTTGGAAGAAATAACCAAGTTTGAAGAATTGGCAAAAATGGCCCCTCAAGTTTCAACATTTGGCAAAAGTGATCCTTCAAGTTTCAAAAGTTGCAAATCAGCCCCTGGATTATTTGAAGAATGACAAGTGTAGTCCTTGGAAGATACTTTTAGAATTACACCTTTGGTCCCTTGGAAATCCGAATATACAACTTTGGTCCCTATGGTTGCCTTTGGATCAATATACTAGTCCAAATCCAATCCTTTTATCCTAAATCCAACAAAGCCTTCGGCCCAATAATAGAAACCACCCAATACCCGCCCAATATAACACAACCAGGTTTAATATATCCGGATCCCATCCTTAACCCGGTACCCCTTTAACCCAATTCAAATAATATTAAACAATCCAAACGCGCCCAAACTTACCCTGTCTTCCCCAATCCAAACACACCCGTTTTTACCCACATCCCAAGCACCCAACCTCGTACTTAGCATCTTGGAAAAAGTTTCTAGAGGCCTTGACTTGTCGATAGAATGCCAACGTGGACAAATGGAGAGCTCTCATTGGACGCGACACCTCAACATGTGAATTGGAGCTCTGTGATTGGTGGTGATGACAATGGAATGATTGAGTGGCTGAGAAAGGACTTCTAGCATCTTCTGATAAGGATCCCAAGCCTGCAATCCAACTATAAATAGACCCCTTGGCTCACCATTTTAGTGTGCATTTTTTTCCCTTTAAATTCAGTCAATGTTTTGTGTATTTCAGTTTTTTTTTTAGTTAAGTAATGTTTTCTTAAAAGTTTTATGTAATCTCGATTCGTTTGTAATCTAATTTCAGTTTTAATAAAAGTTTTCAAGTTTCATTTTGATCTTGCATTTCACCATTTAAATACTAAATAAGCTGTTTTAAAGATTGTAATAAGCTCATATAAGCTGTCCATGGCTTTTATGAGCTTATTTTATGCTTACTTGTGGTATTTCAGTCATTTACATTCACAAAAAGGTTCAGTCAACGAAAGTCAACTGGTGCCTCATTTGGTTTAGAAATGGATATGGGTTGATTATGATGATGGATTTGGTTGTTGTTTGGTACTCTTGATTAGAATAGTACTATTACTCCGCCAAAATTTTGCTTGGCTTCAAGTAAGTTGTGATTCTTTCCATTTTCAAAACTGTCATTATATGCAGTCATGCTTATGGTCATTTTGGATGGTGTTGAATGCTTAAACCGATCTTGTTGTAGTCTTAGGATCTTATTTCTTGCTTATTTCATTGTTTGCATAAGTAGGTGTAGGATTAGTAGCTTATTACGCTTATTAGAACATTTTAAGGAGTGTTTGGATTAGTATTCAAAACTGTGCTAAAGGTTAAAATGTTGGAGTAGATCAGTTGGTTTAGGCTTGTCTTAGTTTATTGCATTCATATCAGTCATCTTATTGCATCCAAACACACAGAAAGTCAACATTAGCTTGAATCTGCTCTCATTCTCAAATCTGTGAAAATCAGTTGCTATAATCCATCATATGGGTGTATAACTTGATAAGTGAGCTTGCATTGTTTTTATTTCATCATATTATATCATTTTCAGTTCAACATTTGATCTCAAATCTCAAATAAGTCAAATTTTCAAACTGTTTTCAAAAGTCAAAATCTGTCAAAACAGGTTTTCATCAAGTCTTGCAGCTAATGTGCAGTGCTTATTTTTGATAATTAGAATCTCAAATTTGGTTTGTTAGCTCTTTGCTAGATGGGCTTGAGTTCCACAATTTTGGTTTCCTTTTTAGCTTATTAGTGTAGCTTATGCATTAGCTTAAACTTGCCCCTTAGGCTGTTTGTTTTAGCAAAATCTCATAAGCTCATTTCTTGATTAGAGAATCATTAGAGGTTAGGAGTAGTGATAATTAGTTTCTTTAAGCCTATTTTAGCATAACTTAACTTCAGTTACTGTTTGGTAGCTTATTTCACTGTTTAGCTTATTTTCATTAGCTTATTTGTAAACAGTTTGTACTACAGCTCTTATTTCTTCCACATAGAGTTGAGATCTATGACAAACATCTAGTATCTAAAGAACAAATCACATGATCCTAACCCTTCATCCTCTTTTCATCCAACGGTAGAGATAAAATCTGAAAATAACAAACAAGGGCAAATCAGTAATTTCAACTCTCTTCATAAAAGCAAAAAAAAATTCAATTATCTCATTTAAACAAACAACTTTCTCTCATAAACCCACACAGATCGAACATTCTCTCTCATCACAAACAACCACCGGAAAATCACGCCGGAAAATAGCAATAAAACCACCTCCGTAAAAACCGCCGTCGTTCACACACAATCACCAAAAAAATCACGTATATGTTGTTCCGCCGACGATCTATTGTTCTGCCCTGCCGATGCAATCGATCGTCCGCCATCCAGTTGAACCCGATAACATATAAGTGTTCTATATTTTATTTGGTTAGTTATTTTTTTCTATGAGCTGAGCTTAGTGATTTTATTATAAATTCAGTTTATTGCCTTTATCTCATAAGTTTGCTAGTAATTGTAATGTGAATAGTTGAGTAGGTGGTTAGAAGGGTTTTGGTCTTGGTTGGAATAAATTTGATTAATGTGTTAGTAGTTATAAACAAATGTTTTGAGTGTGTACTGATGACTTAAGAGGTGAATAATTGGGATAAGCGAGATGAGTAAGGAAGTTATAAAATGCTTATTTTGTTCTCAAGTAAGCATATAATCCTAAGAAATTTGTTTTTATCCAAACATGTAAAAATGCTTAATTGCTTATATGATGTTGCGACTATTTATGAGATTGAAAATTTACCAATGTTCTGATAGTACTTAGTTAGTATTAGTTTATTTTTATAGAGTAGAAGTTGATTATAAAGATTTAAGGTTATATTTGCACTTGAAAGGTGTATATACTCGTCCAAAAACCATACACACTTGCAAAACACAATAACAAGTTTGATATAACATAAATTTTGAAAATAAGTTAGGTTTGGCACACCAAGGAGGTTGGTGACCTAGTCGGCTTGGGTTGGTATCGCGTTATTGGTTGGTTTTTGTTTGTTGTAAACTTTGTTGCTTGTTGTAAAATCACATGTGATTTGAGGTAAATCACATGTGATTTGCATATCAACCTGTGTAAATCACACGTGATTCTGTTTTTAAGCTGTGTTTGTTATGGAAAAATATAAATCACATGTGATTTACACTTTGTGTGTAAACTGAATCACATGTGATTTTATTTATAAAGAAGTAAATCACACGTGATTTACTCTTTGTTTGTATAATTTGTTGTGTTTTGAAGGTAACAACATTATTTTTTGAATTATTTCTAGATCCATCAAACGCTGGAAACAAAGGTGGTGTGAAAGGAAAAACATAACGGAAGATAGAAGCCACTTCAAGTTAGGGTGGAGCCGAAAAAGAAACATGGAAAAGAAGACCAAGACACATGCAAAATAAATTTTGATTTGAATTTATTTTCATATCAATCTGTGTAAATCACACGTGATTCTTCTGTTTTTAAGTTGTGTTTGTTATGGAAAAATATAAATCACGTGTGATTTACACTTTGTGTGTAAACTGAATCACATGTGATTTTATTTATAAAGAAGTAAATCACACGTGATTTACTCTTTGTTTGTATAATTTGTTGTGTTTTGAAGGTAACAACATTATTTTTTGAATTATTTCTAGATCCATCAAACGCTGGAAACAAAGGTGGTGTGAAAGGAAAAACATAATGGAAAATAGAAGCCACTTCAAGTTAGGGTAGAGCCGAAAAAGAAACGTGGAAAAGAAGACCAAGACACATGCAAAATAAATTTTGATTTGAATTTATTTTCATATCAATCTGTGTAAATCACACGTGATTCTTCTGTTTTTAAGTTGTGTTTGTTATGGAAAAATATAAATCACGTGTGATTTACACTTTGTGTGTAAACTGAATCACATGTGATTTTATTTATAAAGAAGTAAATCACACGTGATTTACTCTTTGTTTGTATAATTTGTTGTGTTTTGAAGGTAACAACATTATTTTTTGAATTATTTCTAGATCCATCAAACGCTGGAAACAAAGGTGGTGTGAAAGGAAAAACATAATGGAAAATAGAAGCCACTTCAAGTTAGGGTAGAGCCGAAAAAGAAACGTGGAAAAGAAGACCAAAACACATGCAAAATAAATTTTGATTTGAATTTATTTTTCATTTTCTTTTTATGCAATGCTTTATACATTTTGTGAATTGAATTTATGAAATTCTCATCTACTTAAATACAAAACTTTTTACTAAATGCTCATTTTTAGTATTTGTATTATATTTAAATGTAAGACATAAGAGAGTACTCTAACATGTTATCAAATCAAGTATAAATCGCATGCAAATCACATGTGATTAGTGTGTAAATCACATGTGATTCGTGTGTAAATCACATGTGATTCGTATGTTAACCACATGTGATTCACTTAAAAAAATAATTTGAGGTAAAATCACATGTGATTTGCATATCAACCTCTGTAAAAATACAACAAAACCACAAAGAAGGCATATGACTTGCCTTTTTTCATTTATCAACATAAGCACCTAAGATCAAAAAATTCATATAAATCAATAATCATATCACTCTTACGTACATAAAGTACCTAAAGGCTAAAACCTAATCATTCGGTGATAACGAACTCACAAGTTGAATAACTAACACATAAAGTACCTAAAACCTAATCATCTTCCCCTTGAATTTCTTTGACACCTTATGCTCATCACTTTCAAAATCTTCTTTGGAATCTAATAACTTCTTTTTCCTCCGAATAGGCTTAGACTCGGCCTTCGACTAGGCTTTTCTTCAACTTTTTAAGCAAGACCTGTAGTTAGTCACATACAATAATGTAGTTAGTAACATGTAATTGTAAGTGATTACTCAAAGTTATATTACAAAATTACATGTGATTCAGAACAAATCACATGTGATTCGGCAAACATCACATGTGATTCGGCACAAATCACATGTGATTCGGAACAAATCACATTTCCTTTCTTAAATAGTTTCATAGTAAAAGCAAGATTAAAATACCAACTGTCTAATCTATTTGTCTTGAATGTATCTATAATCTATTTGTCTAATCCCAAACTAGACAACATCAGTGGCAACCATGGTTAACTTGTGGTTTGCGTCTGTGAAGAAAAGTTGTTGATTGAATGCAACATTGATGACTCTTAGAAGTATGGAGTCTCTAAGGTTAACTGAATATCTTATGATGCTTGCATTACCAAAGTCAACGTCAAAGTTAAAGTAAAAGTCAAACCCGCAACCATTGATTTAGTAATGCAGGTTTAATTACTTGGCCAACGACCACTGATAGTGAGTGCATCAGATATGTTAGGAGCTGCACCAATAAACAAAGCTTGTATACAATGGAAATTCTGAAAAATTGGAAATAAAAACTATATCAATATTTATGTGATAAGAGCTGATCACTAGCTTGATATGTATTTATATGTCAATCATAAGTAACTAGCTTGATATGTATGTGTCAAACATAAGAAACTAACCTAATGAACGAGTACAACAGTTGAAATCCCAAGGAGAATAGCTGAATGGGCGAATGCCCCTTGCCGTCAACCCACAAGCAAAACGGTTAACACCAACACAACTAACTGCAATATTAATATGTGGCATCAAAATGTAGATTAATAAGAAGAATAGATTGTTCAAAAAGAAAAGCAATATCATTTGTCGGGATAACTTGGCTTAAGTTTAATTACCTAGCCAACGACCACTCCTTTCGTTCCAATTTTTTGGTATTTGCGACTGAATGTGCTGATAAAGCGTCTTGCACTTTTCTAGAAAGGTGGATAAACAATGACAATAGTTATGCGAATTTTCCTCATAATTATTTTTCAAATAGAATTTCATCAATTAAAAATGTTGTGATATTTGCTCAATAAAAATGAGTAATAAATTAAACCTTTGATAGCTTTATGCTCTTCTTTCAGTTGTATTCTGTCTTTGTTCTTCTTGTCTGCACATACACAATTACTCACTTTAATACTCTCATTAAAACTTCCCAATCATCAACAAGAACATACCCTAAAGGCCTAAACAAAGACCAAAACCTAACAAAGTCAATCAATCTTGACTCTACGTAATCAGGTAAAACAATTCATACCAACTACATTCACATCAATCTAAATAAATCAGTCACTTAGTCTCACACAAACAAATAACAAATTCAGCATATCACTAAATTAACAAATCAAAACCGAACACATCAAATATGTAGATATAGTATTATAAAGCGAAACATGCCTAAAATAGTGAGGCGCTACTCCTAATTTCAATCCTAATTTTAATCACAGCATCCAACACAATTACGCCATAAACACTTTTATCTCTACAGAATCGCGTCAACTAAAAACAAAAGATATTAACTAAATTTACATCAATCTCAATTAATTCTAAAATTAATCACATAAACAAATCAGAAATTCAACATTTCACTAAATTAAACCGAAATCGAGTTTGAATCCAAATAGATCAATCACTGATCATCTTACATAACATAATCACATCAACTCATTTCATCTATGTAACAAATAAATCAATCTAAAACTATACATCTAATACATAACAAATAACAGATCAACGAATTACAAGGTCAAAGTCAAATTAAAAATTACACCATCAAATTGTTCTTCAGGTAACACTTTAGCATTAGCGATCGATACAATCACCGGTGACGAAATAACGACAATGTTAATATGTTGATCGCCATGAAAATGTTAATCTGTTAGATCTAGATATTGAAATGGTAATGGTAGCAAGTGGGGTTTTATATCATAACGTATCCGATGGCGGTGGTGGTTTTTAGATTTGAAAGTAGTGTGTGTTTGTGTGTGTAGAGGTGGTGTTGAGTTGGTGAGATAACATAATTACCAAAAGACCCTTTAGTAAATAATTAAATAAAAATGTTAAATAATTTAAACCATTGGATTGAAGTTAGATCAATGATTGAGATTAAAGGGTTTGATCTTTAGAAAAAATTGGTTCTGTACTGAACTTTTCTCCTTCCACATAAGCTATATATTTTATATTTTTCATAGTATTAGAATAATATTTTAGAATTTTATTGAGTTTTTCATAATTTTTAGTCACTGTTTAGTATTTTTCCCAATTTAAAACAGTTTTTAATCAATTTTAAATAGCTTTTATTGCAAATAATCAGAAAAAGTTCAAAAAAAAATAATTTTTCAATTTTCCCAGTTTAAGAAAAATACAAAAAGCAAAAAAATAATTTTTCTAGATTTTCCTAGCTTATTTTGTAATTTTTAGCCAATTAATTAGATTTAAATAGTTTTAAATTCGTAGAAAATAGAAAAATAATCAAAAAAATATAAAATAGTTTTGAAAATTCTCTTATGGTATTTTAGATTTTATAAAAATAGTTTCATATTTTTCTCCTTAATTTTCCTAATTTTTAGTATTTTAATTTAGTTTTAATAGTTAAAAATTAGTTTTTAATTTTAATAAAATCCAGAAAAATCCTAAAAATTAGTTTTAATTCATAAATAGTTTTCAATTTGCATTTCTAGAGTAAAAGTAATTTTAGGCATTTTTAGGATAATATTTAGACGTAGTTGCATTTTATTTACGTTTCGTTAATTCCGTTTTAGTTAATTTCGCACTTAGGATTTCCTGTAGAATAGATTCCTGCCGGGGAGGTTGTGTCACGACAATATCGTTTGAGGTTTGACGATTAGTGACTCGAGATCCTTCATTCGTGAAGTTACTATTTTTCTATAAATAAAAAAAAGTAAAAATATTTTCTTTTTCTTTTGTATATATATATAGCATATTAAAAATACAAAAGATTTTCTCTTGTGTTTTTGCTAATAAATAGAAGACACCAATTATATAACATTCTCAACGGAGGTGTTATCATTAATAAGTTCCCGAACTAAAGATAAAAACTTGCCTTTGTGTCGCTTGTGAATTTATTTATCTTTATCGGATAAACACACTGTGTGGTGGGTATAAGGGCGGCGACATTAAATTGCGGCTGTAAAGAAGCGGGTTTTAATAAGCTTTGCGCTGACCTAAAAAGCTTCTCCGCTCGCTGTGCGTTTGTCTTATAGAGGTGATTTATTCACTTGGGATTATTGGTTAAGTTCACTGTTTTGAATATCGTTCGTTTTAATTTCCTTGGTTTTTGAAAGTGCATGCGCACTCGTTCTAATAACTACAGACCGACACGTGAAACCGCTACAATTCCTTGGCGAAATAGGCGTGCTCCATTAGTCGAACCGAGATTCGAACTAATCAAACCCCGCCCATCATCGAAATGGCGGAGGACAACCTATCTATGCTAGAGCAACTCCGGCACCCACCGAGGGTTATGGAGAAGCCATCGTCGTCCCGGCAATCGTTGCCGATAACTTTGAGCTTAAACACGGATTGATAAATTTGGTTTCGTCAAGCCAATTTTACGGATTTGAGAGAGATGATCCTCATTCTCATATCCGACGATTCAACAAGCTCACGTCTACGATCAAGTACCGTAACGTTCCGGAAGAGGCTATCAAGCTTCTACTCTTCCCATTTTCACTCGAGGGGGCTGTGTCACAATTCTCAATTTTTGGTCATTTCTCAAAACAATTCACGTTTCACTATTTCATCATTTATCGTAAACTAGGTTTGCGTGTTCCAAATTCGCGTAACCTTAATGGTTTAGCGGCGAATTCATGATCATAGCATCACGGACATTTCATATAGACTAAGTTTAGTCTACATTTCATTAGCATCATTTTCATCATGTTAGTTCATTCATGATTTTTCATTTCACATTAAACGCGTAAATTTCATATTAAATAAACGTTATCGCGTAAGTTATTATTTTGAACATTTAATCCGATACTTCCAAAAATGATCCCGATATATTTTTATACTTACATTTAGTTTACAAAAATAATATTATGAGTTTACCCAGCGTTTTAAATATATTTTGTATATAAATTGTTAAATTTATATAATTACGACGGTTTCTTTAAATTCAACCCGATAAATATTTATTCACTCAAATCTTTCAAGAAATGTATTTTTACAATTTTTATGACCTCAATATATTTTACTTTGATCCATTAAAAATTACTTTTAGCCAATACTACCCTAATTACTCAAGTGTATATAAAAGTTACAAGTTATCACTTATCTTAAACTACTTTAACTTATACATTTTTCTTACACATGTATATATGCAATAAAAAAAATGTATTGTTGAAACACATTTCCCATTTTGCCGAAAATAAAGGGGTGACTCATCAAGAGTTGCTAGACTTTTTCTTGTATAGATTTATACTCAATCAATCACTTACACACACAATCTATTATTCAATGTGTAAAAAGTCTTTCTCTCTTTTCTTCCAATCCCAAAACCGGTCACCATTAAGGAGCAAGAAAGAAAATCATCAAAACTTTTCAAGATCAAGTTTAACAATCTAGTTGCACTCTTGTTTAGGTTTTGAAATAAAAACCTAGGGTGTTTAGGTTTAATCCTTGGTTCTAATCACCACATCATATCACTAGTAAGCATCTCATGTTTATTTTTCATCTTACATATTCATTTCATACTCATCTCATCATTTTTGAGCAAAAACATGCAAGACTTATGTGTATTTATACCATTTTTACTTTGATTTTTAGTGTTTTATACATATAAAGTCATCCTATAATTATTCCCTTGGTATATATTGGTCTTGATGATGTTTAGGAACCCATGACACCCTAAGAAGGTGTATGGTAGGATTAGATTAGCTTTGGAGTTGTTTTGAAGGGATTGGAATAGGTTTAGTACGAGAAAAACTATTTTCGATAAGTATAAAAAGTGATCTGTTCTTATTTTGTTTTTCTGGAAAATCCGACAGTAGGCACGAATTTTTGGCCTTGATATTTAGAAAATATACTTTAAAACGAATCCGTGGCCGCTTGAACGGATTAAAACGGAGTTATAACGAAGAAGTTATGAATTTTTCAAGTTTGACGACGAAATATATATTTTCTGAAATTTCAGCAACCTATTTTAGTTTTGTACGAGTCAAAAACGAGTCCTAAGCTTTACAAATTATTTCGACTTATCAAAAATATATTAGTATACTTTGATACGAAGCTAAGGACGTATAATACGTAGAAAACGGATTTGAAACGACTAAGATATACACGTTTTCATAAAATTGCCGTAACTATTATTTTCAGAAAAACTATATTATTTTTACGAGACAAGTGTTACGGTAACTAAAACGACCATGTTGAAGGCTGTTTTTTAACTATGATGTAGAACTTTTTGTAACGAGATGTCTTCTAATAAAATCGAGATCGCCAAGCATATTTTTCAAAACGATCAACCGTTTGTATAGCGGAGTTGTAATAAATTATTTACGGTTGCTTAAACTTTGCCGAAACTCACTTTTAAACCACATTTTGGACAAAATCACCATATTTAACCACTATTATCTTTATATTCGAGACCTCTATGACGAAAACTCATGTACTAAAACTTCGAGATTTTGATACAAGCTTTCCAAAACCGTTGAGTTCGTTTCCTAACGTTCGACGTACACCATTTTACGACTAGCTTTTCGAGGCCATTTTTGTCACTTTCATGAAATTTCCAACGACATTATTTTACGACGAAAAGTTATAATTTCACAATAAACCATTAAGAAACTAATGTAGGATGACATTTTGACGTAAATACTTGCAAAGTAAATTAAGAATGGTCAAGACGTCCAAAGAGTATTTTTTCGACGAAGAGTATTATTTTCAAAACTCGCAAATGGTATAAATAACATACGAAATGCATACATAACGTTACATCATAACTCATTAAGTATCATATCATTCATTTTAGGTCGCGGATAGTTTCTGAGCCTCATTTTCTTGCACTTCATTTTGTTAGCATATCAATCACACCGGTGAGTTCTATAGCCCCACTTTCAATTGTTTTTATACTACTTTTGGGGTAGATACATGCTCAAACTATTTTCATTTACTTTCAAAATACTCTAAACGTTCTGATTACGTGAGTTTCATAGCCCCTACTTTCATACATTTTCAATTAATTTTGGGGGAGATACATGCTCAAACTATTTTACTTTACTTTCACAAGTACTTTAAACTCTTACATATTACTTGTGAGTTCATACCCGCTTTTACTCATTTAAATTCCTATAAACTATTTGAGGCGAGATATATGCTTATTCATCCAAACATTTAAACTCTTTTGTCAAGCAACATTACTTATACGTTACACTTGATTGCGTTATATACTTGATTGGGTTATACTTGATTTCATATGCATATTTGGAACAAACATACAAGAATTAGTGGCTCCAAATTAAGTTGTTGGAAGGCTATTAATTTACAAACATACAAGAATTAGTGGCTCCAAATTAAGTTGTTGGAAGGCTATTAATTTACAAACATACAAGAATTAGTGGCTCCAAATTAAGTTGTTGGAAGGCTATTAATTTACAAACATACAAGAATTAGTGGCTCCAAATTAAGTTGTTGGAAGGCTATTAATTTACAAACATCCCAGCATTTATATGTTGGAAGGCCATTTTATGGATCGACCCAGCGTGGCGTTGGAGGAACATCCCAACACGAGTTGTTGGAAGACCCTTGTGGTGACATTTATACTTTTAACTACTATGATACATGCATACATGATTGACATACTATTTTTAGCGGTGGGTTGTAAACACACAGGTTGCAAGTTTTGTATGGGCGGGACTTGGAACTGAGTGGATTTACGATGCCTTTGCTTTGCGAACTATTATATATGACCAAAAACTTGCCTTTGTTACATGAACGCTCTTTTAAGGCTTTACTTGTTAACCAAACTCTATGAACTCACCAACCTTTGTGTTGACACTTTTTAGCATGTTTTATCTCCGGTATCTAAGGCATTCACTTCATGGCATGCATATGGACATATCATAGAGTCGTGGTGACGACGCGTCTCACGTGGGATTTATACACTTTAAAAACATCGTTTGGCTTGTATCAAACCTATTACCTCATACATTGATTTTCATTTGGGACCTACATTTTGTAAACTCGATTATTTTACTTAATCAAACGATGTATTTTCTAAACGACACTTTAGGTCGTTCGATACAACTGTAACTTTGATGCTATGACAGTCCTCCCCAAGGTATTCCATTCATTTGCAAAACACGTAATTTGGGGTGTGTGATTGGTATCGAGCATCGGTTATAGAGAACTAGGTTGCATCATTGACCCTAGACTATAACCACATCATCATAGCATCTCATCATATCATTATAAGTGCACATTCTTTATACATGCGGACTTATGACTCAACACCAAACATCATATGAGTCGATTAGTCCAAGCATTGCATAGTTACTTCTAAATTATACATAGCACGATCACCTATGTCTAATTCGGGAAGAATCATGCAATGAAGGGAGTAGTAGTCTCATATGTGTAAGCAATTCCGTAATAAAGCCAAATTTTCAAAAGATTTTCTTCAAACCACTTGTTTCCAGTTTGATCCGAGCGGCAGTTCTTGTTTGATGAGTTGCAAAGATCGAGCTAGAAACAAGTCGTTACCTAAACCGATTTAGCCTAATCGTATGACAGTTCTTGTTTGATGAGTTGTGGGATTAAGTAAAAATCGGTTACCAAAAAGTCTTTTAAAAATTTTGCTTGAGAATGGGAAAGCTTGTCTCATCGAGCCTAATCATAAGAAAGCATGTATTTAGGATGGGAATTGCTCACGATAGCACGGGAACGTACCTTGTTGGACGGGTAACTCATATGCATGAGCATTCACATAATCATATAGACCATACACAAGCATAAACTTTTAGAACCCTTGTCGCGTTTTGGGCCATAGTATCATTAATCGAATCACGAGGACGTGATTCCGCTGACATGGGAAGAATGTCACAATTCTCAATTTTTGGTCATTTCTCAAAACAATTCACGTTTCACTATTTCATCATTTATCGTAAACTAGGTTTGCGTGTTCCAAATTCGCGTAACCTTAATGGTTTAGCGGCGAATTCATGATCATAGCATCACGGACATTTCATATAGACTAAGTTTAGTCTACATTTCATTAGCATCATTTTCATCATGTTAGTTCATTCATGATTTTTCATTTCACATTAAACGCGTAAATTTCATATTAAATAAACGTTATCGCGTAAGTTATTATTTTGAACATTTAATCCGATACTTCCAAAAATGATCCCGATATATTTTTATACTTACATTTAGTTTACAAAAATAATATTATGAGTTTACCCAGCGTTTTAAATATATTTTGTATATAAATTGTTAAATTTATATAATTACGACGGTTTCTTTAAATTCAACCCGATAAATATTTATTCACTCAAATCTTTCAAGAAATGTATTTTTACAATTTTTATGACCTCAATATATTTTACTTTGATCCATTAAAAATTACTTTTAGCCAATACTACCCTAATTACTCAAGTGTATATAAAAGTTACAAGTTATCACTTATCTTAAACTACTTTAACTTATACATTTTTCTTACACATGTATATATGCAATAAAAAAAATGTATTGTTGAAACACATTTCCCATTTTGCCGAAAATAAAGGGGTGACTCATCAAGAGTTGCTAGACTTTTTCTTGTATAGATTTATACTCAATCAATCACTTACACACACAATCTATTATTCAATGTGTAAAAAGTCTTTCTCTCTTTTCTTCCAATCCCAAAACCGGTCACCATTAAGGAGCAAGAAAGAAAATCATCAAAACTTTTCAAGATCAAGTTTAAGAATCTAGTTGCACTCTTGTTTAGGTTTTAAAATAAAAACCTAGGGTGTTTAGGTTTAATCCTTGGTTCTAATCACCACATCATATCACTAGTAAGCATCTCATGTTTATTTTTCATCTTACATATTCATTTCATACTCATCTCATCATTTTTGAGCAAAAACATGCAAGACTTATGTGTATTTATACCATTTTTACTTTGATTTTTAGTGTTTTATACATATAAAGTCATCCTATAATTATTCCCTTGGTATATATTGGTCTTGATGATGTTTAGGAACCCATGACACCCTAAGAAGGTGTATGGTAGGATTAGATTAGCTTTGGAGTTGTTTTGAAGGGATTGGAATAGGTTTAGTACGAGAAAAACTATTTTCGATAAGTATAAAATGTGATCTGTTCTTATTTTGTTTTTCTGGAAAATCCGACAGTAGGCACGAATTTTTGGCCTTGATATTTAGAAAATATACTTTAAAACGAATCCGTGGCCGCTTGAACGGATTAAAACGGAGTTATAACGAAGAAGTTATGAATTTTTCAAGTTTGACGACGAAATATATATTTTCTGAAATTTCAGCAACCTATTTTAGTTTTGTACGAGTCAAAAACGAGTCCTAAGCTTTACAAATTATTTCGACTTATCAAAAATATATTAGTATACTTTGATACTAAGCTAAGGACGTATAATACGTGAAAGCGGTTTGAAACGACTAAGATATACACGTTTTCATAAAATTGCCGTAACTATTATTTTCAGAAAAACTATATTATTTTTACGAGACAAGTGTTACGGTAACTAAAACGACCATGTTGAAGGCTGTTTTTTTAACTATGATGTAGAACTTTTTGTAACGAGATGTCTTCTAATAAAATCGAGATCGCCAAGCATATTTTTCAAAACGATCAACCGTTTGTATAGCGGAGTTGTAATAAATTATTTACGGTTGCTTAAACTTTGCCGAAACTCACTTTTAAACCACATTTTGGACAAAATCACCATATTTAACCACTATTATCTTTATATTCGAGACCTCTATGACGAAAACTCATGTACTAAAACTTCGAGATTTTGATACAAGCTTTCCAAAACCGTTGAGTTCGTTTCCTAACGTTCGACGTACACCATTTTACGACTAGCTTTTCGAGGCCATTTTTGTCACTTTCATGAAATTTCCAACGACATTATTTTACGACGAAAAGTTATAATTTCACAATAAACCATTAAGAAACTAATGTAGGATGACATTTTGACGTAAATACTTGCAAAGTAAATTAAGAATGGTCAAGACGTCCAAAGAGTATTTTTTCGACGAAGAGTATTATTTTCAAAACTCGCAAATGGTATAAATAACATACGAAATGCATACATAACGTTACATCATAACTCATTAAGTATCATATCATTCATTTTAGGTCGCGGATAGTTTCCGAGCCTCATTTTCTTGCACTTCGTTTTGTTAGCATATCAATCACACCGGGTGAGTTCTATAGCCCCACTTTCAATTGTTTTTATACTACTTTTTGGGGAGATACATGCTCAAACTATTTTCATTTACTTTCGCAAATACTCTAAACGTTCTTGATTACCGTGAGTTTCATAGCCCCTACTTTTATACATTTTCAATTAATTTTGGGGGAGATACATGCTCAAACTATTTTACTTTACTTTCACAAGTACTTTAAACTCTTACATATTCTTGTGAGTTCATACCCGCTTTTACTCATTTAAATTCCTATAAACTATTTGAGGCGAGATATATGCTTATTCATCCAAACATTTAAACTCTTTTGTCAAGCAACATTACTTATACGTTACACTTGATTGCGTTATATACTTGATTGGGTTATACTTGATTTCATATGCATATTTGGAACAAACATACAAGAATTAGTGGCTCCAAATTAAGTTGTTGGAAGGCTATTAATTTACAAACATACAAGAATTAGTGGCTCCAAATTAAGTTGTTGGAAGGCTATTAATTTACAAACATACAAGAATTAGTGGCTCCAAATTAAGTTGTTGGAAGGCTATTAATTTACAAACATACAAGAATTAGTGGCTCCAAATTAAGTTGTTGGAAGGCCATTAATTTACAAACATACAAGAATTAGTGGCTCCAAATTAAGTTGTTGGAAGGCTATTAATTTACAAACATCCCGGCATTGATATGTTGGAAGGCCATTTTATGGATACGCCAACGTGGCGTTGGAGGAACATCCCAACACGAGTTGTTGGAAGACCCTTGTGGTGACATTTATACTTTTAACTACTATGATACATGCATACATGATTGACATACTATTTTTAGTAGTGGGTTGTAAACACACAGGTTGCAAGTTTTGTATGGGCGGGACTTGGAACGAGTGGATTTCTGATGCCTTTGCTTTGCGAACTATTATATATGACCAAAAACTTGCCTTTGTTACATGAACGCTCTTTTAAGGCTTTACTTGTTAACCAAACTCTATGAACTCACCAACCTTTGTGTTGACACTTTTTAGCATGTTTTATCTCCGGTATCTAAGGCATTCACTTCATGGCATGCATATGGACATATCATAGAGTCGTGGTGACGACGCGTCTCACGTGGGATTTATACACTTTAAAAACATCGTTTGGCTTGTATCAAACCTATTACCTCATACATTGATTTTCATTTGGGACCTACATTTTGTAAACTCTGATTATTTTACTTAATCAAACGATGTATTTTCTAAACGACACTTTAGGTCGTTCGATACAACTGTAACTTTGATGCTATGACAGTCCTCCCCAAGGTATTCCATTCCGCTGCAAAACACGTAATTTGGGGGTGTGACAGGCTGCCCGGATTTGGATCGAGAAACTACCCCCTCGATCGATAACCACATGGGAGAATTTAGTGTCAAAATTCGTGAACGAATTCTTCCCACCGTCTAAAACAAAAAGCCTAAAAAATGAAATAACAAAATTCACACAAAGATTTGATGAATCATTTAGTAAGGCATGGGACCGATTCAAAGATTTGCTTAGGCAATCTCCCCATCATGGTTTTACGGAATTACACCAACTTGATACGTTTTATAACGGTTTGAATGAGACTGATCAAGACTCTCTCAATGCCGCTGCGGGTGGTAATTTGTTGACCCGATCAACGAGAGATGCCTTGTTGATTATTGAGAACAAATCTAAAGTTCGTACCTCACGTAGCAAATCGGTTGCTGCCCGAGTGGGTGTTACACCATCGTCCTCGTCTTACGAAAATACGTCTAGCACCGATGCTAAGATTGATAAGCTTACGGACATGATTCAGGCTTTGGTTAAGATTAAGACCGCTAAGGTTAATTCTTCTCCACCCGCTCAAGTCAAAGCGGTGGAAACGACTTGTACTACTTGTGGTGGCCCGCACGCCTACTACAATTGTACTGCCACCGATGGAAATCCTTTGAAGCTAATGCGTAACGGAGGTAACCAATACCGTTCTCAGGTTGAACCAAACCCTCGTGTTAGTAATCAAATTGGACCTCCGGGATTTTCTCAATCAAACAATCAGAATCGTTTTAATCAGAATCAAGTTCGTGGACCAAATGTTCAAAACCAATTCAAAACCCCACCAAATCAATATCCGAATCAAGGAGTCAATTACAATCAAGGATATCCAAATTCAAGCTATCAAGCTCCGCCTTTGCCTTCAAATGAATTCACGAATTACGTTCAACACAACAATTCTACCATCAACACTATGCAAAATCAGATTACAAGTTTGAGGAACGAGTTTCAATCTTCGTTGACTAGACAAAGCAATGAGTTTAGGAATGAGATTCGACTTCAGAACAACAAATTGGATGCTTCGCAGAATAAACTTGAGAACATGTTGAATGTTGTTTTGTGTAAGATAAGTCAACCCTCGAGTTTGGGATCTCTTCCAAGTGATACCATTCCCAACCCGAAGGGTGAGTTAAAGGCTATAACCACACGGAGTGGTAAGGCTTATGACGAACCATCGTTTCCTACTCCTCTGGTGAGGGAGGAGGAACGAGAACCCGTGGTTATTGAAGAAAATGTGCAGCCTGCACCCATCCCACCTCCGGTCATTCAGACTCCAATTCCGGAACCCGATGTTCGAAGACTACTCTCAAACCCTCACTTCCTTATCCGTCTAGACTTCAAGATCAAAGGATTCGTGATAAAACCGAAAACCAAATGGAGAAATTTGTTGAAATCATTCAATCCTTGAATTTTAACATCAGTTTCACCGACGCTTTACTCCTCATGCCGAAATTTGCTGCCATGATCAAAAATTTAGTGACTAATAAGGAAAAGTTGGCGAAATTGCAAAACACCGTTGAATGAGAATTGCTCGGCGGTGCTCCTCAAGAAACTTCCCGAAAAGTTAGGAGACCCGGCAAATTTCTTATCCCTTGTGAGTTTCCGGGAATTGTGAAATGCTCCTCCTTGGCCGATCTTGGTGCGAGTATTAACTTAATGCCTCTTTCGATTTATAACAAGCTTTCTCTCCCGGATCTCACTCCTACTAAGATGTCTATGTGAAAGGAATCGCCGAGGATGTCTATGTGAAGGTCGGACCACTACATTTTCCCGCCGACTTCGTTGTCGTTGACTTTGATGCTGATTCCCGAGTGCCGCTTATTCTCGGGAGACCTTTCTTACGAACGGGCCGTGCGATGATTGACGTTTATGAAGGAGAAATTATTTTACGATCTCATAAGGAAACCGTCTCATTTAACATTAACCATCCTTCGAGATACTCCTCCAATTATGATGATGCTTCTATTAATCGAATCGACGTTCTCGATATTGCTACGGAGGAGTATGCTCAAGAGCTTCTTGATTTTATGAGTGGTAATCCCACTATTCATTCTGAAACTATTGAACCATCTTCGAGCCTATTATTGCCGATTCTTCCCCCTCTCTCACTCCGTTCGAGGGAGGTGATTTCATTTTGGAAGAAATCGATGAGTTTCTTGTTGATGATGAATCGATTCCACCGGGAATTGATGATGGTGTTTATGATTCGGAGGAGATATCATTATCTTGAGCAATTGTTGAATGAAGATCCATTACCGTCACTCCCTCCGAAAGAGATCACGATTAACGAAATCAAAGAAGTACAAACGTCTAATGAAAATCCTCCGGAGACCGAGCTCAAGGATTTACCTCCTCATCTTGAATACGCTTTTCTTGAAGAACCAAACAAGTTTCCCGTCATCATTGCTAAAAACTTGAAAGATGAGGAGAAGACCGCACTTTTGGATGTCCTTCGAAAACATAAAAATGCAATCGCTTGGCAAATTTCTGATATCAAAGGAATCAATCCTTGTTTCGTACCCACAAAATCTGATGGAGGATGATTGTAAACCCGTGATCCAACAACAACGTAGGGTTAACCCAAAAATTCATGAGGTTATCAAAAAGGAAGTTCTTAAACTCCTCGACGACGGAATCATTTATCCAATCTCCGATAGCTCATGGGTTAGCCCTATCCATTGTGTTCGAAGAAGGTGGCATGACCGTCGTTGCCAATGACAATAATGAGTTGATTTCCACACGCCTCATCACTGGATGGAGGGTGTGTATTGATTATCGAAAGTTGAGCGATGCTACTCGTAAGGACCATTTCCGCTACCTTTTATGGATCGGATGCTCGAGCGTTTAGCGGAAATGAGTTCTATTGCTTTCTCGATGGTTTCTCCGGTTATTTTCAAATCCCGATCGATCCGAAGGATCAGGAGAAAACCACTTTCACATGCCCTTATGGAACTTTTGCTTACCGACGCATGCCTTTTGGGCTATGCAATGCTCCCGGTACGTTCCAAAGGTGCATGATGGCTATTTTTCATGACATGATCGAGAAGTCTATGGAAGTTTTTATGGACGATTTCTCGGTTTATGGAGATTCTTTCACTTCTTGCCTCTCTCATCTAGACCACATGCTCAAACGGTGTGAAGACACCAATTTGGTCTTGAATTGGGAGAAGTGTCATTTCATGGTTCGAGAGGGCATTGTCCTCGGCCATAAGATTTCAAAATCTGGGATTGAGGTCGACCGAGCTAAAGTCGACGTTATAGCTAAACTCCCTCATCCCACTACCGTCAAAGGTATTCGGAGTTTTTTGGGTCATGCCGGTTTCTATCGCCGTTTCATCCAAGATTTTTCTAAGATAGCCCGCCCTCTGACCCATCTCCTTGAAAAGGATGCTCCGTTTATCTTCACCAACGAATGCGTTGAAGCATTTAATATTCTTAAAAGAAATTAAGCTGAAGCACCGATCTTAGTTGCCCCGTGGGATTTGCCCTTTGAGCTCATGTGTGATGCAAGTGATTACGCAATTGGGGCGGTCTTGGGGCAACGTAAGTCGAAACATTTTCAACCCATACACTATGCGAGTAAGACATTATCTGAGGCCCAACACAATTACACGACTAATGAAAAGGAATTATTGGCCGTTGTTTATGCTTTTGAGAAATTCCGACCCTCCCTTGTCTTGTCGAAAACCATAGTGTATACCGACCATTCTGCCCTTAAGTATCTTTTGGCAAAGCAAGATGCTAAGCCACGATTACTTCGGTGGGTTCTCCTCCTTCAAGAGTTTGATGTTACTATTCTTGACAAAAAGGAGCGGAGAACCTTGCTGCCGATCACCTTTCTAGACTTGAGAATCCCCATCAAAGTGTGCTTGAGAAAAAGGAGATTACGGAAACATTTCCTCTTGAGACACTTGGGATGATTGCTAAGAAAGACCCGAACACCCCATGGTTTGCCGACTTTGCAAATTACCATGCGGGCAATTTCATCGTGAAAGGGATGTCGTCCCAACAAAAGAAAAAGTTTTTCAAAAATGTTAAGCATTATTTCTGGGACGATCCCTACTTGTTTAAGATTTGTGCGGATCAAGTAATCCGGCGGTGTGTTCATGGCCAAGAGGCTCTGGATATTCTCAATGCTTGCCATAACGGACCCACTGGTGGCCATCATGGTGCAAGCTACACCGCTAAGAAGGGTTTTGATTCCGGATTCTATTGGCCTACCATATATCGAGATGCTCATGATTTAGTCAAATCTTGTGATAATTGCCAACGTCAAGGAAAATTTAAAAAAGATGAAATGCCACAAAATGCTATTCAAGTTTGCGAGATTTTTGACGTGTGGGGCATCGATTTTATGGGGCCATTTCCATCATCTAGGGGTAATAAGCATATCCTCGTGGCCGTTGACTACTTGTCTAAATGGGTTGAAGCGAAGGCGCTCCCCACCAATGACGCCCGAGTGGTTGTTAAGTTTTTGAAGAACTTGTTTTCCCGATTCGGAGCACCTCGTGCTATCATCAGTGATCGCGGTACCCATTTCTGTAATGAACAATTCGCTAAAGTTATGGCTAAATATGGAGTTACCCATCGTCTTTCTACCGCGTATGATTCGTTGTGAAGTGAGTGGTGAAAAACACAATATCAACGTATATCAAAATAACCGTAAAATCTGACAAATCAACCCTTTAGGAAAAAGGTCAACGTATCAAATCTCACGGGTGTGATAAAAGTGATACCGGAAAAGTGATTTCCCGGGTCGTGTCCCAACGAGGTGTGAATGGAAGGATTCGTTGAGTTTCGTGATTCGAACTTGAATTGGATTTTAATGATTTGTTGATTTGGATTACGAATTCTACAATTTAATCAACGGGAAAGTAATTAAGGCAATGGAACCCTAATAAACTAAAAATAAACTATCACTAAGCCTAAGGAATGATAAAACGAAGCTACACTAAGTCCTAGGGTGCAAAAACGCAAAAACGTAAAAACCGGCAAACAACCCGAGCCATAAACGTAAAATTTTTTGCAATTTAAGGGCTACGGGTGTGAAATCAATTTTCCTACGTTCTATTTGACTAAAAATAATTTTAGGAAAAAGCGGAATATTTTTTTTACTTTTATTTTATTTATTACAATTAAAACCACTAAACACTAATTAAATTATTAAAAATACTAAACTAATTTGGAAAAATCTGAAAATTTCACAAAAACTACTTTAAGTTATGCTAGTTCTAAGAAAATTGAGAAACTTGGTGGTTGTTTGAGAAAATAAGTCGAAAATAAGCTCAAAAGAGCTTAAAGCTAAAACTGCTAAGGTGTCCTTAAGAGATTTATTATGCAAACTATAACTGATAAAAGTCCCAAGGGCAGTTGGTTGTGTGGTGTTGTGTTAGTGTGTTGAGCTTAGGGACCAGGGTTCGAATCCCCTTGGTACCCTTTTTTTTGAAACATTTTTATTTTGAGATCTGCTTTTGGAAACTGAGGAAGCAATCAAAGTATAGAAGTTTTGTGAAAACTTTTTGTAAATTAGCTCTGAGAATAAGCAGTTGAAGGCTTACTTCCAACATTGAACAAAACAACTCTTCTCTTTTTTTTTCTTTTTGACAGATTCAAAACCAAACACACCCTTAGCTATTGTTAAGCTCAAATTAAGTACACAAGGCAACTGGAAATTGGTACATAAACATGATGTGTGGTTAAACAAACTAAATCACCCAAGATTAAGCTACAAATAAGCAAGATCTAAGGGAAAACAGTTGGCATGACAAGCTAAACTAGGAGATTTTTTAAACTAAAGAAGGTGGGAAAGTTAAGCGCTAAGGTTATCTATAAACACTGATAAGCTAACTATGACTGAATCTAAATGTACTACTTAAACACCTAACCACTTAAGTAAACTAAACCAAACTACCACTAAGCTAATGAAAAAAAAAGGTGACCTGTTGAGTTGTGAGCGGCGCAAAACAGTGCTAAGGCCTGTTTGGGCTTATTTTTAAGCCTGGCGAGCTTCCAAGATAATCAAAAGCTACAACAAATAAAGTTAGCATGGTGGAGATTCCAAATATACTGATTAGGACCAAAGAAAAGGCTTTTAACATCTACAAACTAAGTGATAAAAGTGGTTTTTCCCATTTGGTATCTTTGAAACAGAACATGAAAGTTCTCTAAATAGATTTTTCTACTATAATTTTAACTATGCTAAAAGACATTTGAAAGCTCCAAACTGAAACTAAGACAAGTAGGGCATGCAATGGCTTAATGACAACTAATTTCACACCGTTTCAAAACCAATTAAGCCAATAAAAGTGCCCAAGAACAACAACGTCTGCTGCTTTGTCCTTACATTAAGGGAGAGAAAAACACATTTTTTTTAACTTGACTCCAACAGAGTCTTTTCAAAACAAAATGTAACTAATGTATCTTGACTAATTATATCAAAGGGAATATGACTTCAAAAGTCAAACGGGTAAAAATGCTATTTTTGACTCTTTTCTACCTCAAAACAAACACCCCTGATGCAAAGGGTTTTGACCCAAATTTCTTCTTTTCTTTTTTTTTCTTTTGAAACTGACTTGGATTAAACTTTTACTGATAACTAACACAAGAATTAAAGTACTAAAAAAGATTTATCAAAAGGGATTCTTCATTAGATAAAAGCAGATTACAAATAAAAAAAAATAAACTAAGACTGATTTAAAATTAAAACTAGGGGTGCCTTATCAATGTGGCTACAAGCTTCAATTTATACTACTACTAAAAGTCTTCAAGGTCTTCACTCTTGTGTTAGTTTTGTGAGTGAAATCAGCCAAGCTCCACCTTGTGCTTTCTTGAGACAATCTCACCCTTGATCGGTAGGTACCAAATGAGAGTGAATCTGAGCCATTCTTTGGATCTTTTGAAGCTGGGATTGATGACCTGGAGCTGAGAGGAGGGGGAAAGGTTGGGTAGTGGGTTTGGGAGTTGGGAGAAACTGGGTAAAAGGGTTGTGGTGAGGTTGAGTGTTTTGGGTTTTGAGGATATTGGGTAAAGATGGAGTGTTTTGAGAAGAGAGAAAGGGTGTTAGGGAATCTAGGGTTCTGGGGATTTGGTTTGGGCGGGAAGTGGAGAAGACAGGGAGATGGGTTGGGTTATTACTTGACCGGGTCAGGGATTGGGTTGACCGGGTTGGACTTGGATCAGGTTGGACTGGAATTGGGCTTAGGATATAGATATTGATCCATTTAGACTTTAGGGGTTAAACATGTACATTCTGAAATTCCAGGGGCCCATATGTAATTCTGAAAAGCATTATCCAAGGGCCAAACATGTGAAACTCAAATATGTTAATGACCATTTTTACAAATTGTGAAATCCCAAGGACTAATCAAGACAATTTTGAAAATTCAAGGATCAAAACTGCAATTTTTCAAAATTTATCAAAGTGACCAAATTTGACAAGTTAGAATTACCAGAGGACTAGAAATGTTCATTTTTCAATTTAAAATGTCCAGGGTGAATTCGTCATTTTTGAAATTCCGTGGACTAAAGTTGCCATTTTAAAAGTTGGGGACTAAACGCCAATTATGCAAACTTTGTTCGTTTTTCATTTGTTTTCGATAATTTTGCATCTGAAACATATAAAACACAATTTTGAGATATTTTCAGTATTTTGATGCATTTCTGAGTGTTTTTAGATGTTTTGCAGCTCAGATTTGACCTAAAATGATGAGTGAATAAGCACTCATCAAATCCCCACACTAAAACATTGCTAGTCCCTAGCAATCTTTTGAGAAAACTTAATGGATTTGAATCTCTTTACCAAAAGCCATTACTCCTGGAGTAGCCAAATGTTTTAGTTCAAGTAAGAACTATGGTACACCGATAACCATATGATTTTGAGCAAACCACCAACTTTCAACGGTTTTGATTTGTCTTTACCGTAAGCCGTTTGCTTCGGACTAGCCAACTCTTAGATAAATTATCAATATTATCTTTGGTGAGCCGATTACCAATTATGGTTTTCCAACCGCCTTTACCACAAGCCATAAACTTGCGGGCTAGCCAACTCTTCACTAATTAAAGATATGGTGAGGTGAACACCATACAATTTTGGGCAAATTGCAAGCCGTCAACGGATTTGAGATATCTTTACCAAGAGCCGTTTGCTCCTGGATTAGCCAATCCTTTTGTTTATTAGACAAGGCGGACTGATAACCAATTAAGTAAGTGCAAAACACTTACTCCAAAAAAATTTTGGCCAAAAATGGGGGGAATAAGATGGATAATACATGATAAAATTCGTGAGAATTCCCCCCCACACTAGAAATGAATATTGCCCTCAATATTCAAAGTACCGGCGGTTATGCCGAAACATAGAACGTAAGAGGGAAATACTACGGCCATTATTTGAATAATTTTTTTTTTTTTTTTTTGTGAAAACTTTATACAATAGCGGGGGGCAACTCCCCCACACTAGGGTGGTAGAAAGTAGAAAGAAGTCAGAAATACGGGTGAGAACCCATATAGCGTGCTACTGTTTTTGATTCCCGAGTCGCTAGCTTGACTCGACCCCGTATTCATTTGTTCTTGGGGAAGCAACGTGGAAAACCAATCTCGATCGGACTTTCGTTCACGGTGTTAATAAACATATGAACATCAGAAAGTTCCACACCGACGAGATACAACCGCGGTATTGTTAATAGTAGAAACTATAAAGGATGATACCGGGGTCAAAAATGGTGTCCTCATTCCCGAAAGAGAAAAGGGAAAGAGCAACCACACCATCTGTGAAGAATGGAATAAAGATGTGCATGACAATGCAAGTCCATTCCTCATCAGTAAAAAGCAAATCACCATTTTGGACATTTTTAAGCTTAGTTTTGAAGTTTGTGTGGTGATTGCCAACAGAATTTCCGGTAGGGAGGGTTGGAAATGGTTCTTCATTCAACGATTTTCCGAAAAAGGATGTCTCCTCCGAATCAAAGTAAGAATTATCAATTCTGTTGGAATCGACTCATCACTAAGAAAGGCATCGACTTCATTCCAAAAGTTGTCATCTTCCTCATCCGGAGTGAGAGAAGGGATGGAAGAGTCAGAAATAATAAGACTAGTGGATGATGGATCATTTTTGAGCAATTCTTCAATGGGAAGAATGTCTCCCATTGGATGACAAACATCATCATCCCGATCAGATGAAACGAAGAGAGTTTGGTTTCATTCACAGAGTTAACAAACTCAACACGATAAACTGATTTCGGAGGTGGTACAAGTGGTGTGCTCTTAGAGCTAGCAATTTCCACCACTTCCGATAAAGTCTCCGATTCAAGATCATCATCGTCAAGAACACTCTCGACTTCCTTGGGACAACTTTCAAACCATTTGTTTGAACCAGGGTTGATTTTCAAAGCTTTTAGCTCAAGACGCTTTTGGTGACTCCTCTTAACCGTGAAATTTGAGAGTGTTGCATTGATTCTTTCGGATTTTTGATCAATTGTGGCAACACTATGTTTGTATAGAGGTTTGGAGTTCGGTTGATATTAAAGCGTGAGTTCTTCGTTGTCAACCCGTATGGTCAACTCTTCAGCAAATACATCAATTAGAGCACGGCTCGTTCTCCAGAAAGCTCTCCCTAAGATGAGGGGAACTCTAGGATCTGCATCAAAGTCTACTACCACAAAGTCAGTAGGAAAGTGAAACTTTCCTACTTTCACCACGACATCCTCGGCTATCCCAAGTGGACGAGTTTGGGTACGGTCCGTTAGCTCGAGTGTCATACAAGTGGATGTAAGTTTAGGAAGAGACAGTTTCTTCCATACCGAGAGTGGCATGAGGTTAATGCTTGCGCCAAGATCGGCCAAGGCGGAGCATTGAACCATCCCCAAGAACTCACACGGGATTAAAACCTGCGGGGTCTTCAAGCTTTTGGGAAGCTTCTTGAGAATGACCGCTGAGCATTGCTCATTGAGAGGGGTTTTAGCCATCTCTGATAACTTATCTTTGTTGCTCAGCAAGCCTTTAAGCGTGGATGCAAATTTGGGCATTAGAACGAGAGCATCAACGAAGCTTATATCAAAGTGTAGTTCATTGAAAATTTGGAAAAATTTTTCCATTTGCTCCTTGGTTTTGTCTTTGAGCTTCTCATCATGCAATCTTGATGGGTAAGGAAGTCGACTAGACTTTTGAGCCGGGACGGAAGTCATTTCGGCTCGAATTTGTCTTCGGAACTCCGGGTTCCGGACTTAAAGCTTGGACTACCGAAGGTGGGACGTGTGCGGTACTTCGTGGGCTTGAGCAATGCACCTTGTCCGTTGTATCCTTGGTAACTTGACTCATTGCCCCTGGTGGAGGAGGCATTGGAGTCGAAGGTCCATTGTGCGTCTTACCACTACGAGTGGTGACGGCTTTCAACTCGACATTTGGATTAGGAACTGTATTGCTTGGGAGTCCTCCCGAAGATGACGAAGCTTTGTTCATATTCATGTTCATGAAACTGCTCATCATATTCTTCAACTCATTTGTCTGCCGAGACATTGTGGTATCAATTTCCTTTTATAGCTCAACTCTCATGTTATTGATCCGAGTTTGCATTGAACGTATGCTTGACTCAGTAATTTTCATGAAGTCATTTGGTATGGGAGCTTGAGAAGGTTGTTGATAACTTTGCTGATTTGGAGCTTGATATGGTTGGTTGAAATTGTTCCGGTTCTGATTGAAATTTTGAGAGTTATTGAAATTTTGTCCTTGATTTGGAACAAAACGATTCTGATTGCCATGGTTTTGCACGGAGGAAAACCGGTGGTGTCATACCGCTAGGTGCACGGTATTGAAGATCTGCTTGTGGTCGGTATTGATTGTGGTTTACAGAAGCTACGGGAGCTTGGTAAAAGAAGCATCGGTTCGGACAATCATAATACGCGTGTGGACCACTACAAGTTTCACACACCTTGTTCACGGCTTTGATTGGTTCCGGCTTATGAATTTCGCTTTTGATTTCCTTTACCTCTTTCATCATACAACGGATGACGTCCGTTAGAGCGGCTAACAGAGCGGCTAACTCGGAAGAGTTACCGGATGAAGAAGCGAGAGTGTTCGGAATATTGCCTTTGTTGCGAGAAATAGGAACTTTTGATTTTATTTCGCAAATCTCAATCACATCTTTAGGCTTACGATTCAAGATATTGCCACCTGCGGCTGCGTTCAAAGAATCTTGATCGTTACTGTTCAACCCATTATAAAAGATATTAACTTGTTGAAGCTCCGTGAATTCATGATGGGGGCATTTCCTGAGGAGATCTTTGAATCTCTCCCATGCCTCTCCAAAGTTTTCATCGAAGTTTTGACGAAATCCAGAAATTTCATTTTTAAGATTAGTCGTCTTTGATGGAGGAAAGAAGTAATTGACAAACTTTTGAACAAGATCCTCCCAAGTTTCGATGGATCGAGGGGGTTCTTTTTCTAGCCAAATCCGGGCTGCCCCCTCAAGTGAGAACGGAAATAGCATCAGTTTGATCACTTTTTGTGGCACATCCTTGTAATTGATAGTTGAGGTCAATTTGTTAAACCAACGGATGTGTGCATACGGGTCTTCTCGATCAAACCCGTGGAATTGATTCGTAGACACAAGTTGGATCAAATGCGTCTTCAATTCAAAGTGATCAGAATTGATTGGTGGTAAAACGATGGCATCTCCGTAACCCTCGGTGGGTGCACGGAGCATTTCGCCATAGTTCGTTCGATCTGCCATATTGTTGTTTGGAATAGTACGAATCTCGGGTTCGACTATTCGGCAAAGACGTCTATGAGAACGACTTCTAGGAATTTCTGCTAGATCACGAAAAGGGCTCAATGATCTAGAGGAACGAGTGCGCATGCACCTCCAAAAACAACACTTTCAATTAAAACAAGACCGAGGAAAAACACAGTGAACTTAAACCAATAATCCCACGTGAAATGATCACTTCTATAAGTAAAACGCACAAAGGAGCGGAGAGACTTAGTAGGTCAGCGCGAAGCTTATTAAAAACCCGTCTCTTTACAGCCGCAATTTAATGTCAAGCCGTCCTTATACCCCTCACACAGTTTGTTAAACCGATAAAAGTAAACCAAAACACGAGCGACACAAAGGCAAGTTTTAAATCTTTTGTTCGGGAACTTATAATGATAACACCTCAGTTGAGAATGTTATATTGATTGTGTCTTCTATTTATTTAAAACAACAAGGAAAAATCTTTTTGTATTTTTAATCTTTTACATATATATACAAAGAAAAGAAAAATATTTTTGTATTTTTGTATTTTTATAAAAACAATAACTTCACGAGGAAGGTTCTTCAAGTCACTAATCGCAAAAACTTCACGATGTTTTCGCAACACACCTCCCGGCCAAAATTTGATTCGTTGTGAAGTGAGTGTGTGAAAACACAATATCAACGTATATCAAAATAACCGTAAAATTCGACAAATCAACCCTTTAGGAAAAAGGTTAACGTATCAAATCTTACGGGTGTGATAAAGTGATACCGGAAAAGTGATTTCCCGGGTCGTGTCCCAACGAGGTGTGAATGGAAGGATTCGTTGAGTTTCGTGATTCGAACTTGAATTGGATTTTAACGATTTGTTGATTTGGATTACGAATTCTACAATTTAATCAACGGGAAAGTAATTAAGGCAAGGGAACCCTAATAAACTAAAAATAAACTATCACTAAGCCTAAGGAATGATAAAACGAAGCTACTCTAACTCCTAGGGTGCAAAACACAAAACGTAAAACCGGCAAACAACCCGAGCCATAAACGTAAAATTTTTGCAATTTAAGGGCTACGGGTGTGAAATCAATTTTCCTACGTTCTATTTGACTAAAAATAATTTTAGGAAAAAGCGGAATATTTTTTTGACTTTTATTTTATTTATTACGAATTAAAAACCACTAAACACTAATTAAATTATTAAAAATACTAAACTAATTTGGAAAAATCTGAAAATTTCACAAAAACTACTTTAAGTTATGCTAGTTCTAAGAAAATTGAGAAACTTGGTGGTTGTTTGAGAAAATAAGTCGAAAATAAGCTCAAAAGAGCTTAAAGCTAAAAGCGCTAAGGTGTCCTTAAGAGATTTATTATGCAAACTATAAATGATAAAAGTCCCAAGGGCAGTTGGTTGTGTGGTGTTGTGTTAGTGTGTTGAGCTTAGGGACCGTGGTTCGAATCCCCTTGGTACCCTTTTTTTGAAACATTTTATTTTGAGATCTGCTTTTGGAAACTGAGGAAGCAATCAAAGTATAGAAGTTTTGTGAAAACTTTTTGTAAATTAGCTAAAGAATAAGCAGCTTGAACTGCTTACTTCCAACAGTTGAACAAAACAACTCTTCTCTTTTTTTTTCTTTTTGACAGATTCAAAACCAAACACACCCTTAGCTATTGTTAAGCTCAAATTAAGTACACAAGGCAACTGGAAATTGGTACATAAACATGATGTGTGGTTAAACAAACTAAATCACCCAAGATTAAGCTACAAATAAGCAAGATCTAAGGGAAAACAGTTGGCATGACAAGCTAAACTAGGAGATTTTTTAAACTAAAGAAGGTGGGAAAGTTAAGCGCTAAGGTTATCTATAAACACTGATAAGCTAACTATTACTGAATCTAAATGTACTACTTAAACACCTAACCACTTAAGTAAACTAAACCAAACTACCACTAAGCTAATGAAAAAAAAGGTGACCTGTTGAGTTGTGAGCGGTGCAAAACAGTGCTAAGGCCTTTGGGCTTATTTTAAGCCTGGAACTGAGCTTCCAAGATAATCAAAAGCTACAACAAATAAAGTTAGCATGGTGGAGATTCCAAATATACTGATTAGGACCAAAGAAAAGGCTTTTAACATCTACAAACTAAGCTGATAAAAGCTGGGTTTTCCCATTTGGTATCTTTGAAACGAGAACATGAAAGTTCTCTAAATAGATTTTTCTACTATAATTTTAACTATGCTAAAAGACATTTGAAAGCTCCAAACTGAAACTAAGACAAGTAGGGCATGCAATGGCTTAATGACAACTAATTTCACACCGTTTCAAAACCAATTAAGCCAATAAAAGTGCCCAAGAACAACAGCGTCTGCTGTCCTTCTGATTAAGGAGACAGAAAAACACATTTTTTTTTTAACTTGACTCCAACAGAGTCTTTTCAAAACAAAATGTAACTAATGTATCTTGACTAATTATATCAAAGGGAATATTACTTCAAAAGTCAAACGGGTAAAAATGCTATTTTTGACTCTTTTCTACCTCAAAACAAACACCCCTGATGCAAAGGGTTTTGACCCAAATTTCTTCTTTTCTTTTTTTTTTCTTTTGAAACTGACTTGGATTAAACTTTAACTGATAACTAACACAAGAATTAAAGTACTAAAAAAGATTTATCAAAAGGGATTCTTCATTAGATAAAAGCATATTACAAATAAAAAAAATAAACTAAGACTGATTTAAAATTAAAACTAGGGGTGCCTTATCAATGTGGCTACAAGCTTCAATTTATACTACTACTAAAAGTCTTCAAGGTCTTCACTCTTGTGTTAGTTTTGTGAGTGAAATCAGCCAAGCTCCACCTTGTGCTTTCTTGAGACAATCTCACCCTTGATCGGTAGGTACCAAATGAGAGTGAATCTGAGCCATTCTTTGTATCTTTTGAAGCTGGGATTGATGACCTGGAGAGAGGAGGGGAAAGTTTGGGTAGTGGGTTTGGGAGTTGGGAGAAACTGGGTAAAAGGGTTGTGGTGAGGTTGAGTGTTTTGGGTTTTGAGGATATTGGGTAAAGATGGAGTGTTTTGAGAAGAGAGAAAGGGTGTTAGGGTATCTAGGGTTCTGGGGTTTTGGTTTGGGCGGGAAGAGAATGGGGAAGACAGGGGGGATGGGTTGGGTTATTACTTGACCGGGTCAGGGATTGGGTTGACCGGGTTGGACTTGGATCAGGTTGGACTGGAATTGGGCTTAGGATATAGATATTGATCCATTTAGACTTTAGGGGTTAAACATGTACATTCTGAAATTCCAGGGGCCCATATGTAATTCTGAAAAGCATTATCCAAGGGCCAAACATGTGAAACTCAAATATTTTAATGACCATTTTTGCAAATTGTGAAATCCCAAGGACTAATCAAGACAATTTTGAAAATTCAAGGATCAAAACTGCAATTTTTCAAAATTTATCAAAGTGACCAAATTTGACAAGTTAGAATTACCAGAGGACTAAAAATGTTTATTTTCCAATTTAAAATGTCCAGGGTGAATTCGTCATTTTTGAAATTCCAGGGACTAAAGTTGCCATTTTTAAAAGTTGGGGAAAAGCGCCAATTATGCAAACTTTGTTCGTTTTTCATTTGTTTTCGATAATTTTGCATCTGAAACATATAAAACACAATTTTGAGATATTTTCAGTATTTTGATGCATTTCGGAGTGTTTTTAAATGTTTTGCAGCTCAGATTTGACCTAAAATGATAAGTAAATAAGCACTCATCATTATCACCCGCAAACGAGCGGACAAGTTGAGGTTTCCAATCGTGGTTTGAAAAGAATTTTAGAAAGGACCGTAGGAGAAAATTGAGCTTCATGGGCCGATAAGTTAGATGATGCATTATGGGCTTTCATACGCATACAAGACACCCATCGGTGCACCCCATTAAGTTGGTGTATGGAAAAGCTTGTCACTTGCCCATCGAGCTCAAACATAAGGCATTCTGGGCCTTGAAACATGCTAACTTTGATCTTAAGACCGCGGGTGATCACCGAAAAGTTCAATTGAATGAATTAAACGAGCTTAGGGATCAGGCCTACGAGAATTCTTTGATTTTCAAAGAGAAGACTAAGAGGATTCATGATTCTAAAATCAAAAACCGCGTTTTCAACGTTGGTGATCAAGTTCTCCTTTTTAACTCTCGCTTAAAGATATTCTCGGGCAAACTCAAAACCCGTTGGTCAGGACCATTCACCGTTGCTCAGTTTTCCTTATGGACGGTGGAGCTTTCTCAACTCGATGGCCCTAATTTCAAAGTGAATGGCCATCGTGTGAAACATTATTTTGGAGGGGACATCCCATCTATGGTTGTCCCGGATCTCCATACTTTCCCTAAGGACAAGCTGAATTGGGGATCGAGTCGGGCTAGCGACTCGGTAACCAAAAACGATGGCGCGTGGGAGGCACCCCATGCTTATCCATCTATCTTCTTTCTATTTTCTAATAAGTGGCGAAGGGTCCGCCTCTTGATTTCTCGTGTTTGGTTGTTTGTGATGTTGTGTTTAGGATGTTCCCGATATGAAGACTCTCGTGCTCGAAGTTTGTCATTTTCTCAAGTTTCATGATCGATCTTGATGGAAATCGATATCCTAATCTTATCGACTAACGTTTATCTTCTAGCATACTTAATAAACGGCTTTTAGATTTTCGTTGATACCCTTGCTTTTAAACATTGAGGACAATGTTTCGTTCTAGTCTGGGGTAGGGTAATCTTCGATTTGATTTGACCGCACTTGCTTACTTTTTGTCGTGTACCCTCGAACCCCGTTTTCCTTAGAAAATGAAAAAAAATTGTGCTATAACCGAGAAAATTTAAAAATTTTGAAGCTTTTGTTAAGTCTTTTTGATTGAAAAGTTTTCTAGTCTCTTAGATAAGAAGCTATAAAATGCGAATTCTAGCTCACAAGGCCAATATTTTGCAAGTTTCCTGGCGATTTTAAATATGCATGACTTAATTTCATTAGACGAAGCATTTGCTAAGTTAATATATGTTTTGAGACCTTGTTGACTTTCATTTGGTGAGAGTAGGAATGGAATTCGACTTGACCGGGTGTTGAGCCCTAGCTTGTTCCCTTAACCATAGATAATCTAAAATTATCGGCTAAGCATCCGCTGATCTCATTATTTGGGATTTTAAATTTTTAGGAGATCGAGAAATGATAGAGTTGTTTATGAGTTTAGATGCTAAGCGTGGAGTAGTTGGTTCTCTTTAGAGCCCATCGAAGGTACTTATGGCTTTTGTTCCCACAAAATTGTTTCACCCCATATCTGTTAAACAATAATTAGAGATGTTGAGTTTTTGGCGATAGTTAGTTCTTTATCTTCTTAAAAGAATCTTTGTTTTAAAAATTGGGTACACATCAAGGATCCGTAATAAATAAGCAATAAGTGATAAGTGAAAAGTAATAAGTAAAGTTATGAGTCTGCGTGTCGAGATCGGACCCTTGGATCTTTAGCCAGGATTGAGTGAGGTCTTAGCCTAGCCAGCCGGGATTCTCATTTCATGAAGCCTATAGTCTTGGAATTACCCCGTGAAGCTCCGTAGTTCATGGCTCATATAAGCAAAAGTATAAGTAAAAAAAAAATTGTTGTTGAAAAATGTTGAAAAAGTCAAATATATAAGTGAATAAAAATTTCCTTGATGTGGACCTCATTTTTGGACAATGGTTCTTGAGAGAAGGCGGATAACTAATTATCGACTTAGCTTTATATTTTTATCAAAATAAAAGTTATCGAAACGAGAATTATGAAGAAATTCATGTCTCACAAAAATAAAAAAATCTAGAGGAAAATAGGAAAATGGGAGCAAAAGGTAATTACACAAGTAACTTCCATGGGTAGTGTTAGCATCTAGAGTCATATTTAACAATGATTTCGATTTTACGCTTAGTTTGGGACTTGTGAAAAATCAGGGACGATGTATTCTATCCGTATGGTCACTTCACGCTGTGTTGTGTTTTCTACTCCGTGATCCTAACATGTCGTTTGAAAAATGTTGGAGTTATTGATCGACACGAAAGTTCAACAAACCGTCATTCATAATCGGAATATGCTTAATCGTAATATCTACATGTGAATTGAGAGGTAAACGGGGCGTTTTTAGAATTAAGGCTTTCTTAATCTCTTTTGAGGAATCTTTGCTACTTCTTCATAGGTTTAGTAGAAAGAGATTGAAATCCTTGGTTTTAGAAGCGTGAGTTGATTGCATTGCGTGAGGACACGACAATGGTCTCGTCTGGGTATTTTGGTATGTGCTAATACACATACCTTTTCATTATCAAAATAGACCCAAAATAACCAAGAAAGAGCCGTTTATTGCTAATATTTGTGGTTTTCTTGAGTTTGTGCTTGTGCAGGTACGGATATGTAAAACACACAAAAGGAGCCAAATCGGATCGAAAATCCGAACACGAGAGATTAAGAGAGCTAAAAGCGAGGAAGGTTAGAATTATGCATTTGTGAAGATTTTATTCTCCGAGGATGATTTTTGGAAGAAATAACCAAGTTTGAAGAATTGGCAAAAATGGCCCCTCAAGTTTCAACATTTGGCAAAAGTGATCCTTCAAGTTTCAAAAGTTGCAAATCAGCCCCTGGATTATTTGAAGAATGACAAGTGTAGTCCTTGGAAGATACTTTCATAATTACACCTTTGGTCCCTTGGAAATCCGAATATACAACTTTGGTCCCTATGGTTGCCTTTGGATCAATATACTAGTCCAAATCCAATCCTTTTATCCTAAATCCAACAAAGCCTTCGGCCCAATAATAGAAACCACCCAATACCCGCCCAATATAACACAACCAGGTTTAATATATCCGGATCCCATCCTTAACCCGGTACCCCTTTAACCCGATTCAAATAATATTAAACAATCCAAACGCGCCCAAACTTACCCTGTCTTCCCCAATCCAAACACACCCGTTTTTACCCACATCCCAAGCACCCAACCTCGTACTTAGCATCTTGGAAAAACTTCTAGAGGCACCGACTTGTCGTGGATAGAATGCCAACGTGGACAAATGGAGAGCTCTCATTGGACGCGACACCTCAACATGTGAATTGGAGTCTTTGTGATTGGTGGTGATGACAATGGAATGATTGAGTGGTGAGAAAGGACTTCTAGCATCTTACGATAAGGATCCCAAGCACTGCAATCAAGCTATAAATACCCCTTGGCTCACCATTTTAGTGTGCAATTTTTTTTCCCTTTAAATTGATCAATGTTTTGTGTATTTCAGCTTTTTTTAAGTAATGTTTTCTTAAAAGTTTTATGTAATCTCGGTTCGTTTGTAATCTAATTTCAGTTTTAATAAAAGTTTTCAAGTTTCATTTTGATCTTGCATTTCACCATTTAAATACTAAATAAACTGTTTTAAAGATTGTAATAAGCTCATATAAGTTGTCCATAGCTTTTATGAGCTTATTTTGTGCTTACTTGTGGTATTTCAGTCATTTACATTCACAAAAAGGTTCAGGTCAACGAAAGTCAACTGGTGCCTCATTTGGTTTAGAAATGGATATGGGTTGATTATGATGATGGATTTGGTTGTTGTTTGGTACTCTTGATTAGAATAGTAATCTTTGCTACTCGCCAAAATTTTGCTAGGCTTCAAGTAAGTTGTGATTCTTTCCATTTTCAAAACTGTCATTATATGCAGTCATGCTTATGGTCATTTTGGATGGTGTTGAATGCTTAAACCGATCTTGTTGTAGTCTTAGGATCTTATTTACTTGCTTATTTCCTTTGTTTGCATAAGTAGGTGTAGGATTAGTAGCTTATTCTGCTTATTAGAACATTTTAAGGAGTGTTTGGATTAGTATTCAAAACTGTGCTAAAGGTTAAAATGTTGGATTAGATCAGTTGGTTTAGGCTTGTCTTAGTTTATTGCATTCATATCAGTCATCTTATTGCATCCAAACACACAGAAAGTCAACATTAGCTTGAATCTGCTCTCTTTCTCAAATCTGTGAAAATCAGTTGCTATAATCCATCATATGGGTGTATAACTTGATAAGTGAGCTTGCATTGTTTTCATTTCATCATATTATATCATTTTCAGTTCAACATTTGATCTCAAATCTCAAATAAGTCAAATTTTCAAACTGTTCTCAAAAGTCAAAATTTGTCAAAACAGGTTTTCATCAAGTCTTGCAGCTTATGTGCAGTGCTTATTTTTGATAATTAGAAGCTCAAATTTGGTTTGTTAGCTCTTTGCTAGGTGGGCTTGAGTTCCACAATTCGGTTTCCTTTTAGCTTATTAGTGTAGCTTATGCATTAGCTTAAACTTGCCCCTTAGGCTGTTTGTTTTAGCAAAATCTCATAAGCTCATTTCTTGATTAGAGAATCATTAGAGGTTAGGAGTAGTGATAATTAGTTGCTTTAAGCCTATTTTAGCATAACTTAGCTTCAGTTACTGTTTGGTAGCTTATTTCACTGTTTAGCTTATTTTCATTAGCTTATTTGCAAACAGTTTGTACTACAGCTCTTATTTCTTCCACATAAGCTATATATTTTATATTTTTCATAGTATTAGAATAATATTTTAGAATTTTATTGAGTTTTTCATAATTTTTAGTCACTGTTTAGTATTTTTCCCAATTTAAAACAGTTTTTAATCAATTTTAAATAGCTTTTATTGCAAATAATCAGAAAAAGTTCAAAAAAAATTAATTTTTCAATTTTCCCAGTTTAAGAAAAATACAAAAAGCAAAAAAATAATTTTTCTAGATTTTCCTAGCTTATTTTGTAATTTTTAGCCAATTAATTAGATTTAAATAGTTTTAAATTCGTAGAAAATAGAAAAATAATCAAAAAAATATAAAATAGTTTTGAAAATTCTCTTATGGTATTTTAGATTTTATAAAAATAGTTTCATATTTTTCTCCTTAATTTTCCTAATTTTTAGTATTTTAATTTAGTTTTAATAGTTAAAAATTAGTTTTTAATTTTAATAAAATCCAGAAAAATCCTAAAAATTAGTTTTAATTCATAAATAGTTTTCAATTTGCATTTCTAGAGTAAAAGTAATTTTAGGCATATTTAGGATAATATTTAAACGTAGTTGCATTTTATTTACGTTTCGTTAATTCCGTTTTAGTTAATTTCGCACTTAGGATTTCCTGTAGAATAGATTCCTACCGGGGAGGTTGTGTCACGACAATATCGTTTGAGGTTTGACGATTAGTGACTCGAGATCCTTCATTCGTGAAGTTACTATTTTTCTATAAATTAAAAAAGTAAAAAATATTTTCCTTTTTCTTTTGTATATATATATAGCATATTAAAAATACAAAAGATTTTCTCTTGTGTTTTTGCTAATAAATAGAAGACACCAATTATATAACATTCTCAACGGAGGTGTTATCATTAATAAGTTCCCGAACTAAAGATCAAAAACTTGCCTTTGTGTCGCTTGTGAATTTATTTATCGTTATCGGATAAACAAAGCGTGTGGTGGGTATAAGGACGGCTGACATTAAATTGCGGTGTAAAGAAGCGGGTTTTAATAAGCTTGTGACCTAAAAAGCTTCTCCGCCGCTTGCGTTTGTCTTATAGAGGTGATTTATTCACTTGGGATTATTGGTTAAGTTCACTGTGTTTTCGAATACCGCTCGTTTTAATTGCCTTGGTTTTTGAAAGTGCATGCGCACTCGTTCTAATAACTACAGACCGATCGTGAAACCGCCACAATTCCTGAAGGCGAAATAGACGTGCTCCATTAGTCGAACCCGAGATTCGAACTAATCAAACCCCGCCCATCATCGAAATGGCGGAGGACAACCGATCCATACTAGAGCAACTCCAGGCACCCACCGAGCTCTCGATGGGTGATCAAGCTATAGATTTTATATTTTTCATAGTATTAGAATAATATTTTAGAATTTTCTTGAGTTTTTCATAATTTTTAGTCACTGTTTAGTATTTTTCCCAATTTAAAACAGTTTTTAATCAATTTTAAATAGCTTTTATTGCAAATAATCAGAAAAAGTTCAAAAAAAAATAATTTTTCAATTTTCCCAGTTTAAGAAAAATACAAAAAGCAAAAAAATAATTTTTTTAGATTTTTCTTAGCTTATTTTGTAATTTTTAGCCAATTAATTAGATTTAAATAGTTTTAAATTCGTAGAAAATAGAAAAATAATCAAAAAAATATAAAATAGTTTTGAAAATTCTCTTATGGTATTTTAGATTTTATAAAAATAGTTTCATATTTTTCTCCTTAATTTTCCTAATTTTTAGTATTTTAATTTAGTTTTAATAGTTAAAAATTAGTTTTTAATTTTAATAAAATCCAGAAAAATCCTAAAAATTAGTTTTAATTCATAAATAGTTTTCAATTTGCATTTCTAGAGTAAAAGTAATTTTAGGCATTTTTAGGATAATATTTAGACTTAGTTGCATTTTATTTACGTTTCGTTAATTCCGTTTTAGTTAATTTCGCACTTAGGATTTCCCGTAGAATAGATTCCCTTAATTACTTTCTCCATTTCCGTAGTTTAATAAAATCAAAATCACAAATCAAAACATCGAGCATTAAATTCCAAACCAATAACGACGTTGGCAATTCACGCCTCGTTGGGAAACGATTCGGGTTGACTAATCCGTATCAACGATCACACACGGGATTTGATTTATTATTCTTTTTCCTAAAGGAACTTTGAATCTATCTTCGTGATTATTTTTGATATCGATATTGAGGTTTTATCCGTACACACATACCCTTAAGCCTTCATTATCAGCGAATCAGTGTCTGAACTGTTTTAAGTTTCTTACGGTTAGTCATTCACAAGTGGCTAGCTTGTGTGAGATAACTTGACGGTTTGGCATTGTTGGCACTGTGAATCAGTTGACCCAACTCTTTTTATACAATATCACGGGGCACATATCTTAATTGTTCAAATTTACGTGGATGACATCATTTTTGGGTCAACACATAAAAAGTATTCAATCGCTTTTGCAAAACTAATGAAGAAAATTTTTGAAATGTCTATGTTGGGTGAACTTACGTTCTTTCTAGGACTGCAAGTTCATCAATCACCCCGTGGTATTTTCTTGAGTCAGTCCAAATATGCCCTTGAATTGTTAAACAAATTTGGAATGAAAACCTGTGACACCTACGCCACACCAATGGCTCATACCAAGAAGCTAGACGCTGATTTACGTGGGAAATTGGTGGACCCTACAAAATACCGTAGTATTATTGGGTGTCTCATGTATCTAACAACTAAGCGGACGATATTGTCTTTGCCGTATATCTTTGCTCTCGTTATCAGTCGCGACCAACTGAAACCCACCTCTCCGAGGCTAAAAGAATCCTCCGATACATAAAGGGAACCATTAACTTGGGGATCCGGTATCCGAAGGATTCTGGTTTTGAACTAATCGCTTTTTCAGGCGCTGACCACGCAGGATGCTTAGACTCACGGAAAAGTACTTCAGGAGCTTTACAATTTCTTGGTGATAAACCGGTGTCATGGCAATCGAAGAAGCAGGATTGTACATCGCTGTCCTCAACCGAAGGAGAATATGTAGCCATGTCGGCGTGTTGTGCTCAAGTCATTTGGATGAGAACACAACTCAAAGACTTGGTTACGTATTTGACGAATCGATGTCTGCAACAATCGGAGTGCCATTGCGATCTCGTGCAACTTCCGGCACTTTCGAAATCAAAGCACATCGATCTTCGATATCATTTCATCAAGGATCACGTGGAGCAGTGCTTGTTGAATTATATTTTGTGGGTACAGAATACCAATTGGCAGATCTTCTCACCAAAGCCTTGCCTCTCGCTAGGTTTAATGAGTTGGTCCACCGGATTGGTATGAGGTGTTTGACTTAAGAGGAATTGGATGAACTCTTAAAACAGTCTTAAAACCAGTCAAACACCAAAATCTCTTTTGTAAATATTTTTCAAAAATAAAATACAAAAATATAAAATCAGAAAATCTCAAAAACATTCTTCTATCTAATTTCTTTCAAACATCGCAGTACAAATCTTGATCAACACTTTGTTCTATCAAATCTTTCACTATTTTTCCCGAACAAGTGTTGAGGGGGAGAAAGTAAATATTTTTAGGTTTCATAAAACCTTGTACTTCCATGTTTTCAAAATTATGTTGTTTCTTCTAAAATGGTGGATAAGTTTCTTGTCATATACTCTCCTCGGACTCAAATGTTTTAACCATTTCATTATTTCAAAAGTCGAGGGGGAGTATCGTGAAGTTTCTTGCCTTACAATTGTTTTGTCTTACCTAAACGGAAGTTAAAGGATCTTGGTTGGAACCTCTTTAAGGTTGAGGGAATGAATGTGTCAACTTGGCAAATTAATTCATTTACTCCTAAACCACCAAGATCAAACGGCCCAAATCAAATCTTCTAAATCCGTTCAAGTTTTTCATAATCTATAAGTTCTAAACTGTTTTTTAATCAAGATGATAAACATGGATTTCTAAAATTCTTTCAAATCCAACGGTTAAAACTCTTTAAACCGATTTTGGAAAATTGTTCACTCGAACTAATTGGGTGTTTATGCATAAAAGTGTTTGGATTGAAATGAGTTGTGTTAAAACCTTTCTTAATGTCTATTAAACTTGTTTCAATCATCCAAAACCATCCTGAATCTTAAATTTCATTAATTTGAATTCTAGGGTTCTTGCGCTCATCTAGGGTTTTTCTTTTCTGTGATATGTTATTAGGTAGTCAAGAAAGTGTTAGAATAAGTTTATATGCATGTTTTTGAACCTTTAAATTAGCCCAAAAACATCTAAACTGTATGAACTTAAGTTTTAGGTTTTTTAGGGTTCATCTCCCATAAATCTTTTGATTACGTGGTGGAAATGTGTTAAATCTTGTTCCATTGCACTCATATGACATCTAGGACACTCCCGAAACATTCTTGTTTGATTTGTGTAGCTATATCCCTTACACGTAGATTAAGGGTTTAGGGTTTAAGTAATTTAACTCCTAAGTCTTTCTTGTGTATCGATATGTTCTTATGCTTGTTTTGTGATCTAAAAGATGTTTGGAGTTAAATGCAATCAAGTTTTCATGTTTATATTTAACATGTTAATTATTCGTAATGTCAGAATCTTTAGGTGTTCAAACCGTTACGCTTAAGGAATACTTTATGCGTAAAGGTCACGCCTAAGAGTAATCTTATGCGTAACTCTTACGCATAAGGGGTCTGATGGATTACGTGTATCTTGGAAAGATATTTGTAAACAAGGCTTGTTACGCATAAGCTTTGCTCTTAGTAAACATGCAGCGTAACATCTAGCTTTTCCCTACGCGTAAGCTTAAAGCCTTTGAACTTGTCTTACGCGTAAGAAACTCTTACGCCTAAGCTTGGTCTTACGCTTTAGCTTACTCCTACGCATAAGCTCCTTTCTTACGCATAAGGATCCTTGTTACTCATAACCCATTGTTCACTACTTTTTGGTCCGTTACGCATATGTTACTTGTTAAATGTTACGCATAGGTCACAAATATCTGATGTTTCATATAATCTTACAAAAGTTAATATGTTGTGTGTTAAGTGAATTATTGCTCTTTGAAATTTCAAAATTAACATGTTCACGTAACTTATCACATCAACTTCATACATTTGGACTAATGTGACTTAGGACTTGTAACTAACATAAACATGTTACCATCATACAAGTAATTAGATAATAAATCAGACTAATACAAACACATTGTGTTTCCATATGTCTGTCTCTTTGTCTAATGACTTTCAGATCATGAAATGGCTGCAAATCAAGCAAACATCAATGCCCCAGCTGAGCTCTCGATGGCAAACACATTCCAAGCTGGATACGACAAAACAATTGGCAAGAACTATCTCCGTGTCATCTTCAACTACTTCATAAGCTCATAATCATCTTGCAGATTTCTTTGTGGACATCCTTCGCTACATCCATTCAAATTCATGTTCACAAAGTCATCCCGATGATGAGTATGATTCAATAGATGAGGTAATACAATTTAGTATGACATTAAAGCGAAATGGATGGAATTCCATGCTTCAACCTTTCGGTTAATCAACCCGGTGGGGCAGGAGGGTCAAGCAGTAGTCCTCCACTTATGGAAGATCCATTGTAAACATTTCTTACCCCATCCGATCCGGTTAATCAACCCGGTAAGGATCAGGGTGTCACCGTCTCTACAACTGTTGAAATGAAGCAACCACAACAACAACTTATACAACAGCAAGAAGAAAAGCATGGTGAAGATGTGGAAATATATGACGAAAGAGATTACGATCATGATAAGGATGAAAGATTCACTGATGATAATTTGGTGGGTGAAGAGGAAATGATTCGAAAAGAGGCAAAAGAAGCTGCTAGAGCTGAGGAGGAAAAGTTAAAGAAGGAATCAGAAAACTACATAGTTGACAATCCTATACACGAACCTCAACAGTCTTCTGTAACACCTCTTGACACTTCCACCAAACCCAAATCATCATCTCAATCATCACCTCCATCAACATAAGAAACACCTATGTCAACAACAAAATCTATTAAGAAGGCAACTCCATCCAATGATTCGATAAATGGTTAAGCAGGTTATCACCAATACACAACAAGCTACCGGCCACCACCATCCGATCAACCAAGGGATTCCGAAACCACACCACCAATGGAGAAAACCGTTGATCACTTTACATACACTGGTGGTGTGGATCACGACATACCGAGCCCTAACCGGAACCTCAACCGAAATTTAAATCAAGTACATTATCACTCTTGTTTTTCATACGCTTCAAATCAAAGAGCGTATTGAAGTTCTTCACCTCGGGGTCGAATCTTACCTAAATTCTATACTTCATCGGAATCAATCAAGAACCTCAGTACAAAATTGTTCATAAACACAAGTTTGGGTTTGTCTACCAAAGTGAATATCATCATACTTGCTTCATGGGTTTCGATGAAATTCACTAAGTTCAAAGACACCACCCTGGAGATGGTTCGATATGGATTGTCATATTGATTAAAGGACATTGAGTTGGGTATAATTCAGACGAAGAGATGGAATTCAAAGGATCGCAAGGATGTTCGTTGATTAATCACTAGGATTGATGAATGTTTGATTCATCGGGATCAGATGCAACGGTTGGAGAGCTATGTGGGAGGATGACCAAACTTTCCGATTCTGACTTTCCAACGTCCTCAGAAAGTAGTTGACCGTCTGTAATCATTGGGTATTCTCTTGATTGTGATTTTGCTTGTTTGATTATCTATCAATGGCTTGTGCACACATTACAGTGTACAACCCGTACTTGTAAATAAAGGACCCTGTGGTACGCGTCAGTGCCACAATCCTTATAAAAGGAGCGAAAGCTTCTTACTTTTGAGTAAAACCTATCAAAACTTTCACTTTTCAAGGTTTTGCTCAAAAGAACAAGTACTTTCCCTTATGATTTTCAAAACCTCAACCGTTTATATCACTCGTTGAGGGGGAGTACTTGACTTAAAACTTTGTTCAAAAATTGTTCACAGTGGTCATTCTTCCCGCAACACTCGAAATGGTCATATTTATTCTCAACTTTTCAAAAATAACATCACCTATGATCCGCCAGAGCCGGATGGATCTACCCAAGGACACCACTAATAGTTAGAATTTAGAAGTCCTTAGGTATGATTATAAAAAAAGGATAAAATGAGAATCGGAGAAAGAAGGAGTTGAAGAATTAAAAAGAAATGCAAAGAAAAGGGTGAAAAGAAATAGGCCTCCCGATTATTCAACTTAGGCGCATTAAGGGTTCAATTCATATACTCTTGGTTGTCACTTAGTGACGCCGGTATTGAAGATTAAAAGTCGTCATGGACCCAGTGACGCATGCACCAAACCTTCTTATCCACTCAAGTTTCTCTCAACAGAAGCTTGTTTCATTCTCACAGGGAACCCTAAGTAAACTTTCGGCTTTCTCTTAGAGATTGCTGGTATTGAAGAAGGAGACCCTCTCCCTAGTCTCCGCTCAGGAAAACCAAAACGCACTATTGAGTCTAGAGCCACGAGATTCATCAAAAGATCTCTTAGGTACACTTGACATTTCATCACTTGATATTCAACAATAAGAATTTCAGTGGTACATTATCGAGTCCTTCACAGATCTTAGCAATCTGTCGAGAACATTTATGAGAGGTTCACATTTGTGATCCTCAGTATTGAATGGAAACTCCGCCGTGGTCAACATCAAACAGCTCTGCGCGGTCGCCGGCAACTCCCCGTGGATTGCGCTTAGTGGTCTCAAACGGTCTACGGTCGTGAGGTGATGCTTCGGTGTACCTCACGACTCATCTCAATCGTAGGTATACTTCGGTACATCGTGTTATCTCACTTGTGGGACTCGATTCGAGAACGGCCTTTGTAAGAATTAGAGTTGTGTTTTCACACTATGTTGTTAACACTCTCGAGGTTCAAACTTGTAAGTGCCGGAATCCGCTTATTACTAACCGTTTAAATGTTTTCTTCTTATGGAAGCTCTCGAGCGGAATGATCGTGCAGATTCTTCTCATGCTCACGCCAACATCATCACTAATGGAAGTTCTATCTAAAAGCAACACAAAGTCGAATGATTCTTCGTCAATACAGAGAATCTACAAAGTTAAAGACTTAAAGAACTCCATCAGATCTTCGAATTCCAACGTCAAAAGAGCGTGTGAGCATGTTGAAGAATGACTTGGAGACACCGGAGCAATGAAGCACTGAGGCATAACATGATGCGCATAACAACATACTATCACTTTCATCACAAAGAACAATGATCAAAGAACAAAGTTAAAGATGACGTCAAAGCATAACTGTTCAAAGTAAACTATCTCTCTACACATGGGAGATTGTTCAAATCAAGGCAATTCTTCTCACAAGAAAGAAGAATGTTAGAAGACGTCAAAGCTACTATTACATCAACGCCTTCAACGTTTTTCATCACCAACACTTGAGTGTTTGTTACTCATATGTAATAACACTTGAGGGATAGATTGTTGGAATCACTCTAAACCTTATTCAAGTGTTAGTTACTCATATGTAATAGTTAGCTTATTATGGCCTTTATGTTTGTTATTAGCCTTAAGCTTATGTAGAAGGCCCATGAGCTTAGGCCCAAGCCCATAGGTGAAAGGGAAGGAGTAGGAGTGTTGCCTAGCTCCTTGCCTATAAATACTTTGTAATAACCCTCACTTGAGGGTTGGTTGTTCAATTTACTCTTTCACTCACTCTACGCATAACCATTTCATTCATACGTGTGTGTGTTTGTTTGTTTATTGTTCAACCGCATTTCTATATCTTTCTTATAAGCTTGTGTGGTAAACCTTGTGACCTAACACAAGGTAAGTAAATAAATACTTGAAACTAGTATTAAATGCCCATAATTGGCATATTTCGATAAACGTGCACTAGAAACATTAATTACTTATTTATTATAAAACATTTCCATTTTAGTCGTTATTTTCTATTTTAAAACAATAAATAACAAGGCAAGTCTTGTTATCGATATTTTTGGTATAAAAGCCTTTTTATTATTAATGTTTCATAGTTTATTAGCATTTTTAAATTTACATTTCGTCAAATTCCAATATTAGTTTCATATCATTATTCGTTTCGACTCCACAAGCACGAGTCATGACTTCTCGGCTTGTTAGGAATTAGAAATTCCAGGTATTAAAGAGTCGGTCACCTCAAGTATATGTAATCGTTAGAAAGCTCGTAGTCGTATTCATTTTAAGTTAAGTAGTATTTAGTTAAGTAACACCGTGGAGGACGGACGGGTCTTTACCCACTGTATGCCTGATCCACAGCCCGATGTGTGGCGTTTTATGTAAGACTATAAATACTCTCTACCTCCCAAGGTAGAGAGTTGGAGCTCATAATAATATCTTTCACTTTCTCTCACTAAGTTCCCTAAACCTCTAACTTTCTCTCTCTAGAATTCCATCTATATGCTACCTTGTGTTAATGTTATGATGTGTATGTGAAAAGTTATATCTTACAATTGGTATCAAGAGCCAATGTTAGATCATATCTTGCACATCTTTGGATTTATAGTGATTTTAGGTGGTTTTGAGTTTGAAAAAGTTTAGTGGTTTTTGCATCATTTGGTTGATTTCTTATGTTAAAGTTTGAATTTTGTTGGTACTTTTATGTTTAGAATCATCAAAAGTGTTTAGGTTTTCATTTGGTAAGCTTGAATCATCTTGGTTGGGTTGTTTTGGATTGAAAAGTGAGGTTTATATGGTTTTTCAAGCTAGCGACTTAGCTCACGGAATATTTTCTTGGTAGCGACTTGCTTCACATTTTTGTAGCGACTTACGGTGTTGGAGCTAGCGAGTTAGATCTAGCGAGTTAAAGTACAAGTAGTGGATTCTCCACTACGGGTAGCGACTTGTGGTAGCGACTTGGTCATTAGCGAGTTGCTCTTTAGCGACTTGTGTCTCTAGCGACTTGTGTAGCGAATTGCTGCCAAAATTTGGTTAGCGACTTGGTCTATAGCGAGTTACTACTTAGCGACTTGCTTTTCTTAGCGACTTGGGACTCTAGCGACTTAGGGGTGTAGCGAATTAAGGGTTAGCGACTTAGTGCATTAATTTCTAGCGACTTAGTGCATTATCTTCTAGCGATTTAGTATTTTATCATCTAGAGTCTTGAGTGATTGTTTACGGTTTTCTCTTGATTCAGTAAAATCCCGTGAAAGAATCTATTTCCCGGTTTAATCATAGAGTTATAAAATCCCGTATAATTTGTTAACATGTCTACCAACGTTCCCACTGTCATCTCCATGTTGCGAGGATGTTCAAGCGGTTGGCTCGGATACTCGTCCACCCATGCTTGACAGACCTGACTACGACTCTTGGGCTCAACGAATTAGACTGTATTGCCTTGGAAAGGAAAATGGTGTCAACATTCTCAAATCCATTGATGAAGGACCATATCGAGTTGAGACGACTAGAGACATACTTGATACTAATGCAGATGGTACTCCTGTTTACGGAATGGACAGACCTAAGATGTATGATGAGCTTGATGATAAGGATAAAAAGAGATTTGATGCAGATATCAGGGCTTCAAACATTGTTCTTCAAGGTCTTCCTAAAGACATCTACAAGTTGATCAATCATAACACGATGCTAAGGCAGTTTGGGACAATGTTAAGATGCTTCTCTCGGGTTCGAATTAACTATGGAAGACAGAGAATCCCAACTCTATGACGAATTTGAGCATTTCAAGATGAAACCAGATGAGAGTGTCTATGAGTACTATGTGAGATTTCATAAGTTAGTTAATGACATGAGGAACATCCGAATGACTATGCCTAACATTCAGTTGAACTCAAAATTTGTGAACAACATGAATCCCGAATGGCACAAGTTTGTTACCTTTGTGAAGCTCACTAAAGGATTGAAGAATACAAACTATGAGCAACTCTATGCCTTCCTCCTTCAGAATGAGAGACATGCTATGTTTGAAAAATTAATTCTCAATCGGTTCAAAACCAACCAGGGAGAGACAAGCTCGTCTAATGACTCTGACTTTCTACTCAAACATCGGAATCACAACCAAAGCATCACAAGTCATACCCTTGGGTAATGGTAATCACAAACTCATTCCTGATACTATGTACAAACAAGGCGATGCCGATGCTCACGTGGGTAGCTTCATTAATCAACTAGCTCTTCTCATCAGTCAAAACATGAATACTCTCCCACAAACCAACAACAACCTCAGAACCGCATCTAACCCACACAATCAAGCCACTATTAAAGATGGAAGGATCGTGGTGCAAACAGTTCAGGAAAGACAAGATGATCGGGACGAGGTGGAGCTGGGAGAGGTTATGTTGGAAACCAGAATCGAGGAAGGAATGGTAACCAAGGTCAAACTAAGCTCATCAAATGTTATAACTGTGGTGGAGAGGGACACATTGCAAGGAACTGTACTTCTCCAAAGCGCCCACGAATGCCTTGATTACTTCAGAGATAAGATGCTGCTGGCTCAAGCTCAGGACAATGGTGCTACTCTGAATGAAGAGGAATTGTTGTTTCTTGCTGAGGGCAATGCCAAGACCTATGATGCAGATGTGGATGAGCGGCCTATTCAGGAGATAGGTCACAATCATCAGAATGCCTTTCAAGTCGCCGATTGTGATGCATACGACTCTGATGTGGATGATGGACCTACGGCACACACAATTTTTATGGCTAGCATTTCTCCAATGGTTTCTCCCAAGGTCTCTTCTTCATCACTAGTTGGGCCATCCCATGACAAGCTCATCTCAGAGGTATTAAAACTATACGATGATTCTGATGTGCAAAAGATGCATGACAAAGTACAATCAACTGAAACTATTGAATCAAATATTGAAAATATGGGTAATATCAATATTGTCCCATATGATCAATATGTGAAACAAAGTGAAAGTGAAGTTGTACCAAGTGATGCATCTTCTGCAGTCAACAATGACTATGTTTTTGATGAATACACTGCATGTGCCCCTGATGATTCCATTATTTCCGAACTAAATGCCTATAAAGAACGTGTTGCTATTTATGAACAACGTGCTAAGTTTGAGTTGACCACTCGTGAGCAGGAAATGGATAACCAAGTAAGTACAGTAATTAGAAAAAGTAAGTTTAGAGAAGAAGTATTGAAACAAGAATTAAATTCCTTGCAAGAAAAACTTTCTAAAACATCTAAACAAAAACAAGAACTTCAAGAAAATGTGAAAAAGCTTAAGCAAGAATTTAATGCAAAGGAATCAAAACTCTTGAGAGATTTTTCTAATCTGAAAACTTTGAAAAACAAACTTGAGAACAAGTTGTACATACAAGGAAACACCATTCAGATTGCTCACATGGTCACTAAACATCGAGTCTTAAGCGATAAGCATAGCATTCCCCTTGTTGAGGAACCGAATCCAGAGGTAATTAAAAAGGCTAGAAATGCTCATAAGGTGCTTTATGATGGTAATGAAATTCTTAAGCCTAGGCAGAAACCTAGTTGCGTTGAGTGCATTGAGGAAGATAAGAAATCAGATGAAGTCACTAGGGAAAGGATGAACAAAAACTAGATGACCCAAATGCAAAGAGAAAAAGATTATTATCACTCCCCATGACTACAAGAAGGAAAACTGGATTTCCTTGAACATGTTTAAGCCTCAAACATTGTTGACCCCTGAACAAGTGTTCCGGAAAAAGGATATGGACTTGCAAAAAGCTGAAAATCTTGTTGAAAAGAATCCCCCTTGTAGGAAATTCCTAAAGCGACTGTGTATCCTCCAAATACACCAATGCATTTAGTTCCTAGAACTATTGCCACTAAGAGCAAGACCTTAATCAACCAATATGTTATTCTTCAACTATTTACCGATTTTGAGAAAACTTGTAAGAAAAGGATCACACCCACTGGGATAACTGAAGGGAAAGGGGTTTTGAGCAAATGAAAGAATGTTATTTAACCGAGGTCATGCCTTTCTTTAAACAACTAAAAGATCATTTTGAGAGTCTTAAAAAGGGGACAAAATCAGATATTAAAGAAATGGAAAAGGAATTTGATGCAATGGTAGTTGAAGTTAGTGATTATGAGCGTGCACTAAAATATAATGAGATTGAGAGGAAGAACTTGCATACCTTAAATGAGACTCTTATTACTGAATGTGTTGCTCAAGATATTTTTTTCACTGCTTCAAATTGCTCTATTAATGCTTCCAAATTTCATGAACTATCTGTGGCCCTGAAAGTCTCCCATGATCGTGTCATTGAGCTTGAAAAACTAATTCTAAACTAAACGAGAAAATTGAACTGGATGATCACGACAATTTGGTTAAACATTTTTCTAAACTAGAAGTTGAGCATTTTAATTTACAACTAAAATATCAACATCTCAAAGAAAATGTCAAAACTTCAAATATCAAGACATCTTCAGATGCTCCAGAGTTTGATGCAGCTTTTCAAATTAACAAACGTGATGAACAGATTCAAGCTCAGTGCAACACGATGAGAAAGTTGAAAGCCCAAATCTCTCAATTAAAGGGTCAAACGAACAATATGACAGGCTCCCAAATGCCTCCTCCTTTAGATTCTCAGAATTCTCAAACTTTTCATCTTCAAAACCTAGTAAATGCTTTACAAAAGGAAAACGAAAGTTTTCTAGAAGAAAATGAAAAGGTTAAACGACATTTTAAAGAGTTATATGATTCAATAAACGTCACCCGTGACCAAAACAACGAAAAAATAACGTCTTTACAAAAGGAAATTAAGAATCTGAGAAGTCAGGGAAATGGGAAACCGCCACTTGTTTTCAATAAGAATGTTGTCTCAAAATCACCCTTAGATTGCAAATACACTGTGACAGTTAAATATATTCCTCCTCATCTTAGGAATAATGAACATGCTTTTCATGACTACTGTGCTCACCTTAAGGATAGTCTAGAATGTCTCCGTGAGATTGTCGAAGAGGATTTCATTAACAAACCTCTTGATAGTGAAATTAGGTTTGCTTGCCTCCCGGCCAAACGATCTCAAGAGTTGCTAGAATGTGTAATTGCCACATGTCCAAAATCCTTAACCTTAGGTGCAAAAGGCAAAGCTGTGATGCCTTGTTCTATGCCTAGTGCCAAGCAGTAAATCCGTTCTATGCCCAGCCTTAAAAAGGAAACACTAATGTGCCTTCAAGTAGTTCAGATTCCAGATATGTTAGTGCTAAGAAAGTGAACTTTAGTGTGCCTGCCAAAAGCTCAAATCACAGTCTTAAAGTATACACTAATGTGCCTTCTAGTACTTCAGATCCTTGCACATCAAGTTCCGGAATGCAAAAATTAGATCAACCAACTAATGTTCCCATTCCCTCTACAGGAGTAATCAGTGACTTTAAAGCGAGCCGGTCAAAGTCTCAAGACAATACAAGGAATGATAGGACCTTGCAAGCTAAGAATGTGCACTGGAAGAGAGTAGAAGACCAATCTAGGAACTTTAGGCTTGAGTTGAATAAAACGAATCGTGTTGATTCTAGTATTAGCCTTAGGCGTATTGTAATTAATTCGAATTCTGATACTATCTGCAAACCTTGTAATGCTGTATGCTTGAATTCTGTTGCTAATCATGAATGTGGTGTGAATGCTTTGTCTAATGCTGTCAAATGCCCAGTTAAAATTGCTAATGCTAATAATCGTGCAAATAAGGCAAAAAGGCAAAACGAAAGACTGTTAGAAAAAAGTGGAAACCCACAGGAAGAACTTTTATAAAGATAGGTTATTATTGGATACCTTTTGGCCATAAGAATAATCAGCTTTGTTCTCAAACTGCTAAGATTATGCCCACTAGAAAATGGATGCCTACTGGTAGAACTATTCCCTTAAGAAGCAAACATACTTTGAATAGGTCAAATACAGACACCAGCATTGCATCTATTCCCAATGATTCCATTACTTCTACTTCTTATATGGATGTTTCTAATTCGATGTGGGTGTTCCAATTACTGTTACTAACCAAGTGGAACCCATTCTTGCATGGGGATCCCAATTATCCAGTTATCCATTTTTGTCTGTGTTCAACTGCAGATCGTTCAAATCGTTCCGTGGTACCTGGACTCAGGCTGTTCCAAGCATATGACTGGAGACCGGTCGCGGCTCATGAACTTCGTGAGCAAGTTCATCGGGACTGTTAGATTTGGTAATGATCATTTCGGTGCTATTATGGGTTATGGAGATTATGTTGTTGGTGATAGTGTCATCTCGAGAGTCTACTATGTTGAAGGGTTGGGTCATAATCTGTTCTCTGTTGGTCAATTCTGTGACTCCGATCTAGAAGTTGCCTTCAGAAAACATACCTGCTTTGTTAGAGATCTTAATGGTAAGGAACTGTTAAAAGGAACTCGTGGGTCAAACCTTTACACCATCTCTATCGATGACATGATGAGGGCTTCTCCAATCTGCTTGTTATCAAAAGCTTCAAAACAAAGTCATGGTTATGGCACCGTCGTCTCAATCACTTGAACTTCGGCACCATCAACGATCTTTCCAGAAAGGACCTAGTTGTAGGTTTACCTAGACTAAAGTATGAAAAGGATCATCTTTGTTCAGCATGTCAATTGGGAAAAAGCAAGAAATATGCCCATAAACCCAAACCTACTAACTCTGTCACCGAAGTTCTTCATATGATTCATATGGATTTATGTGGACCAATGAGGGTACAGAATATCTTTGGGAAGAAATATGTGTTAGTTGTGGTTGATGATTACTCTAGATTCACCTGGGTCAAGTTCTTAAGGACAAAGGATGAAACTCCGAATATCATCATCAAACTCATCAAACAGCTGCAGGTTCGACTTAACAAAACCGCCGAATTGTCAGAACAGACAATGGAACCGAGTTTGTCAACAAACAACTTAATGAATTCTATGAAAGCGTTGGAATCAGTCATCAAAGAAGTGTTTCACGAACTCCTCAACAGAACGGTGTAGTTGAAAGACGAAATCCGACTCTGGTTGAAGCCGCTAGAACAATGTTGATTTACTCAAAGGTTCCAATGTTTCTCTGGGCTGAAGCAATCGCCACTGCATGCTATACACAAAATCGTTCCCTAATCCACACCGTACATGGAAAAACTCCATATGAACTTGTCCACAATAGAAAACCTAATCTCTCTTTCCTTCGTGTGTTTGGTGCATTGTGCTATCCAACTAATGAGGGTCAAGACTTAGGGAAACTTAGGGCTAAAGCTGACATTGGAGTATTTGTAGGATACGCACCAAACAAAAAGGGATACCGAATCTATAACAAAAGAACCCGAAATATCATGGAAACCATTCACGTTACGTTTGATGAGCTGACCGGTCAAATGGCTCCTGAACACTCCAGCTCAGGACCCGCACTTCAAGACAGTCCCATTGGTTCATCTCTTGTTCCAAACTCTACTCAAGAAACTCCATATGTACCTCCATCTGAAGATGATGTAAAGAAATTGTTTGATCCTATGTTTGATGAATTGTATGATTCAAACACTAATGAGGTGATGATTCCTGCAACAGAGGATGCTCATATTCCTGTGAATGAAGTCAATCCTTCAGTCTCAATATCTTTAAGTCAAGAAGCACCTGCTGCTGATCCTTCAGTCTCATCAACAAATCATCATTCTTCAAATGTACATCATGGAAATGTTTTGGCATCAATGATGAAGTTAATCCCTTTGCTACTCCTGAGGATGCTCCATTTGAAAACATATTTGCTACTCCTGAATCATCATCAGAACCATCTTCTTCAGGAGACATCGACTCAGCTACCTCAGTTCCTCAACAACTGCCACATGAACACCTTAGAAAATGGACTCACGATCATCCATTAGACAACATCATTGGAAATTCCTCTCGTCCTGTATCAACCCGGAAACAACTTGCAACCGATGCCTTATGGTGTTTCTTCAACTCCGTACTTTCTAAGATCGAACCAAAAGATGTTAAAACCGCCATGAATGAAGACAGCTGGTTCAATGCCATGCAAGATGAAATTCATGAGTTTGATCGACTTGATGTATGGGAGTTAGTACCTGCTCCAGACTGTGCTATGATTATAGCTCTCAAATGGATCTTCAAAGTAAAACTTGATGAGCATGGTGATGTGTTGAAGAACAAGGCTCGTTTAGTTGCTAAAGGATATCGTCAAGAGGAGGGTATAGACTTTGAAGAATCTTTTGCTCCTGTTGCTCGAATCGAGGCAATCAGAATCTTTCTGGCTAACGCTGCTAGTAAGAACATGGTAGTTTATCGATGGATGTGAAGACGGCATTTCTGAACGGAGATCTTAAAGAAGTCGTCTACGCCAGCCAACCTGAAGGATTTGTGAATCAAGAGCATCCTACTCACGTTTATCGTCTGAAGAAGGCTCTCTACGGTTTAAAGCAAGCTCCAAGGGCATGGTATGATACACTGTCAAAGTTTCTTCTATCAACCGGATTCAGTAAAGGAGCAGTTGATCCTACATTGTTCACCAGGAAGTCAGGCAAACATTTAACTCATGTTCAAATTTATGTTGATGATATTATTTTTGCCTCGACTGACCCAATGGAATGTGATCGTTTTTCTAATGAAATGAGTTCTAAGTTTCAAATGTCAATGATGGGACAAATGTCGTTTTTCTTGGGATTACAAATTTCACAAAGTCCCGGAGGCATTTTCATAAATCAATCTAAATATGCAAAAGAGATTTTAAAGAAATTTGGATTTGATTCATGTGACCCTGTTGACACCCCCATGATTGATCGAACCAAACTAGATGAGGACCACTCAGGGATCATGATTGACCAAACGAAATATCGTAGTATGATTGGATCCTTGATGTACCTCACAGCTAGTAGACCGGACATCTTGTTCGCTGTTTGCATGTGTGCTAGATACCCGGCTAAGCCTACTAAAAAGCACCTTGAAGCAGTTAAACGGGTCTTTCGGTATCTCCAAGGAACCATCAATATGGGACTATGGTACCCGAAGGACACCGGTATGTCACTAACGGCCTATGCAGATGCCGATCATGCAGGTTGTCAAGATACACGTCGAAGTACATCCGAGGTGCTCGTTTTTGGGTGATAAGCTTGTGAGCTGGTCTTCAAAGAAGCAAATGAGTACCTCTATTTCCTCTACAGAGGCTGAATACATAGCCATGTCATCTTGTTGTGCTCAAATCTTATGGATGAGATCTCAATTATCCGACTATGGCTTTGAATTCAACAAAATCCCTCTGTACTGTGATAATAAAAGCGCTATTGCTCTCTCATGCAACAACGTTCAACACTCAAGAGCAAAGCATATCGACATTCGACATCATTTCATCAGGGAACAAGTGGAAAAAGGTGTGGTGGAACTATATTTTGTGAGGTCTGAATATCAGTTAGCAGACATCTTCACCAAAGCTCTTCCAAGAGAACGTTTTGAGTTTATTCTTCCACGTCTTGGCTTGAAAAGCCTTCAACCAGATACTCTCAAACGTCTTCAGGAGGAAGACGAGGAGTAAAGGTCTATCTTCATCTATCTCTTGTATATATCTATTCGAAAAATCAAAATACAAAATTATAAAACCTTCAAAATCCATAAAAATCTGAAAAATTCGAAAAATCTTCAAAAATATTGTCTTTTTGTCATGCGTTTTCTCGGTTCGATAATATCTACGGTCTTTGTGCTGTCATTCAAAGAATGACACGGGACTTTAGATGTTGGTCGAATTCCAAAAAAAAAAAAAAAAAAAAAAAAAAAAAAAAAAATCAAAAATCAAAAAATTATGTTTGAGAGAAAGAGAAAAAATGGTTTATTGTCATTTTCAGGCAATAACCCGGTTTTAAAAGAAAGAACAGAGCCATGTTTTACCATGTTTTCAAATTCCATGCTCTGATTCTATAACATTTATCTGCTGAAAACTAAATGCTTTGAAAAATAACTCGATCTCTATTTTTGATAATCATCAGGACTTATCTGTCAAAATCTCTATCGCTCAATCAACAACCTATGTCATTGATTGAGGGGGAGAATGATTTCAATCAAATTAAAAAAGTTATTTGGCATTAAATTGTTTTCAAAAGATGTACATGCATGTTTAACCAATGGAGTTTAAAATCTCAACATCAGATCCTTATCAGTTAAAAAGCTTTCATAATCAAGTCACAATTCTCCTTAAAAGCTTTCAAAATCAATTTAAATCTACAGAGATCACAAATCTCAAATGTTTTAATTATTGTGATCAGGGGAGAAGTTGTGATTTAAATAAGATTTAAACTGATAATTCAATAAATGGTTTCTTAAGTGATTAGCATGTTTGCCTCCCCGTAAGTGACAAACGATTTCAAATTTTTCATGCACACATCGAGGGGGAGCATCTATAATTTGAAACGTGATCATTAATCTCAATGTGCAGGTTCCCACTAGTATGTGTAAAACTCCTTTCAAACCTAGAAGCACATATTGAGGGGGAGCAAAATCATGAAAATCTCATCCTTCCCCAAAATGCTTTATCTACTTGATTCGATTTGGGAAGTGATGTTGATATCTTTTAGAAAATGGTAATCAAAGAAGTTAATTCTTTCTCTTGCCTCCGTGTGCAAAACATTTTCAAATACTTGATGCACATGTTGAGGGGAGTTCTCGTTCTAAAAATATCAAAAACAATTCAAGTACAAAATGCTTTGATAATATATCACAAGTATCTGAATTGATTTTCAAATGGTTTTCAATTGGTTCCAACGGCAGATGAACAATACCAAATAGACCGACCAACTTTACTTTATGTACGGTGATATAAGGATGATAAGGTTAGGTTTTGTTCCCAAGATCTGCCAGAACCGGAGGGATCTACCCAGGAACTATCCACTAGTTAGTGTAGAGTTCTAGGTATGATAATAAAAGGAGAAAAATGAGGAATGGGAAGAGTGCAGACTGAGACTGAGCTAGTACTGGAATAAACCCAACAAGGTTCTAGCTATGAAGTCTCGGTAAGCACTGAAGGGGTTGAAGAATTAAAAAGAATTGAATGAGAAAAGGGTGAAAACAAATAGCCCTCCATTTATTCAACCTTAGGGCCGAAACCGGGTTCAATTCATATGCTACTGATGGTAACATCGGTATTGAAGACAAGACGTCATGGACCCAGTGACGCACTGCACTTCAACTTCCCAAACCACTCAAGTTCCTCTTAAAAGGACTTGTTTCATTCTCACGGGGAACCGACATTATCTATCGACTTTCTCTTAGAGATTGTTGATATTGAAGAAGGAGACCCTCTCCCTAGTCTCCGGCACAGGATCCAAATATGCACAAATTGAGTCTAGAGCCACGAGATCATCAATAAATCTCATTAGGACACTTTTCAATGAAGACTCTCTGTTTCACACAATGTGGAAAGAGAGATTATATCTTGAGTCCTACGCATTATCCTTGTGGTATTGCCAGAACATCTGAGTGATATGCAAACATACTCACAATGAAGATGGAAAGCCTTCTGGAGCCAACATCTAACAAGCTCCTGGTAGGTGGCATGTGAGATCTATTATACAGATCAACCATGTGACAACTGAACAGAAACAATGGGGCGATTCATTCTTTTGAATCAATCCTGGTTCAGGTTATGGATTGACGGATACCTTTGAAAAACCGGTCTTTGTGCTTTAAAACTCTTTTCATTAAGCACGTCGACCGTGTACTAATTTTTCAAATAAAAAGGTGTTTTATGATTGATAATTGATTTTCATTAAAACCTTCGTTATATTGCAAAAACAATTTCTATTGAGCAATACACGATTGTTTTTCAAATCTCTTTTCATCAATCAGTGGACGAAAATTCGCTGGTTCACTCACTCCGTGTTGTCTTCTTTGAGACGTTCCGGTTTGAGAACAGCTAGAACAGCTGCGAAACCCTGTCAAGGAAATTCCTCGGAATTATACCTGATCACAGGCAGTACTTGTACTGATCAACGGGGAACCGTGGGCCGTGTACCTCAATTCATCGAAAGTGATCAAAGACACTTTCGTGCGCTTTATTGCTAACTGTCATTTGCAGGTACACCCCGACGCGTTTGCAGCTTGATCGAATGAAGCGGTCAATCCATAGCCGCATGCTCACCTAACACATTCATCTCAAAAGAAATCATGATTAGTGCATCAATGACTCCGATATTTTTACTCCATGCTTCTGCTACGCTGCTGCCAATATCATGAATCAACAAATGCTTCCGCTACTCTGATGAGAATATATCATGATCCCGAATGTGAGCATGTCGGTCCGAATGTCACAACATCACATAATACCAACACCACAATGGATGTATCAGAGATTTTCTACTAGCTGATGATCTCAAAAGCTGGCTCAAAATTATTATCACGTGGATCAGTAATAGACCTCCACTTGAAGTAACCAAACATGCAATGTGAAGAATCAATGACTACGAGCTTAGGAACAAAGGACTACATCAAGAATGCAAGAACAATTGTTAATGTCATATCTGTTTGTATTCAATGTAATTTTAGTGCATGATTGAGGTGACCTCCCTTAGGGGGAGATTGTTAGGAATTAGAAATTCCAGGTATTAAAGAGTCGGTCACCTCAAGTATATGTAATCGTTAGAAAGCTCGTAGTCGTATTCATTTTAAGTTAAGTAGTATTTAGTTAAGTAACACCGTGGAGGACGGACGGGTCTTTACCCACTGTATGCCTGATCCACAGCCCGATGTGTGGCGTTTTATGTAAGACTATAAATACTCTCTACCTCCCAAGGTAGAGAGTTGGAGCTCATAATAATATCTTTCACTTTCTCTCACTAAGTTCCCTAAACCTCTAACTTTCTCTCTCTAGAATTCCATCTATATGCTACCTTGTGTTAATGTTATGATGTGTATGTGAAAAGTTATATCTTACACGGCTTTTAATCAATCAATAGTCCAAATTATACTAAAGTCCATGTTACGGCGTTGTC
>OU343216.1:72740967-72772373 GCA_910596185.1 Chrysanthemum makinoi | reverse complement strand
GAGAGAAAGAATATGCCATGGAATATTTATTTGCTTGGAAAGGAAGTGTGGATGTTGTGTTAGAGTGATAAAGGGAAGCATTTTAATTTGAAATTAAAATGTTGTGTACGTGCGTGTATGTATGTGTATTTGTGTGTGTGTGTGTGAGAGAGAGAGAGAGAGGGGGGGAGTTTGGTTATGATTGAACCATGGTTAAGTTAGAAGAGATGGCATGGTTAGTAGGAAGAGAATATGCCAAGAATATTCCATTAATTAGAGGGGAGGGTGAGTGATGAGATGAGGTGAGTTGGCATAGACGTGATGGGGAGCCTAAAGATTAGATTCAATTTTGAATTTAAAATATGAGAGGGGAGAAGAGTGACGAAGGTTGTATGTGAGGGAGGTGAGTTATGTGATGTGAGAGTGATGTGATGGGGAGCCTTTGGCTTGGATTCAAATTTAAATGTTGGATAAGGGTGTGAGTTGGCAAGTGTGTGTGTAAAGGAAGGAATGTGAGAGGAGTGTGTGTAATTTAAATTTGAAAGTGAGGATGAGAGTGTATGAGTTGTAAGGATGGGACATTGAAGTGATGTTGAGCCTTTAGATGGAATTCAAATTTTAAATGTGGAGATAAGGTTGTGTGTGTGTGGAAGAAGGTTTGTGAGAAAGTGTGTGTGAAATTTGAATTCAAAATGAATGCGTGTGAGGGTAGTGAGTTGGAGAAGGGAGTGAATAGGAAAATGGGTGATGTGTTTGAAATGTAGTGGTTAAGAGGGAATGTGGTGAAAAAGAAGTTGATGTGGAGAATGTTGGAATGATAGGGGAGAAAAGTACAATCAAGTGAAAGGAATATTAAGAGAATGTTGGGGATAATATTTGGATGGATTTTGAAATTGTTGAAAATATTTGGTGAAGGTGTTAATCAAAAGATTGATTAAGGCTTAATCACATTGTCATTAAAAAAGAAAAGATTGGACAATCATGATTATGGGTTGTGTTTTGCATATGAAAATCAAAGAATAGTCATATGTTCCAATAACTCAACGTCAAGTATTTATAATATCATAATTCATGATTTCCCACAACTTGACGTAATCAATAATCCTCTTGATGCAAACAATCTAAGTGCTTTGCATCATAGTAAAACATATCCCATAACGGGAAAGGATGCGTTTGCACAAAGGGGCCTTAGACTTTGTTTGACAAATAAGGGAGTAAACCTGTTACGTGATTAGAGAAGATGTAAACACGGATTATGATCATATGAATACTTTCACTTGATGTTATGTGAAAGATATGAGTCTCCTAGATTTAGAAAAGCCTTGGATAGAGGCGTTTATTAAAATACTTGAGTTGGCATTTTGTCAAAAATGGGAGGTTGTGATTTTGAATCCCTCTAAGTATAAAATCCGTTTTGAGTGTTCCTAATGAAACACTTATCATATTCATACCTGTAATGGAAGATTTACATTTGTCGGGTAAGGGGAAAGCCGACTTTCAAAAACCGTAATGATTAAGACAGAAGCCTGGCGCGCTGCCTACGCGTCAGAGCGCCAACAGCGCGCCAGACCCAGCTATTGGGTCGTTTGGTTTTTGGCTAACGTTTGTGATTTTATGTGTTGCAAAAGTTTATTTTTCATCATTAAAACATAAGGATGCCTAATTAATGTTGTCCCTACAATCTCCACCTTTTTTATGATGACAAATAAATTATGAAAGCAAATAAAATTACAAAACGTAGTAAAGATTAAGAACACCGTTGCTGTCGCATGCGTCTTAACCTTGCCTTGTAATTTGGTGAAGCTTGACCTTTTTCTCGACTTAGTTTTCACCTGAGCTTGAGCTCTTGCTTTATTTCTCCCCTTTTTTCGAATAAAAAAGGAGGGATTACGGGGATACCTATCGAGCCAAGTTTCAAACTTGGGGCCTGTAGGATATGGGCCAATGTTTTCCCCCTCGAACATGCTCCCCCCTAGATCGTTGCTACCCCTTGTTCTAAGGTGGGTATCCATGGGTCAAGAGCATCAGCTTTGTGTTTTTCTTGGCTACACAAGAAGCAAACAACACGCAACAACAAACACACTGTTGGAATCACTCCTAAACCTTTATTCAAGTGTTAGTTACTCATATGTAATAGTTAGCTTAATTATTGCCTTTATGTTTGTTATTAGCCTTAAGCTTATGTAGAAGGCCCATGAGCTTAGGCCCAAGCCCATAGGAGAAAGGAAGGGACTAGGAGTGTTGCCCTAGCTTCCCTCCTATAAATACTCTTGTAAACCTTCATTTGAAGGTTGGTTGTTCATTTTATTCATTCACTCTCACCTTTACGCATAACCGTTTCACATATACGCGTGTGTGTGTTTGGATAATTGTTCAATCGCCTCTCTATCTTTCATTGAAGCTTGTGTGGTAAATCTAGTGACCTAACAGTGGTATCAATCGCCAAATAGTTGGGTTAACTCTTTCGTTTTAGAAGTTTTTGTTTGGTCTTACGCGTAACGTGGTTTACCACTTTGGTTCGCTTAAAAATTCGTTTTTTACACTTTTTAATCCAAGATTCTTGTACTTTCAACGTTTTAAGGTGTTAAAATACTTGTTTTTGGCCAAAAGTTTCAACCTTTACGCTGGATCTATGTTTTTAAGTGTGTTTTTGTTGGTAGGTATCGTTCTACGCGTAACCCGTTTAGCGTTTGATTCATCAAGTTTCACACTTTTGTGTTATTTTGGTGATATTGAAGCTATTCCATAACAAAAATCTGGTTTAGAAACAACTTTGGGCAAAATCATTTTTACGAGTAAGCTACGCGTAAGTGAAACCCTAATTTTACGCGTAACTTTATCCGTGGTTTGATCTTCTTTAAGTGGTTTACTCCGTGGTTTCTTGCTTGGATAAGCCTGAAAACACGTCGACTTTGGATATCTTTTGCCCTGTGATAGTGTAAAAGATCATTTGGGATAAAACCCTAAACTTACGCATAAGCATAAGCTTACGCGTAGAAAATCCTACGCATAAGATTCATCCTACGCCTAAGCCAGTCTTACGCATAAGATAATCCTACGCCTAAGTTTTCTACATAACTTACTATTACGCATAACTTTAGTCTTTTTCCCTGCCGTAAGCTAAAACTTCTGGCAGAACTCTCATTGTTACGTAACTTTGGTGTTTTTACGGATAAGTTCTACTTGGTTTCTTGTGATTTCTACGCCTAAGGACACTTCATCAACAAAGGTTCATTCGACTACAAAGATCCATTTTTAACAACACAAGTTTTCAACATGTCACAACCACCATACTCTAATTATTTCCCTTACACTTATTCTCAGCGTCAACAACAACTAACTCCACAACATCAACAATGGAATCAACAACAAGCAATTTATCAACAACAATTTAATCAACAACATACTCCACAACTTGCTGCAATCCCACAACCTCAAATGATTCAACCACCACCAAGTCTTCAAGTTCGACCCTACACAAATGATTTCAATCAACATCCATCAAGGAACACTATGAAGGAACCCACTTGGTTTGCAAAGATGTGTGAAGCTTTAAGTAGCCAACAATCAATTCATGAGGTTGGATCACTAGATAGACCTCCAATGCTCACTCCAGGAAACTACGATCAATGGGTGATAATGTTCTTTCGATTTTGTGATCAGAAGAAGCCACATGGAAAGTTCTTAAAGAAGGTTATCCTGGAAGGTCCATTTTAGATGCCTCTTTGTTATGTACCAGCCGATCCAAATGCTAATCCACCAAGAGATGAACAATCCAACATTGCTACTGTTGCCGACCTGAATGCAGAGGAACTTCTACACTATGAAGCCGATGAACTTGCAATGCAATATATCCTCTTAGGATTACCTAACCCAATTCTTCGAAGTGTTGATGCTCAAAAGACTGCAAAGGAAATGTGGGATCATATTCATCTTCTTATGGAAGGATCTATACTCAATCAGGAGGATTTGGAATCCAAAACTTACTTGGCTTATGAACACTTCATGATTGAACACGAGAGACACTAGAGTAGCATCATCGTTTTGAAATCATCAATGATTTGGATAAACACAACATCATCATGCCAAGAATTGCAGTGAATACTAAGTTCCTAAGTAGTCTTGGTACTGAATGGGAGAAGTATGTCATTTTTCTCCGTCAAGCGAAGAATTTGCATCATTCTACATATGGATTGTTGTATGATTACTTGAAGCCTCATGAAAAGGAAGTTGATAGGGAAAGGATCCTCTGTGCTCAAATTTCTCCCGACACATCCGGAAAATCAACAACTTGCCTTATATGCTCAAAACAGTTATTCTCCTCAACCGGCAACTCAACCAATCTGTATAATCACACCATATGATCCTTCCACAGTCTCAATCTCAAAAACTCAATTGGTTCTGTTGGATATTGGATTTCACATACACATCAAACCATAACACAAAGTTGGCGTATAAAGGTGAGTTCTAGAGAGAGAAAGTTAGAGGTTTAGGGAACTTAGTGAGAGAAAGAAAAATATTATTATGAGCTCCAACTCTCTACCTTGGGAGGTAGAGAGTATTTATAGTCTTACATATAACGCCACACAACGGGCGTGGATCGTGCATACAATGGGTAAAGACCGTCCGTCCTCCACGGTGTTACTTAACTAAATACTACTTAACTAAATATAACTATGACTACGAGCATTCTAACGATTACATATACTTGAGGTGACCGACTCTTTAATACCGGGAATTTCTAATTCCTAACAATCTCCCCTAAGGGAGGTCACCTCAACCATATACTAAAATGACATTGAATACAATCAGATATTACATTAACAATTGATCTTGCATTCTTGATGTAGTACTTTGCTCCCAAGCTCGTAGTCATTGATTCCACTCATTGCATGTTTGGTTAATCCAAGTGGAGGTCTTTTCCTGATCCACGTGATAATAATGTTGGGCCAGCTTTTGAGATCATCACTAATAGAAAATCTCGATACATCCATTGTGGTGTTGGTATTATGTGATGTTGTGACATTCGGACCGACATGCTCACATTCTGGATCATGATATATTCTCATCCGAGTAGCGGAAGCATTCGTTGATTCATGATATTGGCAGCAGCGTAGCAGAAGCATGGAGTGAAAATATCCGAGTCATTGATGCACTAATCATGATTTCTTTTGAGATGAATGTGTTAGGTGAGCATGCGGCTATGTATTGACCGCTTCATTCGATCACCAAACGCGTCGGGTGTACCGCATAAGGACAGTTAGCAATAAAGCGCACGAAAGTGTCTTTGATCACTTTCGATGAATTGAGGTACACGGCCCACGTTTCCTCGTTGATCAGTACATAAGTCGCCTGTGATCGGGTATAATTCAAGAATTTCCTTGACGGGGTTTAGCGGAATGCTCTAGTTGTTCTCAAACCGAACGTCTCAAAGAAGACAACACGGAGTGAGTGAACCAAATAATTTACGTCCATCGATTGATGAAAAGAGATTTGAAAAACAATCGTGTATTGCTCAATAGAAATTGTTTTTGCAATATAACGAAGGTTTTAATGAAAATCAATTATCAATCATAAAACACCTTTTGATTTGAAAAATTAGTACACGGTCGACGTGCTAATGAAAAGAGTTTTAAAGCACAAAGACCGGTTTTCAAAGGTATCCGTCAATCCATAACTGAACGTGATTGATTCAAAAGATTGAATCGCCCCATTGTTTCGTTCAGGTTGTCACATGGTTGATCTATATAATAGATCTCACATGCCACCTACCAGGAGCTTGTTAGATGTTGGCTCCAGAAGGCTTTCCATCTTCACTGTGAATATGTAAGCACATCACTCAGATGTTACGCAATACCACAAGGATAATGCGTAGGACTCAAGATATAATCTCTTTCCACATTGTGTGAAACAGAGAGTCTTCATTGAAAGTGTCCTAATGAGATTTATTGATGATCTCGTGGCTCTAGACTCAATTTGTGCATATTTGGATCCTATATCGGAGACTAAGGAGAGGGTCTCCTCCTTCAATATCAACAATCTCTAAGAGAAAGTCGATAGATAATGTCGGTTCCCGTGAGAATGAAACAAGTCCTTTTAAGAGGAACTTGAGTGGTTTTGGAAAGTTGAAGTGCGCAAGTGCGTCCTGGGTCCATGACGCCTTGTCTTCAATACCGATGTTACCATCAGTAGCATATGAATTGAACCCGGTTTCTGGCCTAAGGTTGAATAAATGGAGGGCTATTTGTTTTCACCCTTTTCTCATTCAATTCTTTTAATTCTTCAACCCCTTCAGTGCTTACCGAGACTTCATAGCAAGAACCTTGTTGGGTTTATTCGAGACTAGCTCATCTTAGTCCGCACTCTTCCCATATCTCATTTTTCTCCTTTTATCATCATACCTAAGAACTCTACACTAACTAGTGGATAGTCCCTGGTAGATCCCTCCGGTTCTGGCGGATCATGGGAACACATACCTAACCTTATCGTCCTTATATCACCATACATAATGTAAAGTTGGTCGGTCTTTTTGGTATTGTTCATCCGCCATAGGAACCAATTGAAAACCATTTGAAAATCAATCCGGATACTTATGATATTTTATCAAAGCATTTTGTACCTGAATTGTTTTTGATATTTTTAGAAGAAGAACTCCCCTCAACATGTGAATCAAGTATTTGAAATAGTTTTCCACACGGAGGCAAGAGAAAGAATTAACTTCTTTGATTACCATTTTTAAAAAATATCAACATCACTTCCCTAATCGAATCAAGTAGATAAAGCATTTTGGGGAAGGATGAGGTTTTCATGATTTTGCTCCCCCTCAATATGTGCCTCGAGATTTGAAAAGAGTTTTGCACATACTAGAGGGAACCTGCACCTTGAGATAAGTTATCACGTTTCAAATCATAGGTTTAAGATAGATGCTCCCCCTCAACATGTGCATGGAAAATTTGAAATCGTTTGTCACATGTGGGAAGGTGAGCTTGTACATCCTTATAAAACCATTTACCAATTATCGAGTTTAAATCCAATTTAAATCACACATTCTCCCCGATCACAATTATCAAATCATTTGAGATTTGTGATCTCTTATAGATTTAAATTGATTTTGAAAGCTTTTAAGGAGAATTGTGACTTGATTATGAAAGCGTTTTAACCGATAATGATCGGATTTTAAGACTTTAAACTCCATTGATAAAACATGCTTGAATATCTTTTGAAAACAATTTAATGCCAAATAACTTTTAATTTAATTGAAATCATTCTCCCCTCAATCAATGACATAGGTTGTTGATTGAGAGATTGATATTTTGACAAATAAGTCCTGATGATTATCAAAAATAGAGACTGAGTTATTTTTCAAAGCATTTAGTTTTCAGCAGATAAATGTTTAAAGAATCAGAGCATGGAATTTTGAAAACATGATAAAGTATGGCTCTGTTCTTTCTTTGAAAAGCGGGTTCTTCGAAATGACAATAAACCATTTTTTTTTCTCTTTCTCCCAAAAAATAATTTTGATTTTTTGATTTTTTGATTTTTTTTAATAAAATTCGAACAACATCTAAAGTCCCGTGTCATTCTTTGAATGACAACATCAAGACCGTAGATATTATCGAATCGAGAGAAACATGACAAAAAGACAATATTTTTTGAAGATTTTTCAAAATTTTCAAATTTTTATGGATTTTGAAAGTTTTATATTTTTCTATTTGATTTTTTGAAGGTTTTATAATTTTGTATTTTGTTTTTTGAATAAATATTTACAAGAGATAAATTAGTTTAAGAGAATGATGAAATGAGTACCGATATAAAGATATCGTTCAAAGACGTTGTAGAAGAAAGGAATCAACATCTCTTAAACTTTCGCCACCAAAGCATTCGAGGCTTCTAAGAAAATCGTCTGGACATGAGCCTTCTCAATTTGAATCTTTGGTAGCTTCTCCCCAAACCGAAAAACATCGAATAAAGACCATTTCCCTAAGAAGTAGAGTTGAATACAAAGCGGTCTCATTGATTGAAGCTCATCACCTTGAAGAACACGAGAACACCGAAGTAACAAGTTGAAACATTGATCGTCCGGTGGTTATCAAATCGGATTAATGATTACGACCGATCACATGAACCTGTTGTGCATCCCCGATGTACACCTTACTCTTCAAGATTGACCAGTTGTCTATTTAGGGGAACAATATATCAACATCTTCATTTTACCAAGTGCATTCCAGTTATATAACATATAACCAATAAGCACATAATGTACACATGTACCCAACAAGAGTAGAGACGATGACATCCATGTAACATGTTGAGTCACTAATCATCTCTGTGGATGTCAACTCTGAAATAATGAATTAGCTCGATCAAGTGAACATGTTGTGCATATAACCTGAAGCACTTTATCATAAACCGTATATAAGATGTCGATAGGCAGTATCATCTCACGTTCCAAATATTCTTATCACATTTCTTCCAATCGAACATCAAGTAACAAAACAAAAGGTCTCCAGAGACCACTTCCCCAAATAGTTGGAATAATATATCCTTCCCCCAAATGGTTTTGATACCTCGAGAATCGCAAAACATAATATATCCATAAACTTGAAATCTTGTGAGAAGAACTCAAATAGCCCAAATGAATCCTGTGAGAATCAACTGCTACATAAACTCTCTCCGACTATCTTTATCAACCCATATGTAGACAATTTGAAGTGACCACTGTTGAAGAAAAACCCAATATACCAAACTTGAAACTGAAGTCGAATTTCCCGTATTTGTGTCTTAAGCTTGCACTTAAAGATGGAAGAACGGTGTCGAGAATTTATGCACCAAGCAAATCTCTTAAGTACTCAATACTCAATTAAAGTATGAGACATTAACACCTCTTGCGATTATCCACAACGTAATATACGCGTGACACTGAGTAAAACAACGTAACTCCTCATAGTGATAGTTAACGTGTCTTCAACCATCCACCTCGACTTCTGGTAACTAGATAACCCAAGACTTCAACTCTAATTCTTAAGCTCGAGCAAGTTATCAAATAAGAACACGCCTTTGTGAACGTCAACTTCATCCTCAAATAAGTGATAAAAGAGTAACTTCGAAGTAATCAACTTGTGTCAAATGCCCAACATGTGAATAAACATACAACCGGATGTACATTCACCCACTAAATGAACCGGAACAAATGATGCCTCAACATCAATGTATTCTTCCTAAAAGTATTAACGTAGAGACTGATATGGAGGATACACCAATAACTTCGAGCGGATGAGGTAGACATTTTCCTTGAAGTTCATGTGGTTGATTTATAGCATGCACGATGAGAGGAATAATAATCCATGAAGATTTGGCAAAGGAATACCAAAGAGTGGATCATTATTCATGAACAATAATCCGTGAAGATTTGGCAAAGGAATACCAAAGAGCGGATCATTATTCATGAGTGCGACTGCAATATTATGATAATCATTATCAACGCCTTGAGGAATAACCGGAGATAGGGCTTTTTGAGTAGTCTGAGTTGTACTTCTTTGATGATCATCAAACATATCTTGAACTCATGAATCACATATTCTTTGATGATCATCAAATATTCGCTAGCGGTTGTAAATACTCATCAAACATATCTTGAACCAATGAATCCCAAACAATAAATCCCATTTATCCTTAGTAAGTGAAGCATTAGGCGTTGGAGGAGAGTCATCAAACTTTAAGTCGTATAACCATTATTCAAACATCCATCATCATTTAGTATATTCACTCTTCTCATAAATCCCATTTATCCTTAGTGAGTGAGAGTCATCAAACTTTAAGTCGGATAACCATTATTCAAACATCCATCATCATTTAGTATATTCACTCTTCTCCCCTCAAAAATTGCATCCGAAGTTGCCATTTTTGATTTAGCAAGTGAATAAGAATATACATTAATGAATGTAGATCCATTTGATGCCTGAATGAGCATGGGAGAAACATGAAGCTTGTTGATGAAGAATGTCGATGAGAATGGTCATAAACATTAAGATTTCTCTTCTTCGAAGATAAAGCGCCTTGAGCGTACACTTTTCTTTCTTTGAGGAACGGGGCCTGAAGTGTTATCTGCAGACACCATAATGATGAAGAACGAGGCCCTGAACGATGTGACAGACGCGTCATTGTTTAGAGCCCAGTTATATGTTTAGAGCCGCCCAAATCCAAATACCAAGGGACGATTTGTACGACCTGCTTTGGACAACAGACGAAGACATAGAATTGGAAACATTGGATCCCCACGTGCTCATGGGGTCCTTTTGGTTAGCACCAACAATCTTTGAATCACAGAAACCCTAGGTGCAATGTCATTGTCACTAGGAGCTAAACTAGTAGAAGCATTAGACTTAGTCGAGGGACATTTTGTGCTTAATGGGATTATTCTACCAGTTGGCTTCCAAACCTTAACATGCACTACTCTAGGCATAGTGGATCTAGTTAAGGGGCAAGGTTTGCCATTCGTGAATATTCGTCCTGTTGGCTTCCACTGAAATCCTACATTGGTAAAACCTTCCCTGTAGGTTTCCGTGATTGCTTAACTTTTGCTTCTCTCCAAACTTTCTTAAGCGGGTTATGAATCTTAGACCTCGAAATAACACATCACATTTATCATGATTACGGAAATTAAACATTTTTGCATGTTTTGCAGACAGCATAAGGCCTCGAATTAATTTTAGTAAGCTTAGAGCTAATACTAGAACTAACACGATTCTTTTGTTCAAATCAAACTTCTTGTCCCTATGGTGTTCTTTCACTTCCTTATCATGATCACTTTTAGTTTGCGTAATCCTATCCTTCTTTGCATAGCTTCTAGGTTTTGACCCGCTAACTTTAGTGTCAATCTTAACATCTGTCGAAGTAACGATGGGAACATTACATGGCTTCACTACTTTCTGCATTCCTGGTCTAGAAGTCTTTGGGATTTGAAATTCTAGGAGGCACATCATAGGTTGCTTGCTTGAATTTAGATATGGAACAAGGCATATCAAGGGTCACATGCTTAGCTTTAGGCATAGAAGCAATTTCTGCTTGGCACTAGGCATAGAACAAGGCTTCACAGCTTTGCCTTTTCACCTAAGGGTTTTGGACATGTTGCAATTACACATTCAAGCAGCTCTTGAGATCGTTTGGCCCGGAGGCAAGCAAACCTAATTTCACTATCAAGAGGTTTGTTAATGAAATCCTCTTCGACAATCTCACGGAGACATTCTAGACTATCCTTAAGGTGAGCACAGTAGTCATGAAAAGCATGTTCATTATTCCTAAGATGAGGAGGAATATATTTTTTCGTTGTTTTGGTCACGGGTGACTTTTATTGAATCATATAACTCTTTAAAATGTCATTTAACTTTTCATTTTCTTCTAGAAAACTCTCGTTTTCCTTTTGTAAGGCATTAACTAAGTTTTGAAGATGAAAAGTTTGAGAATTCTGAGAATCTAAAGGAGGAGGCATTTGGGAGCCTGTCATATTGTTCTTTTGACCCTTTAATTGAGATATTTGGGCTTTCAATTTCGATCGTGTTACAATGAGCTTGAATCGTTCATCACGCTTGTTAATTTGAAAACGCATCAAACTCGGAGCATTTGAGGATGTCTTGATATTTGAAGTTTTGACATTTTCTTTAAGATGTTGATATTTTAGTTGTAAATTAAAATGCTCAACTTCCAGTTTAGAAATATGTTTAACCAAATTATCATGATCATCCGTTCAATTTTCTCGGATAGTTTAGAATTAGTTTTTTCAAGCTCAATGACACGATCATGGGAGACTTTCAGAGCAATAGATAATTCATGAAATTGAGAAGTATTAATGGAACAATTTGTGATAAAGTAAAACACATCTTGAGTAATACATTCCGAAATAAGATTCTCATTCAAGGTATGCAAGTTCTTCCTCTCAATCTCATTATATTTTAATTCTCGCTCATAGTCACTAACCTCAACTATCATTGCATCAAATTCCTTTTCCATTTCTTTAATATCTGATTTTATCCCCTTTTAAGACTCTCAAAATGATCTTTTAGTTGTTTAAAGAAAGGCATGACCTCGGTTAAATAACATTCTTTCATTTGCTCAAAACCCCTTTCCCTTCAGCTTATCCCGGTGTGATCCTTTTCTTACAAGTTTTCTCAAAATCGACAAATAGTTGAAGAATAACATATTGGATGATTAAGGTCTTGCTCTTAGTGGCAATAGTTCTAGGAACTAAATGCATTGGTGTATTTGGAGGATACACAGTCGCTTTAGGGAATTTCCTACAAGGGGAATTCATTTCAACAAGATTTTTGACTTTTGCAAGTCCATATCCTTTTTCCGAACACTTGTTCGTGGGTCAATAGAGTCTCGAGGCTTAAACATGTTTAAGGATATCCAATTTTCCTTAGTGTAATCATGGGGTTTTATCGTTATCTTGTTCTTTTTACACTCGGGATCTTCTAGCTTCTTATTCATTTTCTCCCTAGTGACTTCATCGATTTCTTATCTTCCTCGGTGCACTCAGCGCAACTAGGTTTCTGTCTAGGCTTAAGGATCTCATTACCATCATACAGGACCTTATGAGCTTCTCTAGCCTTTTTACAAGCCTCAGGGTTTGGTTCATCAACTAAGGCAACACTATGTTTGTCACTTAGAACTCTATGCTTAGTGATCATGTGAGCGGTCTGAATGGTGTTTCCTTGTACGTACAACTTATTTTCAAGCTTGTTTTTCAAAGTTTTAGATTAGAAAAATCATTCAAAAGTTTTGATTCCTTAGCACTAAATTCTTGCTTAAGCATTTTAACATTTTCTTGAAGTTCTTGTTTTTGCTTAGCAGTTTTAGAAAGCTTTTCTTGTAAGGAATTTAACTCTTGTTTTAATACTTCTTCTCTAAACCTACTTTTTCTAATAGTTGTACGTATTTGGACATCCATTTCCAGCTCACGGGTGGTCAACTCAAACTTAGCACGCTGTTCATAAATAGCAACTTGATCCTTATATATGTTAAGCTCAGTGGTAAGGGAATCATCAAGCACAAATGCAACGTACTCATGCAGTTCATAATCATCATTTTGAGTAGAAGATGCACAACTAGGTACAGCAGAAACTTCCATGCAACTTACCTTAGCATTGACATGCACAAGTGTGGACGGGTGCATCTCTATCTTGGGTACATCCGAAGCTTCCATGGAGCGTTCCTTTGCATTAACTTGCACAGGTTGTGTCCGGTGCACCTCTCTCTCTTGTGAATTTGAGCACGAAGATTCCATTTTTCCATTATCCGACTCATCATTTTTGTTGTCACGACATTCGCATTCAAAGAACACCCGATTCTTCAAATGATACATTACCCAACTTATCACAACAATCTTTCAATTGCACTCGACACTCATTCACGTCTTCATTCTTTTGAGCAGATTCTTCAATGTACTTTTTCACATTATCCATGAGTTGGATAAATGTCTCAATGAATTCTTGAATTTCCATTCCAAGTATGTTTTTGAAGGAAATTCCGGTCAAGTGTTGATCGTAATCTGCTGAATATTCCCCATCGATGAATGGTGAAATTGTTTGTAGATTACTTGAAGAGCTGACCGAACCATCCTTTTGAACCTCTTTATTGGTAAGTTGCACTTTAAGTGTTCTAAGTTCAACAAAGAAGCTTCTTGTCAATGTAGGTAAGTCCTGGCGGAAAAGAGCACTACATGTTCGATCCCCGGCTATGGATAATGATTGTATGAGGTGCGTATGAAGTAGGCGATATGGCTCAATGCTGCATTCCATTTGCGTGGCATTCTGATGCGTTCGCACGAGGTTTTAAATTTGTAAACAAGAATTACCGGTTAACTAGGAACACATTCGGGCAAGTATACCCTAGTCAAGTTGTAGTATAGTATATGGTAAATCAAGGTCGTCCCAAGAGACTTGGTTGCACTACAAGTGTCGTTTGTTTGTTTAAGCAAATAACAAGTTGATGGTTATGATTGTCACATATCAAACCAACAAGAAAAGCAATATAAGAACAAGTAAGTATCAAGACATTCATCATTATTCCAATCAAACGCAAAATCTCAATAATCATATCAATAACAAACATCTTTAAATAGAAAAGTAACAAGGTTTACCCAAAGTATGAATTACAATAGGTAAAGATGAAGGATTATAGCAACCTTCAAGCCTCCAATCAACTACAATAGTTCTACCAAGCCGGAAAATGATGTCCAAACGCTTTCGACAACCCTTGAGCACACTACACCTAATTTGGCGAGAGGTTTGTGGTCTTTTGGGGAAGATAAGTTGGTGTAATTGGTGAAATTCGCCCTTAAGGGTGGAGGCTTGAATTTCACACAAGTTGGGATAGGATAGTTGGTGGAAACTCGCCCTTAAGGGTGGAGGCTTGAGTTTCACACCTTTGGGGTGAAGATATTGAGAGTGGTTGTGTTCTCTCAAGTTATGGTTTGCACTCTAGGTGGAAATTCCCAGCCCTTAGGGTGGAGGCTTGAATTTCACACCTAGAGATGGAGTGGTGGATGAAAGGGATGAGAAAGATGGAGAAGGGATGATGAAATGAGGTGCCAAATGGGTTCTATTTATACTACTACCAAGGCCTAGGGTATTCAATGCATTTCTTGGAGGCCAAGGAGCTTGGAAGGGACTAGAAACCATGTAGGAAGGGACTAGAATCGTTTGGAACAAGTTTGGGATCTTAGTGATGGAAAAATGGCTGAAATAGGACCTCCAACCGGATCCGGTTGGGCTCCAACCGAATCGGTTGGTCTTCTTGACAGCTCTCCAACCGAATCGGTTACGGGGCTCGACCGATCGGTTAGAGCAAAATCACAAAAATTCATAAACTGTAAAGTTGTAGATCTTTCTCTTAGCTTTCCGTGGCCGCAAACGGGGAGTCAAACGGAGTCCGTATGCAAAAGTTATGGCCAAAATGGTGAAGGTGTGTCGGGAACAACGAGTCTTCCAATATGTCTTCGTTTTAGCCTCTTTTCTTCATTTCTTTCTCGTTTCCCTTCTTGAACTTTATTCTTGAGTCTTTGGACCACTAACTTGATGACTTTATCTTCTCGAATATACTCCGCAAGTCTTGCTTTTGTCGGGAATTCTTCGTAAATGGAGAAATCTTCGTGTTTTACTTCTTTTTCCGTCTTTTTCTCCACTTTCCGCATACTTGGCTACAAATGAACTTGCAAACGCACTTTTGTATGATTAAGCATCAAAATCATATGATTATAACCAAATAACACACATAAAAGCACGGATAACGCTACTAAGAATATGCACAATTTGAGCGCTATCAAATTCCTTTACACTTAAACTTTGCTTGCCCTCAAGCAAATCTAAGAAAAGAAAAATTAAAAGACAAACCTAAATGACAAAACGAAATGAAAAATAAAAAATAATTTTTTTTTTTTTTTTTAACAAACATATATAAAAATAAGCTTAAAAATGGCGCTTAAACTCCCCCACACTTAAGGGTTTGCTTGCCCTCAAGCAAATCTAGAAATTAAGAAAAATAAAACCCACATGGTGCATGAAAGATGATTAGAAAATGTGATGCAAATCTACCAAGTACAAGTACAAGATAAGATTCATCGTTTTAAGCTTTTAGAGGTGAGAAACCGAGATGTTTGACAATACCCAATGGATTTTCTCGCTTGATGACATGGCTAAGCACCTCACTTAAAAAGAATGGATGTATAATTCACTCAACACTCAATTTATTTAGTGATGGATAATATTAAGGAATAGTATACTCATATTTGCTCACCATGATCTAAATATTACCATAGGCTTGTACAAGAAACAAAACTCCACCGACATGGCGTAAGCACCAAATGTAAACATCTAAAGAGGGCTTTTATTCGGGTTATAACGATAGGCTTCGGGTGAATAAATGGTATGGATAAGGCATGAGAATATTATATGAAATTGGTGTTAAAAGAAAAATAAAGTCAAGTCTAATACCCATGTTGCTAGTCACGAACAATCCAAGAAACCCGAAAATGATTATAGTTACTAACTTCTCTTCTTCACATATCGAACAAAATATATATATCACGTCTTAGCACATTGGCTAATCTATATCTCAAACATACTTCATCTTTGTCATCACATATCTTTTTTTTTTCTTTTTTTTTCGATGACTTATTTTTTTTTTATTTTTTTTTTTTTTCAACACTTCTTCTTCATACATCACATCTCCCCACACTTCAGATAAGCATCACCACAAAAATACAAATAAGAAGGTGCACTCTTCGTCTTTGTCGGAATGGTACACACGAATGGCAAAGTGCGGCTAACTCATAATCATAAAAACAATCCAACAAACCAAGCAACTAGCAACCAACCATTTAGACATTGACAAGGGGTAGGCTAAGATTTAAAGTGTAAAATATTTTGTATTTTTTCGGATTTATCAAAAACTAAAGGAATGGCTCAAAGGGTGTAACTAGGTATCTAGCGCTAAAAATAAGCGCTAACAAATGGGTCCATGTGGGTGGTTAACTAACCGATGTGACTAGCTAATATATCATTAGATGTAAGCGGAAGGCCATTTGGTTTTATTCCTAAGGTTGCCTCTTTATCACGCATAAACACTTATATCACACCAATGCGATCTCACTGCGGTCTGGTAATGATTTGCAAGTACAAGTTCTAGAATAAATAAAATCACCTGCACACTCAAAACAAAAGATCCAAGCATAAAAGAAGTATGCTATATATGAAATAGGCTCAAATCCTCACAATTTAGTGGAAGGGCTATAATATGTGCTAGCAAATGTCATCGATCCAGGAATGGATTGCAATATTAATCGACACATCTCAAGTTTTTCAAAATTACCGATTTCACCAGTGGGTTGATCCAGTTATTATAATATATTAACCTATATGCGTGAAAACAACTAGATCATAAGGGCAAACAAGCTCACAAAAATTTAAAAACAGCCCAAAATTTGGAAATTGAAACGAGTTTCGCTTTTCTTATTTAACTTTCCCCCACACTTAAGTTAAGCACACAAAAGAAAAATAACTTAAATCTAGTTACTTCTTTTTTTTCTTTTTCTTTTTTAAAACCAACATGACTTATTCTTGTCCCACGAAGTTCTTGGTAGCTCCATTGAAAACGCACAAAGAAGCGAGAAGGTGTCAGCCTGAAGCATATTAAAAACCAAACTTCTTTAGGGAATCAGGGAGACCCGCCTTATACCTCTCACACAGTTTGTTTACAAAGGGTGAGCCTTACTTCGAGGACTTAAAAAGTCAATTTATTAAAATAATTTACCAAACAAACAAACAAAGGAAAAATAACAAAGAAACAAAATAAATGAAGTGTGCAACTAAACTTCAAAGCACGTAAGATAGGGAAAAATAAAATAATAAGTCTAAGAGAAACGAAACCTCCCGGGCTAAACATCACGATCGAACTCCATATGATAAGGTGCTAAGCAAATGGTAGCATAAGCGTGTGAGATCAATCAATTTCTCATCCAAACATGTCCAATCAAGAGTGTAAATTTCACGATCCAACCAATCCTTCCTCCACGAGCTTATTAAATCTGCAAAATAAACTAAACTACAAAAAACGCGTAAAATTCTAAAACTCACTTTCATAGGCATCACGGTTGCATTTAGCTCATGCAACAAGCCTTTAAACCCTCGGTGGCCGAAAGTGGGACGAGTTATAGTCTCGTGAGGGTTTCCAAAGGAACATACCCACAAAGTTCAAAACACTTTTATTTTCAAAAAAACATGTACTTATTTATTTACAATGTACCAAATTAACCAAATTTTAAAATGCAAAAACCAAATAAAAGAAATGATACTCTTGCAAAAAAAAAGACATTTAAACTTATTTTATCTAAACACACACACAAAAACAAAAAAAATAAAAATAAAAAACGATTTTTTTTTAACAGATTAGTCCAACCGATCCGTTACGGTGTAACCGAGGGTTGGGATGGACCAAATTTGACCAATCCTTCCAACCGAACCGGTTACGGGTAGTGACCGATCGGTTGAAGGAGATTTTCTAATTTTTTTTTTAAACACTAGTTTTATTTCAAAACTTTTATTGATAAAATAAGACAAGAATATAAAAGGTTACGGACACAAAACTAAACACAAGTAAACAAAACACATAAACACATATATTATCACGAACATAAAACAACACTTAAATAAAAATAAGCGGGAAACAAAAACGACAATCACATAGACGCAAGCACACACAATTAATCACGTAACACAAATCAAACAAGATAATCTAAAACAAGATAATCTTATTCAAAATTAATCTAAACTAATATAAACAAAAATAACAAAACAAATAACATTGAGACATGCAAGAGATCATATAACATATAAAACATAAAACTTACAAAACAAGAAACACACAAAATGGATTTTTTTTTTCAGTAACGCACAACCGGATCCGGTTACGGGTAGTGACCGATCGGTTGTAGTGGTTTTATTAAGTACGAGGCTTCCAACCGATCCGGTGGGAGTGCCAACCGATTAGAGTGATCCAGGTGGTTTTGGTGGGTTTTTTCAAACGCTTTTCGAGCAACTTAGAAAGCAATCATTGAAATGAGCATTTTAGAACACATGAAACGAAATCCAACATCAAAAACTTGATTTTGATGCCAAGATCAATTGAGCAATTATGAGAAATTAGAGATTTTAAGAAAAGACAAGCATTCAAGCAAACATCATGAGCAAACATCAAGAGCAATCAAACAAGATCAAAGCAACAATTATTCATGAGCAAGAGCAATTTATCATTCGAACAAACAAGGCACAAACAAACACTTAAGAACAAAACCAAATCCCCGCAATGCCAAAACTTGATGGTGACGATGCCGGAATTATCATGCAAGCAAACAAACAATCTATCAAACAAGAAAACAATCAAACGAACAAACAAGTGCAAAACAAGTCCCCCGGCGGCCAAAAACTTGATGTGCTTCATCGGGTTTTAAATTTGTAAACAAGAATTACCGGTTAACTAGGAACACATTCGGGCAAGTATACCCTAGTCAAGTTGTAGTATAGTATATGGTAAATCAAGGTCGTCCCAAGAGACTTGGTTGCACTACAAGTGTCGTTTGTTTGTTTAAGCAAGTAACAAGTTGATGGTTATGATTGTCACATATCAAACCAACAAGAAAAGCAATATAAGAACAAGTAAGTATCAAGACATTCATCATTATTCCAATCAAACGCAAAATCTCAATAATCATATCAATAACAAACATCTTTAAATAGAAAAGTAACAAGGTTTACCCAAAGTATGAATTACAATAGGTAAAGATGAAGGATTATAGCAACCTTCAAGCCTCCAATCAACTACAATAGTTCTACCAAACCGGAAAATGATGTCCAAACGCCTCCGACAACCCTTGAGCACACTACACGAATTTGGCAGAGGTTTGTGGTCTTTTGGGTAAGATAAGTTGGTGTAATTGGTGGAAATTAGTCCTAAGGGTGGAGGCTTGAATTTCACACAAGTTGGGATAGGATAGTTGGTGGAAACTCGTCCTTAAGGGTGGATGCTTGAGTTTCACACCTTTGGGGTGAAGATATTGAGAGTGGTTGTGTTCTCTCAAGTTATGGTTTGCTCTCTAGGTGGAAATTCGTCCTTAAGGGTGGAGGCTTGAATTTCACACCTAGAGATGGAGTGGTGGATGAAAGGGATGAGAAAGATGGAGAAGGGATGATGAAATGAGGTGCCAAATGGGTTCTATTTATACTACTACCAAGGCCTAGGGTATTCAATGCATTACTTGGAGGCCAAGGAGCTTGGAAGGGACTAGAAACCATGTAGGAAGGGACTAGAATCGTTTGGAACAAGTTTGGGATCTTAGTGATGGAAAATGGCTGAAACAGACCCTCCAACCGGATCGGTTGGGCTCCAACCGAATCGGTTGGTCTTCTTGACAGCTCTCCAACCGAATCGGTTACGGGGCTCGACCGATCGGTTAGAGCAAAATCACAAAAATTCATAAACTGCAAAGTTGTAGATATTTCTCTTAGCTTTCCGTGGCATAAGCGGGAGTCAAAGCGGAGTCCGTATGCAAAAAGTTATGGCCAAAATGGTGAAGGTGTGTCGGGAACAAGGTCTTCCAATATGTCTCGTTTAGCTTCTTTTCTTCATTTCTTTCTCGGTTTCCTTCTTGAACTTTATTCTTGAGTCTTTGGACCACTAACTTGATGACTTTATCTTCTCGAATATACTCCGCAAGTCTTGCTTTTGTCGGGAATTCTTCGTAAATGGAGAAATCTTCGTGTTTTACTTCTTTTTCCGTCTTTTTCTCCACTTTTCTGTACTTGGCTACAAATGAACTAGCAAACGCACTTTTGTACGATTAAGCATCAAAAGCATATGATTATAACCAAATAACACACATAAAAGCACGGATAACGCTACTAAAAACATGCACAATTTGAGCGTTATCACATTCTCATTGTACTCAGAACATGAAGATCTCACATCCTCATTGTTCAATTCAAACATCTTTAACCGTTCAGGGTAGCATACTTTATCATTGTTGTCCACAGCATCGTACAATTTAAGCACTTAGAAATCTTTGGGTCAGTAGAGTAAGACATGATGTGGTAGAATGCACGGGATTTTACAAGTCTATGATTTAACCGAGAAATAGAATCTTTCAAGGGATTTTACTAAAATCAAGACCAAACCGTTAAGCAATGACCAATGGAATGTGTTAAGATGACTGATGGATCGACTCAATGATAGACAATTGTGTGTTAGGTCTTATGATTGTTAGTGGGATAAGCAGAGATGTTGTTTGGTTGTGATTTGGGTTGGTTGTTACTGCGATTTTATGGAGAAATTTAGGTCTAAAAACTTAAAAGCTCAATAACTTCCTTCGAGAGGATTTGGGCCTCGAAAAATTCGTTTCACGACATCGCCGTGAAACCTCACAATATTCAGCTGTTTCGTTTTGTGGTATTTATTTGAAACGGAGTTACGGATCAAAAGTTATGGCGTTTGAAGTTTTGGCGAAAAAGTCAACTTTGGTCAAACATCTTCTTCGTAAAAATCAACCAAGTCGCTATAACCCTTGAACCAAGTTGCTAAGCACCAAGTAAGCTAAGTAGCAACTTCGCTAAATCACCAAATCGCTAAGCACCAAGTAAGCTACAGCTCAAGTCAGCTAAAGAGCAACTCGCTAAATCACCAAATCGCTAAGCACCAAGTCGCTAACACCTAATTAGCTACACCCCCAAGTCGCTAAAGTCCCAAGTCGCTAGACAAATGCAAGTCGCTAAGTAGTAACTCGCGAACCCTCAAGTCGCTAGCAAGATTTTGGCGTGCAATTCACTACTCAAGTCGCTAAAGAGCAACTCGCCATTCTGAACCAAATTCAAGCTACCACCGCTACCGTAGTGGAGAGTCCACTACTTGTACTATTAATCGCTAGGTCTAAGTCGCTAGCTCCAAAACTGTAACTCGCTACCAAATTGTGAAGCAAGTAAACGAAGAATGAAGTCCGAATGTCAAGTCGCTAGCAAGAAAACCACAAAAACATCACTTTTCAATCCAAAACTACCCAACCGATGATTCAAACTTACCAAATCAAAACCTAAACACTTGTGATGATTCTAAACAAAAAAGTACTATCAAAATCCAAACTTTAACACTAGAAATCAACCAAATGATGCACAAACCACTAAACTTTTTCAAACTCAAAACCACCTAAAAACCACTAGAAATCCAAAGATGTGTAAGATATGATCTAACCATGGCTCTTGATACCAATTGTTGGATATTGGATTTCACATACACATCAAACCATAACACAAAGTGGGCGAATAAAGGTGAGTTCTAGAGAGAGAAAGTTAGAGGTTTAGGGAACTTAGTGAGAGAAAGAAGAAATATTATTATGAGCTCCAACTCTCTACCTTGGGAGGTAGAGAGTATTTATAGTCTTTATAAAACGCCACACAACGTGGATCGGTGCATGTGGGTAAAGACTATCCGTCCTCCACGGTGTTACTTAACAAAATACTACTTAACTAAATATAACTATGACTACGAGCATTCTAACGATTACATATACTTGAGGTGACCGACTCTTTAATACTGGGAATTTCTAATTCCTAACAGTTCCATACAACAACAACAATGCTCAAGCACTTGTCAGTGAAGCTAATGAGGAATCGATCCGTTCAAGCACCGCAACAAGGATTTGCTATGATTGCTAATGCCTTTAGCCGTTATACCAACAAATCCAACAACCGTATTCGTTCCTCATCTAACACAAGGAATCAAGCTGTTGTGAACAAAGGACGAGTTGAAGTTGAGTAATCGTGGTTATGGTCGGATGGGCGGTGGTCAAGGGTTTAATCTTTGTGGGTAGGAATAACAATAGAGCTCAAGTGGTGGAACAAGGGAATGCTTAGAATGGGTTGAATGGTCTTCGATGCTACAAGCGCAATGAGAAGGGACATCGGCTAATGCATGCCCAAAGCCTAGGACTGGGCGTGCTTATCACAAAGAGGCTCTTCTTTTGGCTCTTAAGGATGAAGCCGGTGGAACTCTCACAAACAAAGAACAGAGCTTTATGGCAAATGCACTCGGATGATGATATGGAGGACTTGCAGGCCAATGCAATTGTTATGTTGATGGCTAATATGCATGAGTTACACATGAGTGACACAGGCCCAGTGTATGACACTGATGGCTTGTCTCAGTACCGAACAAACCATATTTATCTCGATCTCATATCTCCGCCAACATCCGAATCCGTAAGGCTCGAATGTTCAAAATGAGTCGTCACATCTCATTCGGCGATTTTCAACTAGACCCGTAGTTATATTTGGCGATCAAGATGACCAAACGGTTTCCTTGATAATCAAATTGACTCGTGGTTATACTTGAGGATCTCAGTAATGATCATGTTGAGACTCACGTTGAACACGCCGAACTTTGCCTCATCATTTTGCTCGTTTAATACAAGACCAACAAACCATAGTGGAAAAATGTCATGCCATTAATCAGGACTTGAAAAGCAAAATGCACTGTTAACCAAGGATTTTGAATGTTTACAAAAGCAACTCAACTTTTTCAAAACTCAAGAAAAATGTGAAAAAGGTTTTGAAGCAGCCTTTGCCAAATCTCATCAAAAACGAAAAATATTTAGAAAGACAGATGCGTGATCTAGCCGCTTCGAAGAATGCTTTGTTGTATGCGAAATAGAACAATGAAACATGAACATAAAAAGCAAATTAACGCTCTCACCTTGGAAAATCAAAAAGCTAAGGCCGAGTTGTTAACTTGTCAAAAATAGTTCTCTGCATACAAAAGCATTCAGCGAAGCGAATAGATGATCATCTTGAAGAAATCATCGGCTTGCAAAACAAACTTAAAGAGTTTAAAACAGTTGTTTACAAACATGGCGAGTCGGTCACAGCTATTGAAAAGTTTACTTTAAAACCCAATTCAAATGGATATGGACGAATCTTGCGATTACAAACCTAAGCTTTCAACCAAAGCATTCAAACCAAATCTCGAAGTTTCGGTCGTAATATAAAATTGATAATTACTTATGAGTGTTGTTGAATATCATCGTCAAGAGGAATTAGATCTTGAGAAGACGAGAGTCGATCAAAATTAGAAAAAGTTGTTTACAACAAACCTTTTAACTATACAAAAGCGGTCACTTTCACACACCAACGGATTCTTCTAACACACCAAGGATTATCATAAAACGTCGAGTCTTCTAATGATAATCCCAAACCGGATTATGCACAAACTTATGGTCCTTTACCTTCCATCAGTGAAGTAAACTCAAAACATGAAAATCGCAAAATTCTTCGATATTTTGACCTTTTCATGGTTGACCTCAAAACTTTACAACATGAGATAGAATATCATTCTAAAATCAAAGTTCAACATTTTCAATCGCCTCTAGCGCGAGAACAAAGAGACATTTTTCGAAAAATCTTTTACCAAATGTTTGAAAAGTTGTGCATTGTCTTGGGAAAGGGAATTTCATAAGGAACTTGGATTAATGAAGGTCGTTTTCGAGAAAATAGAAACATCTATTTCTAACACTAAACGAAAAAGAAACTGTTGAGAAAAGATGTTGATCGACTCTTGGAAGATGTCATATGTCGATGTCCATAATGTGTTATTGAATTCTTTGTCATATGCATTTGATTATATCTCTGCGATCGTTGATTATGTGGTAAATGTTGAGAACACCGATAATGTGCTTGGATCGAGTCCTTAAAAGTTGAAAACAAGCGATTGTCAAACGAACTTTCAAATGCAATCGCCGCCTTAATTGGTGTCAAAAAGATATTCACGATCAACAACTTGCTTTTCAACACAAAATCACCCGATTCGCGTGCAAAATCTTCGATCCTAAAATTGAGCAACTGGATGATCAAAGCGTGTCTTTTAAGTGTCAAATCTCAAAATATGAACAAGAACTTGTAAAAGTTAAAAGGAATATGGTGTCATATTTGATTTACTCAAAAGACTCGTGATGAAGCATCAAATGAACTTGATCATTATCTTGCACACACTAAAGAAGTTATGCATCTTGTTGGAAATATTCGGTCACGAAAATCAAGATCGATTCACACTATCCTCAAGTTAAGAGAAATGTTAGGAAAGTATGAACAACTTCGCCACCGTGATTAAGAGAATAGCACCAATAACACTTAGTAATCATGAACCTAGAATCCCTACTGCCAAATCACAAGTCGCTAACGTGCTTCCTTCTCTTTGAAACAGGGAATAGTTCGTCTTTTCCAAACGTCCGTACTTCACAGCCTAGGAGCACTACATCGAAGAATAGGAAGTTACGACCTAAGAAAAGATCAATAAGGAATGCTAAAGTAGAAGAACACCCTAGGACTATGAATAAGACTCACGTTGCCTCCACTATAGATATTACGTCCGTCAAATGTAATAGAAATAGTGATGTAACGAATGCTAAACCGTTAAGTACTTTTGATATTCAGATTGTCATGACAAATGTGTTGCTAAAGCTATCATCTCTCGTTTAAGGAATCCTAAGAACCGGAATACCTCTAGGCCCACTAATCTTTCTAAGTCGGTGCTTGGTAGACCGCCTCTCTTAGATTCTAAGAAACGCTTTGCTCCACGTAGCTCAGTTTCACCTCCTAGGAATGTAGTACCACCTAGTGCATTCACTAAGACTAAAGCAAATACTAGTTGGAGATGGCCGAAATGGATATATAACACACTAGGATTTAAATGGATACCTAAAGCTATTGATGTTTGTATATCTACTATAATCGCCTTGGGAACCCTCTAACATTTCGGGTTCCACATCTACTTCTATTCCATCTGTGTCATCCGTGTGTAATGCGGTGATACGATCATTCTCTAGATTGTTGATAGCGGATGTTCCCCACATGACAGCAACCTTAAATCGTTATCAAACTTTATTGCAAAGTTCATTGGCACTGTCAGGTTAGGGAATGATCACTTCGCAGCTATCATGGGCTACGGAGACTATATCAATGGGAACATCGAAATTAGCGGGGTTTATTATGTGGAAGGCCTCGGTCACAACTGCTTTCGATGGGGTCGGCTTGTGATGGAGATTTGGAGGTTGCTTCGGGAGAAAACTTGTTTCATTAAGTGATCTACAAGGAAGCGACCTTATGTCCGCTCGCGTAATTCTAGTCTTACACTATCTCTATGCAAGACATGGTTGCTTCTTCTCCCATCTGCTTACTTTCAAAGGCAACATCAACAAAATCATGGCTATGGCACCGTCGGCTCTCACATCTAAACTTTCAAACCATCACCAACCTTGCTCGACACAAACTAGTTGAAGGACTCCCACGATTTTGGTATTCTAAAGATCACCTTTGCTCAACTTGTGAACAAGGCAAAAGCACTCGTGCTCATTTTTCTTCAAAGGTGGAACCGCTCTCGGCATGTGCTTCATCTTCTTCACATGGATTTGTGTGGCCCGATTCGCGTGCAAACGATCAATGGCAAACGCTACATCTTAGTAATTGTTGATGACTATTCACGTTGGACTTGGGTCTACTTTCTTCGAAGCAAAGATCAAGCTCCACGGATGATCATCTCTTTCTCACAAAATACAAGTTCATTACTGAAACACCGTTCGACAAATCGAAACAGACGGAGGCAGAATTTGTTAACCAAACTCTTCGTGAATTTTATGAGAAAGTGGGAATTGACAAAGATCGGACATCTATTGCGTACACGAGAACAAAACGGAGTTGTCGAAAGACGAAACCGAGCGTTAGTGGAAGCTGCAAGAACAATGTTAATTAATGCTAAACTTCCAGATTACTTATGGGCGAAGTTGTATCTCTTGCATGCTATACTCAAAACCCGTCTATGATTACAAAACGCCACAACAAAACACCTTTCGAGCTTGTCCACAATAGAAAACCGAATCTCAAACACTTTCATGTATTTGGATCTCTTTGCTATCCGAATAATGATCGTGATGACTTTGGAAAGCTCAAAGCCAAAGCTGACATTGGAGTCTTTATAGGATATTGTGATAATTCTAAAGGTTTCCGAAACTGGAATCGTCGAACAAAGGAGGTTATGGAAACGATTCATGCTCATTTTGATGAACTTACGAAAATGGCTTCCGAGTATAACGGACTTGGAACCGGACACAACCGCTTAAACTTCCCCAAACCCCATCATCACCGGTGAACAAAGCCCCCTTACTCGTCAACAAATGGAAGGTTATTTGCTCATTACTGTTCAATGCGATATTGATGAGCGTGCTCGAGTGTATCCATTTGCCGCACGCTCAACGATAATACTCTTATACCGATACACGCTACAACAACTACGGTTGAAGAAGCACCACCCGTTGACTCCAACACAACAGTTGAACACACCGCTTCCAACAATGATGAATCGGCCGATGATGTTCTCGAATGAAGTACCCCACTGCAGATTTTGATCCAAATCGTTCTTTAACCCGCTTGCTAATGAGATCGCTGCACTGATGTCGCGAATCTTCAACAAGCCATTTGAATCCTCAAAATCTGCACAATGTATACCAACATCAACCTCCACACATAGATGGACAAAAGACCATCCTCTGGAAAATATTATTGGCAACCGAATCAACCCGGTCGTTACGAGACAAGCGTCTTCACTGACGGTGAACATTGCATTTATGCACTCACCGCTTGCCAATCGAACCTAAAACATCAAAGACGCAATGACAAAAGACAACTGGATTGAATCCATGCAAGAAGAACTCAACCAATTCAAGCGTCTTGAAGTATGGGAACTGGTTGAAAGACCAACAGGGGTCTTCGCCATTGGTCTTAAATGGATTTGGAAAAACAAATTGGATCAAGGAAATGTTATCGAAACAAGTCCGCGTCCGGTGGCTAAGGGTTATCGTCGGTGAAGAGGGTATTGACTTTGAAGAATCTTTTGCCTCGGTTGCTCGTCTTGAATTTGTTCGGATTTTGGCATTCGCGCTCATGAATATCACGGTCTTTCGGATGGATGTCAAAACTGCTTTTCTAATGGACAACTTAAAGCGGTTTATGTCGGTCAACCGTAAGGATTCGTTGATCCGAGTTCCTAATCATGTCTATAAACCAACAAAGCTCTCTATGGTCTCAAACAAGCCCCTCGGGCATGGTATGATAAGCTATCATCTTTCCTCATTGCCAATAATTTCACCAAAGGTTCGGTTGACCCAACTCTTTTCATACAATATCACGGGGAACATATCTTAATTGTTCAAATTTACGTGGATGACATCATTTTTTGGTCTACACATAAAAGTACTTTCAATCGCTTTTGCAAAACTAATGAAGAAAAATTTTGAAATGTCCATGATGGGTGAACTTACGTTCTTTCTAGGACTACAAGTTCATCAATCACCCGTGGTATTTTCTTGAGTCAGTCCAAATATGCCCTTGAATTGTTAAACAAGTTTGGAATGCAAACCTCAGGACACCTATGCCACACCAATGGCTCATACCAAGAAGCTAGACACCGATTTACATGGGAAATTGGTGGACCCTACAAAATACCGTAGTATTATTGGATCTCTCATGTATCTAACTACTAGACACGATATTGTCTTTGCCGTATATCTTTGCTCGTTATCGATCGCGACCAAGCTGAAACCCACCTCTCGAGGCTAAAAGAATCCTCCGATACATCAAGGGAACCATTAACTTGGGGATCTCGTATCCGAAGGATTACGGTTTTGAACTAATCGCTTTTGACCACGCAGGATGCTTAGACTCACGGAAAAGTACTTCGGGAGCTTTACAATTTCTTGGTGATAAACTGGTGTCATGGCAATCGAAGAAACAGGATTGTACATCGTGTCCTCAACCAAGCGGAATATGTAGCCATGTCGGCGTGTTGTGCTCAAGTCATTTGGATGAGAACACAACTCAAAGACTATGGTTACGTATTTGACAAAATCCTGATGTATTGCGACAATCGAGTGCCATTACGATCTCGTGCAACTCAGCCAGTTACTTTCGAAATCAAAGCACATCGATCTTCGATATCATTTCATCAAGGATCACGTGGAAGCAGTCTGTTGAATTATATTTTGTGGAGTACGAATACCAATTGGCGGATCTTCTCACCAAAGCCTTGCCTCCGCTAGGTTTAATGAGTTGGTCCACCGGATTGGTATGAGGTGTTTGACTCAAGAGGAATTGATGACCTCCTAAAACAGTCTTAAAACACATCAAACACCAAAATCTCTTTTGTAAATATTTTCAAAAACAAAATACAAAAATATAAAATCTGATAAAACAACAAAAATATTCTTCTATCTATTTTCTTTCAACATTCCAAGTACATTTCTTCCGTCAACACTATAATCTTTCAAAATTCAATATTTTTCCGATCAAGTGTTGAGGGGGAGAAAATATATACTTAATCTGCTTCAAAACATCCGTGTACTTGCATGTTACTCTATTCTGGTTGTTTCTTGTATCAATGGTGGTAAACTTTTCTAGTTCAATGACACTCCTCGGACTAAAAATTATAACCTTTCATTATTTTTCTTAAGTCGAGGAGGAGTGTCAAGTTTCTTTCTTAAAATCTTTGTGTGATAACCAAAACGGAAGTTAAATGGCTTTGGATGAAAAAGGAAAAGGTGGAGGGACCAAAACTGTCAAAGCTTTAAAGTTATTTTAAATAAAACACCCCACCTAATTCCTTCACTTCACATTTACTACTCTCATCTCATCCTACGCTTAAAAACGCTCAAGAAATCAGTGTTTCAGATCTTCAATTTGTAAGTTTCTTTGTGTTCCTAACAAGATTACAAACAATGGTTTTAAATCGTTTTGAAAATTAACGGTTAGATTTTAAACTATGGTTGATTTTGTGTTCTACACGTATGTGTATGAACACATAATATTGTTTATGTGTTTGTGGTTAAAGAGATAGTGTCAAAATGTTTTAATAACATCAATGATATTTTTTCTATCCTCAAAACGAACCCAGAAACTCGAATTGAGTGATTTTGAAAATTAGGGTTCTTAAGTCGAATTGGGTGTTTTCAAATGTGAAGGTTTTTGGTCAAAAAGATTGTTGTGTGATGTTCATATCATGTTGAATTAATTATTTCCAGGCCCTATAACAACCCAGAAACACTAATTAAGTCACAATTAGGAATTAGGGTTTAATGTTCTTGAGTTTGGGTATTTTTGATTCACCACAAATTGGATGTTAAAACTTGGTTATTAGACTCTCACAACACTTAAGACCTACCTGAAAACGTTTGGTGCAAATCCTATGGTTAGAAATCATACGCGTAACTCTTAAAATCTAGGGTTTTGACCTCTGGCATATGACTTTCTACGCTAAATGTTTAACATCTTCATGTCATGATTTGTTGTAAATGAATATATGTGTTAAGATTGATGTTATGATGATTTTATTTCAGGCTTGCTACGCATAAAACTCAGAATCAAGGTGTTTGTTACTCTGCGCATAAGGATCACCTTACGCGTAGAAAGTTATGCGTAAGAGAAATTTTACGCGTAAAGCATTCGCGTAAGGGTCTACATTGGGACTACGCATTATCACTGAAGGATATCGAATAAGCTTGACTCTACGCGCATAAGGTTTACTCTTACGAGTAATCCTTACAGCGTAAAGGTTTATATCACGCTTCTGGCGTATACTTATCTTGTTTTACGCGATAAGCTACTTATCCCTACGCGTAAGCCTTGATCAAACCTTTCGCTAGAATTGTTACGCGTGCAAACTTGTAAATAAATGAATCATACGCGTCTCGAATCCAAAAATGTCACTAATATACTTAAACGTTTGATATGTTGTGAACTATATGTGATAACATAAACTTTAAAACTTAAAGTTAACTGATGAGTGTCTAAATACTCATCATTTTTGTACCATTTAAACTGCAAAAACATCTGAAAACACTCAGAAATGCATCAAAATGATAAAAATATCACAAATAAGTGTTTTATGTGTTTTAAATTTAAAAATATCAAAATCACGGTGAAAAAGCGTATCAAGTTTGCATAATTGGCAGTTTTAGTCCCCAGTTTCAAAAGTTATCAAAAAGCAGTACCCACGGTAAATCAAAATAAAGAAAAAATATCATTTTAAGTCCTTAGGGATTCATGAGTTGTCAAAATTAGTCCTTGAGATTTAAAAAATTGCAAATTTACAACTTAGGTCCCTAAACTTTGAAATTTGGCAAAAATAGTCCTTGGAAATTTGAAAATGTCAAAACTGGTCCTTGTACTATTGGAACTTATCAGTTTTGATCCTTGTGACAACTTTGGGAAATTGTCAGGATTGGTCCTTCAAAAATCAGAAATTGCACAAAAGGTCCTTGAAATATTAAACTAGCCATGACCCCTTTCCATTTAGACCCCTGCCATTACCCATTTGACCTTACGTCATTTTTGCTTTTGAACCCCTGGTCAAATCAGATCAAACAAACACCTTCCCTCCACGGCCCCTTATCTCCTTCCCACCCTTGCATGCAATACCTTCTCCCAACACCTCCTCATCACCTTTCCCTCCCCTCATCATCACCTCTACCAACTTATCGCCACAATAAATGCCACCCCTAGTTGCTAGTTTGAGCCCTCACAGTCAAAAACTACCCGCTACCAAAACTCACCCAATGGCCATTATGCACTCAAGTGATCCAGTGGACAAGATATCAAGTGGGAATCATTCAGAGGACAGGTGGAAAGCTTTTTGGTGCATAAAAGAGGAAGAGAGGCAAGAGAAGAAGGTAGTAGCTAGTTTTTAGTTTCAATGTATGTCGTTTTCCATTTCAATGTTTTAGTTTAATCTAAAAGCTTTAATTTTCTGTTTCCATGTACTCAACTTAAGTTAATTTATCAATATAATCCATA
>OU343216.1:72677652-72740867 GCA_910596185.1 Chrysanthemum makinoi | reverse complement strand
CTTCGATTGAGACTACAAGAGACAATTGTACTGATTGCGGATGGAACAATGATCTATGGGTTAAACAGGACAAAGACATATGATGGAAGCTCAATAATAAAGGAGAAAAAGAGATTAGAATCTTTGATGTCGGGGCAACATCATACTTCAAGGTCTTCCAAAATATCTACAAGCTTATCAATCACAACAGAAGCCAAGGCGGTGTGGGATAATGTCAGATACTTGCAATCGGTTACAATTAACTATGGAAGGCAATCACAACTTTGTGATGAATTTGAGCACTTCAAGATGAAACCAGATGAGAGTGTCTATGAGTATTACGTGAGATTCCACAAGCTTGTTAATGACATGAGGAACATCAGAATGACTATGCCAAACATTCAGGTGAACTCAAAGTTTGTGAACAACATGAATCCCGAATGGCACAAGTTTGTCACCTCTGTGAAGCTAACCAAAGGATTGAAGAACACAAACTATGAGCAACTCTATGCCTTCCTTCTTTAGAATGAGAGACATGCTATGTTTGAAAAAAGGATTCTTAATCAGTTCAAAACCAACCAGGGAGAGACAAGCTCATCAAATGATTCAGCTGCCTTCTACTCAAACATTGGAATTACCACCAAAGCATCTCAAGTTATACCTTTGGGTAATGGTAATCACAAACTCATTCCTGATCCAATGTTCAAACAAGTCTTGATCCGGCCATGGGAAACTTCATTAATCAACCGGCTCTCATGATTAGTCAAAACATGAACTCTCTCCCACACACCAATAACAACCTCAGAACAACATCTAATCCACACAATCAAGCCCTTGTCAGCTATGGGAAGGTTATGGTGCAACAGTTCAAGAAAGGCGATGCAACAAGGAAGAGGTGGAGTCGGTGAGGATATGTGGGAAATCGAATAGGGGAAGGAAAAATGAGGACAAGCAAAACCTATCAAGTGCTACAATGTGGAGGTGAGGACATATTGCAAAGAACTGCACATCGCCAAAACGCCCTTAGAATCGCAGTACTTGAGGATAAGATGTTGCTTGTGCAAGCTCAGGATAATGGTGCAGCTTTGGATGAAGATGAGTTGTTGTTTCTTCGAAATGCTAAGACATATGATGCAGATGTGGATGGCGGCCAATTAGGAGATAGGCCACAATCATCGAATGCCTTTCAAGTGGCGATTGTGATGCATACGACTCGGCGTTGATGATGACCCTCACGCAAACCATTTTCATGGCTAGCATTTCTCAATGGTCCCTCCTAAAAGTCTCTTCATCATCACAAGCTGGTCCATCCAAAAACAAAATCATTTCGGAGGTACTAAAACTATACGATGAAGTTGATGAGCAAAAGATACATGACAAGTACAATCAACATAATTATTGAGTGAGATATGAAAATATGGGTAATATCAATGTTGTCCCTTATGATCAATATGTGAAACAAAGTGAAAGTGAGATTGTACCAAGTGATGTATCTTATGCAATCAATGATGACTATGCTTTTGACAAATACAACTGCATGTGCTTTGATGATTCTGTATCTCGAACTTAATGCCTATAAAGAACTTGTTGCTATTTATGAACAACGAGCTAAGTTTGAATTAACCACGTGGCGGGGAGATGGATGACCAAATGCGTACAGTTATTAGAAAAAGTAACTTTAGAGAAGAAGTCTTAAAACAAGAGTTAAACTCCTTACAAGAAAAGCTTTCTAAAACTGCTAAGCAAAAGCAGGAACTTCAAGAAAATGTTAAAATGCTTAAGCAAGAATTCAATGCTAAGGAATCAAAACTTTTGAATGATTTTTCCAATCTAAAAACTTTGAAAAACAAGCTAGAAAATAAGTTGTAAGTACAAGGGAATACCATTGATTTTCATGATCACTAAGCATAGAGTTTTTAGCGATAAGCATAGCATTCCCCTTGTTGAGGAACTAAATCCAGAGGTCATTAAAAAGGCTAGAGTTGCTAATAAGGTGATCTATGATGGAAATGAGATTCTTAAACCTAGACAGAAACCTAGTTGCGTTGAGTGCACCGAGGAAGATAGAAAATTAGATGATGCATCTAGGGAGAAAATGAATAAGAAGCTAGAAGATCCTGAATGTAAGAAGAATAACATAACGATCAAATCCCATGATTACAAGAAGGAAAATTGGATTTCCTTGAACAAGTTTAAGCCTCAGCGTTGTTAACTCAGAACAAGTGTTACGGAAAAGGATTTAGATAAGCAAAAGCGAGAGAATCTTGTTGTTACAAACCCTCCCTTAGGAAAATGCCTTCACATTTGTGTATCCTCCAAATACACCAATGCATCTAGTTCTTAGAACTATTTCCACTAAAAGCAAGACCTTAATCAGTCAATATGTTATCTTTCAATTATTTGTTGATTTTGAGAAAACTTTTAAGAAAAGGATCACATTTGGGATAGCGAAGAAGGGAAAGGGGTTTTGACAAAACAAAGAATGTTATCTAGCGAGGTCATGCCTTTCTTCAAACAACTAAAAGATCAATTTGAGAGTCTTAAAAAGGGGATGGATACATATATTAAAGGAATGGAAAATGAATTTGATGCTATGATAGTTGAGGTTAATAACTATGAGCGAGCATTAAAATATAATGAAATTGAGAGGAAGAACTTATATACCTTAAATGAGAATCGATTTCGAATGTATCTCTCTCAAGATGTGTTTTATCTTGCCACTAATTGTTCTATTATGCTTATCAATTTCATGTATTATCACATTGCTTTGAAAGTCTCATGATCGTGTCATTGAGCTTGAAATCAAAAACTCTAAACTAAGGAAGAAAATTGAGCAGGATGATCCGCGATAATTTGATAAAACATTTTCTAAGCTAGAAGTTGAACATTTTTGATTTACAACTTAAATATCAACATCTCAAAGAAAATGTTAAAACCTCAAACATCATGATATCCTCGGATGTTCGAGTTTGATGATCTTTGAAATAAACAAGCGTGATGAATAGATTCAAGCTCCTTGTAACACAATGAGAAAGTTGAAAGCCCAAATTTCTCAATTAAAGGGTGAAAGATCAATGTATTTGGCTCCCCGAATGCCTCTCCTTTAGATTCTCGGAATTCTCAAAATTTTCATCTTCAAAACTTGGTTAATGCTTTACAAAAGGAAAATGAGAGTTTTCTAGAAGAAAATGAAAAGGTTAAGCGTCATTTCAATGAGTTATTTGAGTCAATAAAAGTCACTCGTAACAAACATAACGAAAAAATAACTTCGTTGCAAAAGGAAATTGAGAATCTAAAGGTAGGGTAAAGGGAAAATGCCAATGACCAATGGAGATAATGTGATTCAAAGGTGCATGTCTGTAATAAATATGCTTTGTCCGTGAAATATGTTCCTCCTCATCTTAGGAATAACAAACTTGCTATTCAAACATATTCTCATACCTTAAGGATACCTAGAATGTCTCAGTGAGATTATAGAAGAGATAAGTTAGAGAAACCACATGATAATGCAATTGGCCATGCATGCTATATGCAAAGCGATCTCAAGAACTTATAGAATGCTTAATTACAATATGCCCTAAAACCTTAGGTGAGCAAGTCAATCCCTTGATACCTTGTTCTATGCCTAGTGCCAAGTATGCAACTCATTCAATGACTAGTGTTAAAAAAGTGAACTTAGGTCGTCTTAAATAGTTCATCGACACATCAAAACAGGAAAGGCAAAAAGTAGCAAAACCAACTAATATTCCCATTCCCTCTATATAAAGTAATCGGTGACATTAAAGGCGGTCAAGTCTCAAGGCAATACAAGGAATGATAGGACCTCGCAAGCTAAAATGTGCATTGGAAGAAAGTAGAAGATCACCGTAGGGAGAATTTGAATAAAACGAATCGTGTTGACTCTAATGTTAGCTCTAAGCGTACTGTAATTAATGCGAATTCTACTACTTTTGGCAAAACATGTAATGATGATTGCGTGGTTTCTGTTACTAATCTTGAATGTAGTATGAATGATTTGTCTAATGCTGTCAAATGCCCAGTTAAAACTGTTAATGTTAAAAATTGTTGGATCGATGTACTCTAACCAAACTAACTTAAATAGCTTGTTTAAGGTTTAACAACCTCGGATAAATCCTAAGTTATTAACAAAGAAACATTGAGCAAACTCTATTAAGTATGCGGAATTTACTTAACAAAGCTAAGAAGAATAACATTTATTATTAACTCTATCACTTATTATGCGAGATACTTCAACAACTCTAAGAATATTGAACTTCTCTAAAACTCTAAATAATAACTTGTAAGCAATCGTACCTCTAATGCCAATCTATGGGTCCTTTTATAGGCTCAGGATATCCCTAATTAGGTTTACAATTTATATCCTTGTATGACAAGTAATCAATCTTGAATGTTCTAGAATTACAAGACTTTCTATAAACGAATATAACAGTTCTTTGTTCTTACAGTACTTTGACTTCATATGTGCGATACTTTGACTTTATCTTTAGCGTTACTTTGACTCTTTGACTTTTCGGTGCTGTAGTTTTGAGTACTTTATCAATCTTGACACTTTCATATCCCAACAATCACTCCTAACTTGAATTCTCTTAGCTTGACTTCAAGTTCCTTTAATAATTATCTTTAAAGCTTCATCTTTAAGGACAGATTGTTTCTATGTCTTTGAATTTTATCTTTGTAATTTCTGTGCTTGTCAAAGTATCTCTAGAATTATTCTTTTACAGCATCATCCAGCAAACTTGTTGGAATCACTCCTAAACCTTATTCAAGTGTTAGTTACTCACATGTAATAGTTAGCTTATTATGGCCTTTATGTTTGTTATTAGCCTTAAGCTTATGTAGAAGGCCCATGAGCTTAGGCCCAAGCCCATAGGAGAAAGGAAGGGAACTAGGAGTGTTGCCCTAGCTTCCCTCCTATAAATACCTTATGTAAACCCTCATTTGAGGGTTGGTTGTTCAAGTTTTCTCTCATTACACTCCCTCTGCGTAAACCGTATTACTATTATGGTGTGTGTGTGTTTGTTTCTTGTTCAATGCCTCTCTATCTTTCTTATAAGCTTGTGTGGTAAACCTTGTGACCTAACGTGGTATCAATAAGCCTACTAGTTGGGTGAATCGTGTTTTTGTTTTTGAAGTGGGTTTCGGTCCTCGCCTAAAACGCACATTTGATACTTTGGTTAGCTTCAAAACTTGTTTTTACACTATTTAATCCAAGATTCTTGTACTTTCAATGTTTTAAGGTGTTAAAATACTTGTTTTGGCAAAAAGTTTCAAACTTTATGCGTGGATAGTTGTTTTTAATGAGTTTTGAGCGAGGTTCTATCTACTACGTAAAGCTGTTTTAGAGCTTTGGTTCATCAAGTTTCACACTTTTGTATTTTGGGTGTTATTGAAGCTATTTTATCACACAAAAACTGGTTTAGAAACACTTTTGGATAGAATCAAAATTTCAAGCAATTTCTCGTTAGTAAAACCCTAAAACTCTGGCGTAAGTGCTTCCTTGGTTTGATCTTCATTTTCGTGGTTTATTCCGTGTTTTTTTACTTGGATAAGTCAAAATCACGTCGACTTTGGATATCTTTTGCCTTGTGATAGTGTAAATGATCATTTGAGCAAAAACCCTAAAATTACGCATAAGCATAAACTACGGCGTAGAAATCCTACGCCTAAGATTTTTCCTACGCCTAAGCCTCGTCTTACGCGTAAGAAAATCCTACGCCTAACTTTCTACGCCTAACTTTTGTCTCGCTAACTTTAGTGTTTTTTTTTTACTTACGCGTAGCTAAATCCTCGCGTAACTCCTTGTGCAGCGTAACTTTGGTGTTTTTACGCATAAGTGCTACTTGGTTCTTGTCTTTTCTAAGCAAGGACACTTCATCAACAAAGGTTCATTCGACTACAAAGATCCATTTTACCAACACAAGTTTTCAACATGTCACAACCACCATACTCTAACTATTTCCCTTACACTTATCCTCAACGACAACAACAACTAACTCCACAACATCAACAATGGAATCAACAACAAGCAATTTATCAACAACAATTTAACCAACAACATACTCCACAACTTGCCGCAAATCCACAACCTCAAATGGTTCAACCACCACCAAGTCTTCAAGCTCAATCGTACACAAATGACTTTAATCAACATCCATCAAGGATCACTATGAAGGAACCCACTTGGTTTTCAAAGATGTTTGAAACTTTAAGCGACCAACAATCAATTCATGAGGTTTGGATCACTTGATAGACCTCAATGCTCCTCCGAGGAAACTACGATCAATGGGTGATAAGGTTCTTTAGGTTTTGTGATCTAAAGAAGCCACATGGAAAGTTCTTAAAGAAGGTTATCTTGGAAGTTCCATTTGAGATGCCTCTTGTCATTGTACGGAGATCAAATGCCATTCCACGAGATGAACAAACGAACATTGCTCTTGTGCAGGACTTGAATCCTCAAGAACTTCTACACTATGGCGATGAGGACTTGCAATGGAATATATCCTCTAGGATTACCAACCTAATTCTTAAGTAGTGTTGATGCTCAAAGCGCAAAAGAAAATGTGGGATCATATTAGTCTTCTTATGGAAGGATCTGTACTCAATCAGGAAGATTTGGAATCCAAAATTACTTGGCTTATGAACACTTCATGATTGAACCTGGAGAGACACTAGAGTCCTATCATCATCGATTTTGAGACATCATCAATGATTTGGATAAACACAACATCATCATGCCAAGAATTGCGGTGAATACTAAGTTCCTAAGTAGTCTTGGTCCTGAATGGGAGAAGTATGTCATTTTTCTCCGTCAAGCGAAAAACATGCGTCAGTCTACCTACGCATTGTTGTACGATTACTTGAAGCCTCATGAAAAGGAAGTTGATAGGGAAAGGATTCTCCGTGCTCAAATTGCTCCACCGACACATCCGGAAAATCAACAACTTGCCTTATATGCTCACAATAGTTATTCTCCTCAACGGCAACTCAACCAACTGCTACAATCACCACATGATCCTTACAACCTCCATCTCAACAAACTCAATTGGTTCCATACAAAACAACAATGCTCAAGATTTGAAGCTAATGAGGAATCGATCGTTCGAAGCAAGCGCAACAAGTTTGCTATGATTGCTAATGCCTTTAGCCGTTATACCAACAAATCCAACAACCGTATTAGTTCCTCATCTAATACAAGGAATCAAGTATTTGTGAACAATGGGCGAGTTGAAGTTTAGAATCGTGGTTATGGTTAGTCGGATGGGGGTGGTCAAGGTTTAATGCTATGGGAAGGAATAAATCGAGCTCAAGTGGTGGAGCGGGGAATGCTGAATGGGTTGAATGGTCTTCAATGCTACAACTGCAATGAGAAGGGACACCTAGCTAATGCATGCCCAAAGCCAGGACTAAGGCGTGCTTATTTCAAAGAGGCTCTTCTTTGGCTCTTAAGGATGAAGTTGGTGGATCTCTCACGGACAAAGAACATAGTTTTATGGCAAATGCGACTTCGATGATGATATGGAGGACTTGCGGGCCAATGCGGCAGTTATGTTGATGGCTAATATGCATGAGTTACACATGGTGACACGGGGCGGTGTATGACAGCGATGGCTTGTCTCAGTGCAACGAACAAACCATATTCATCTCGATTTATCTCTATCTCCGTAACATCTGAATCCGGCAAGGCTCAGAATGTTCAAAATGAGTCGTCCACATCTCATTCCGGCGATTTTCAACTAGACCCCGTAGTTATATTTGACGATCAAGACGACCAAACGGTTTCCCTTGATAATCAAATTGACTCCGTGGTTATACTTGAGGATCTCTGTAATGATCATGTTGTGACTCACATTGAACACACCGAACTTTTGCCTCATCCAGTTTTTGCTCGTTTAATACAAGACCAACAAACCATAGTGGAAGAATGTCGTGTAGTTAATCAGGACTTGAAAAGTAAAAATGCACTGTTAATAAAATTTTGAATGTTTACAAAAGCAACTCAACTTTTTCAAAACTCAAGAAAAACATGAAAAAGGTTTTGAAGCGACCTTTGCTACATCTCATCAAAATGAAAAATATTTAGAGCGACAGTGCGTGATCTAGCCGCCAAGAATGCTTTGTTATGCGAAATAGAACAAGCGAAACATGAACATAAAAAGCAAATTAACGCGCTCACCTTGGAAAATCAAAAGCTAAGGTGAGTTGTTAACTTGTCAAAAAGCATTCTCTGCATACAAAAAGCATTCAACGAAACGAATAGATGATCATCTTGAAGAAATCATCGGCTTGCAAAATAAACTTAAAGAGTTTAAAACTGTTTACAAACACGGTGAGTCGGTCACAGCTATTGAAAAGTTTACTTTAAAACCAAATCCAAATGGCTATGGACCAAATCTTGCTGATTACAAACCTAAGCTTTCAACCAAAGAATTCAAACCAAATCTCGAAGTTTCAGTGCAGAATATAAAGTTGATAATTCTGTTATGAGTGTTGTTGAATATCATCGTCAAGAGGAATTAGATGCAGAGGACGAGAGTCGATCAAAATTAGAAAAAAGTTGTTTACAACAAACCTTTTAACTATTCAAAACGGTCACTTTCGTCACACCAACGGATTCTTCTAACACACCAAGGGTTATCATCAAACCACCTGAGTCTTATAATGTTAATCCCCAAACCAGTTATGCACAAATTTGTGGTCCTTTACCTTCCATCGGTGAAGTAAACTCAAAACCTGAAAATCGAAAAATTCTTTGATATTTTGACATTTTCATGGCTGACCTCAAAATTTTACAACATGAGATAGAATATCGTTCCGAAATCAAAATTGATCATTTTCAATCGCCTCTGGCGCGAGAACAAAGAGACATTTTTGAGAAAAATCTTTTACCTAACGTTAAAAATTTGAAAAATTGTGCATTAGCTTGGGAAACGGATTTTCATAAGGAACTTGGAGTGATGAAGGTCGTTTTAGAAAACAAAACATCTATTTCTAATACTAAGCGTAAAAAGAAACTATTGAGAAAAGATGTTGATCGACTCTTGGAAGATGTCATCTGTGCTGATGTCCATAATGTTGTGCTATTGAATTCTTTGTCATATGTATTTGATTATATCTCTCTGTCTGTTGATTCTGTGGTAAATGTTGAGAACACTAATAATGTGCTTGGTCGAGTCCTAACATTGAAAACAAGCGATTGTCAAGCGAACTTTCAAATGCAATACGTTGTCTTAATTGGTGTCAAAAAGATATTCACGATCAACAAATTGCTTTTCAACACAAAATCGCCCTGATTGCATACAAAATCTTCTAATCCTAAAATTGAGCAACTGGATGATCAAACGTGTCTTTTAAGTGTCAAATCTCAAAATATGAACAAGAACTTGTAAAAGTTAAAAAGGAATATGGTGTCGTATTTGATTTACTAAAAAGACTCGTGATGAAGCATCAAATGAACTTGATCATTATCTTGCACACATTAAAGAAGTTATGCATTTTCTTTGGAAATGTTAGGTCTAAAATCAAGATCGATTCACACTATCTTCAAGTTAAGAGAATTGTTAGGAAAGTATGAACAACTTCCGCCAACCATCATTAAGAGATTAGCCCCAGTAACACTTAGTACTCTTGAACCTAGAATCTCTCTGCCAAATCACAAGTAGCTAACGTGCTTCCTTCTACTGAAACAGGAATAGTTGAGCCTTTTCCAAACGTCCGCACTTCACGGCCTAGGAGCACTCAATCGAAGAATAGGAAGTTGCGACCTAAGAAAGATCAATCGGAATGCTAAAGTAGAAGAACACCCTAGGACTATGAATAAGACTCACATTGCCTCCACTATAGATATTGCGTCTCGCAAATGTAATAGAAATAGTGATGTAACGAATGCTAAACCTTAAAGTACTTTTGATATTCATCGATACACCTTGTGTTATTTGTCGTAAAAGTATGAATTCTGATTGTCATGATAAATGTGTTGCTAAAGCTATTATTTCTTGTTTAAGGAATCCTAAGAACCGGAATACCTCTAGGCCCACTAATCTTTCTAAATCTGCGCTTGGTAAACCGCCTTCTTTAGATTCTAAGAAGCGCATTCTTGTCCCTGTAGCTCGGTTTCACCTCCTAAGAATGTAGTACCACCTAGTGCATTCACTAAGACTAAAGAAAATAGTAGTTATAGATGGCGAAATGGATATATAACACACTAGGATTTAAATGGATACCTAAAGCTATTGATGTGTGTATATCTACTATACTTGCTACGGAACCCTCTAACATTTCGGGTTCCACATCTACTTCTATTCCATCTGTGTAGATGCTTGTGTGTAATCGCAGGTGATCTGATCATTCTCTGGATTGTTGATAGCGGATGTTCCCGACACATGACAGGCAATCTTAAGCTGTTATCAAACTTTATTGCAAAGTTCATTGGCACTGTCAGGTTAGGGAATGATCACTTCGCAGCTATCATGGGCTCTGGAGACTATGTCAATGGGAACATCGAAATCAGCAGGGTTTACTATGTGGAAGGCCTGGTCATAATCTCTTTCAGTAGGTCATTTTTGTGATGGAGATTTGGAGGTTGCTTCGGGAAAACTTGTTTCATTAAGTGATCTACAAAGAAATGACCTTATGTCTGGATCGCGTAATTCTAGTCTCTACACTATCTCTATGAAAGACATGGTTGCTTCATCTCCTATCTGTTTACTTTCAAAGGCAACATCAACAAAATCCTGCTATGGCACGTCGTCTCTCACATCTAAACTTTCAAACCATCACCAACCTTGCTCGACACAAACTAGTTGAAGGACTCCCACGGTTTTGGTATTCTAAAGATCACCTTTGCTCAGCTTGTGAACAAGGCAAAAGCACTCGTGCTCATTTTTATTCAAAGGTGGAACACGCTCTCGGATGTGCTTCATCTTCTTCACATGGATTTGTGTGGCCGATCGCGCGTGCAAACGATCAATGGCAAACGCTACATCTTAGTAATCGTTGATGACTATTCACATTTGGACTTGGGTCTACTTTCTTTGAAGCAAAGATCAAGCTCCACAGATGATCATCACCTTTCTCACAAAAATACAAGTTCAGCTACGAAACACCGTTCGACTAATCAGAACAGATAGAGGCACTGTGTTAGGTCACTAGTTTTACAACACAAGCATCAAGAGAAGAGATAGAGAGGAGAAGAGAGGTGGATGAACAATCTACACTCACACACACACGTATAAATGAAGAAGGGTTAGGCGTAGAGTGAGTGAAAGAGTAAATTGAACAACCAACCTTCAAATGAAGGTTTACATAAGGTATTTATAGGCAAGGAGCTAGGGCAACACTCCTACTCCTTCCCTTTCTCCTATGGGCTTGGGCCTAAGCTCATGGGCCTTCTACATAAGCTTAAGGCTAATAACAAACATAAAGGCCAAAATAAGCTAACTATTACATATGAGTAACTAACACTTGAATAAGGTGTAGGAGTGATTCCAACAATCTCCCCTCAAGTGTTATTACATATGAGTAACAAACACTCAAGTGTTGGTGATGAAAAACGGTGAAAGCGTTGATGTAATAGTAGCTTTGACGTCTTCTGACATTCTTCTTTCTTGTGAGAAGGGTACCTTGATTTGAACAATCTCCCGGTGTAGAGATAGTTTACTTTGAACGGTTATGCTTTGACGTCATCTTTAACTCTGTTCTTTGATCATTGTTCTTTGTGATGAAAGTGATAGTATGTTGTTGTCTGCATCAAATCTGCCTCAGGTCTGCTTTTAGGTGACAACTGGCTCTAATAACTACCTTGAAGGTGTAGAAAATCCTCGAAAGGTTGTCAAACCCGTCAGAGTTCATGTCTACCAAGAGTTTCAAGAATGGTACATTCTATTGCAACAAGTCCTTCATGAGACACGTTTACATCACTAGCGAACTAGCTTGAAATTATTACCAGTCCAGGACAAGTCTTTTTCGAAAGTTACTAACGGTTAAGATCTCGTCAATTCATGGGTTAAGTCTTATAGCACAAGATTCATTTGCATTGACACAACATATTTCTTATCACGTATTTTCTCCCCCTCAAAATGGCATATGTGATGTTATTTTTGAAAAGTTGAGAATAAATATGACCATTTCGAGTATTCTAACGGGAAAAAGACTAATGACCACTTTGTGAACAATTTTGAACAAAGTTTAAAGTCAAGTACTCCCCCTCAACGAGTGATATAAACGGTTGAGGTTTTGAAAGTCATAAGGGGAAGTACTTGTTCTTTGAGAAAAAACCTTGAAAAGTGAAAGGTTTGATAGGTTTTACTCAAAGTAAGAAGCTTTCGCTCCTTTTATAAGGATTGTAGCCGTACCACAGGTCCTTTTATTACAAGTAACGGGTTGTTATCTTTGTAATGTGTGCACAAGCCATTGACAGATAATCAAACAAGTAAAATCACAATCAAGAGAATACCCAATGATTCTGACGATCGCTACTTTATGATGACGTTGGAAAGTCAGAATCGGAAAGTTTGGTCATCCTCCCACATAGCTCTCCAACCGTTGCATCTGATCCCGATGAATAAAACATTCATCAATCCTAGTGATTAATCAACGAACATCCTTGCGATCTGATTCACAGTGCCAAAACACGTCAAGTTATCTCACACAAGCTAGCCACTTGTGAATGACTAACCGTAAGAAACTTAAAACGGCTCAGACACTGATTTGCTGATAATGAAGGTTTAGAGGTTATGTGTGTGGATAAAACCTCAATATCGATATCAAAAATAATCACAAAGATAGATTCAAATTCCTTTAGGAAAAAGAATAATAAACCAAATCCCGTGTGTGATCGTGTATATGGATTAGACAACCCGAATCGTTTCCCAAGGCGTGAATTATAACGTCGCTTTTTGGTTTGGAATTTAATGCTCGATGTTTTGATTTGTTTGATTTTGATTTTATTAAACTACGGGAATAGGGAAAGTAATTAAGGGAATCTATTACGGGAAATCCTAAGTGCAAGATTACTAAAACGTACTTAATACAACGTAATTAAAATGCAACTACGTCTAAATTATACCCTAAAATGCCTAAAATTACTTTTACTCTAAAAATGATATTTGAAAACTATTTTAGAATTAAAACTATTTTTTTTTGGATTTTTAAAGTTTTATTAAAATTAAAAACTAAATTTTAACTATTAAATCTAAATTAAAATACTAAAAATTATGAAAATTAAGGAGAAAAATGTGAAACTATTTTTATAAAATCTAAAATGCCATAAGAGACTTTTCAAAACTATTTTTTTTTTATTTTTCTGATTAATTTCCTATTTTCTACTAATTTTAAACTATTTTAATCTATTTAAATTGTGAAAAATACCAAATAAAAGGGGAAAAATAAGGAAAAATATTTTTTAGCTTTTTATATTTTTCTTAAACTGAGAAAATTGAAAAATTATTTTTTGAACTTTTTCTTAATTATTTGCAATTAAAGCTAATTAAAAGTGATTAAAAACTGTTTTAAATCTAGAAAAATACTAAACAGTGACCAAAATTTATGAAAATCTCAGGAAAATTCTAAAAAGTTAATCTAATTTTATGAAAAATATAAAATGTGATGCTTATGTGTAAGAATTGTGAGTTGTTGTGTAAATGGATAGCAAATAAGCACTTATGAATAAGCTAAACAACAAATTAAGCCACCAAACTTCTATTTAAGCTAGATTATACTGAAATAAGCTAAAATCAACTAAATAAAGCTACTCCTAATCTCTAATAAGCAGTTCAACAAGTTTATAAGCTAAGCTGATCTATATGCCAAAGCGATGATACAGAGTCCCTACTTTGAGCTTAATCTCAAGCTTATCAGAAAAGCTAGAGTGAAAAACAGTTATGTGGTCTTAAAGACCACCTAGCAGAGATTACTTATCTAAGATTACAGCTAACAAGGACCTATGATGAAGAAGCTAGAGATCAAAAACTAAATGGCTAATTGGGACAGTGTACCTTGATACAGAGCGATTATGAAGGAATTCAAGAAGCTAACAATAAGCTTTGAATAAGCTCTATTGCTAACTAGAGCAACATGCATCTAACCTAGTCTATAAACTGCACTAGTGAATCAAAATTCAGGCAATAACATCATGAATGAGCAAAAAATCTCATGGAAAGAACTTAGCTGAACTAGTGCAGGCATATTATTGACAAACCACGACTTTATAACCACAACGTTCATATCAAAACATTTTTTGATTTTTCTTTTGTGAGAAGTAAGAAGAGATGGTGAAATTGCTATTTTTGATTTTTATAATTTTTAATGATGAAATTAGACTGCTAAAATACTACCTTAAACTTAGTAAAAAGCTGTTTTGTGTAAAATCTTAAATCAAGAATGTGGTGTAGTCTTATCTAGAGGGTTTCAAAACTTGAAACCTTGGTTGAGCAAGCTCAACTTAGACCCATGATCACCCTTGATCCATCTTTCAACAACAAAACTGATCTTAGAGATTCAAAACAATCCAATTCCAAACACTCCTTTATGGTTTTAGAAACAAGCTTAAAAGTGGACTTTTGATAAAACATGCTTTAGAATCAAAAAAGATGATGGAAACCCTGGTTTTTAGAACCACTAAAAACAACTCTTTAATCATAAATGAATCAAAATTACTCAAAAGAAAAGCAGTTGACTTTAACAAATTTTGACCTTATTTGACTTTTGTTGACCATACTAAAAAATGAAATTCAAAATAGTTGAGTAGTAAAGCTCACATAAGCTATGTGGAGCTTATGTGCTCTAGACAATGACAATAAAACAAGCTTCACACACAATGGAGCAGTGTTTAATTAAGATCAAAATGAGAGAAAATGAAAATACTTGGTTTTTTTTTTTTTATTGTATGAAATTGAAAAAGCTTACAAAATGAAAATACAACTGAAATTAAACTATGAAAGATATTGAAAAGCTAATGAAAACAGAAATTACAATAACACATAATTCTAATTTTATAAAAAAGGGCTGACTTCCATTGTGAGCCAAATGGTCCTTTATATAGCCTTCTTGAGCTTGGGATGCTTGATTGGAAGAACCTAGAAGCAATTTGCAGCCACTCATTCATCCATTGTCATTGCACCATCAGAGAGCTCCATTTCATACTATGATGTGTCACGGCCAATGAGATTTAGCCATTTGTCCGTGGGCAACATTATCACGACAAGTCAGAGGGTCTAGAAGCTTGAAAGATCCTTAGTACTATGTTGGGTGATTGGGAGTGGGTAAATGGTGGTAAAAGTGGGAGGGTAAATGGGTGTTTGGTTGGGGAAGAAGAGGTTAACTTTGTAGAGTAGCGTTTGGTTTATTTATATTATTCAAAAGGTTGACCGGGTTGCTTGCGTTGACTTGGTTAAATGTGGGTTTAGTTTGGATATTCGGGTTGGGAGGTATAAGCTGGGTATGATATATTATTAAAAGGGCCGGGTGGATAGGTTATTAGGATTGGGCGTGGGATTTGATATTTGGGCGAGACTTATGTGGTGGACTTAGGATAGATATTGGATTGGTTTTAGGACTAGTATAAATGATCCAAAGCTACCATAGGGACTAATCTAGCAATCTTGAAATTTGAAGGACCATACATGTAAATCTGAAATCATCTTCCAAGGACTGATTTTGTCAATCTTCAAATAAACCAAGGGCCAATTTGCACTTTTTCTGAATCTTCAAGGGCCACTTTGCCAAATGTTGAAACTGAGGGGCCATTTGACATTTCTTCAAACTTGAGTATATCTTTCAAAATCATCCTCGGAGAATAAAATCTTCATAAATGCTCAATTTTGATCTTCCAACCGGCTTCAGGCAAAGCTCTCTTAATCTCGTGCTTTCGGATTTACGTCGATTTGGTTCCTTTTTGCGTGTTTTACATATCCGCATACTGCACAAGCACAAACTCAAGAAAACCACAAATATTAGCAATAAGCGGCTCTTTCTTGGTTATTTTGGGTCAGTTTGATAATGAAAAGGTATGTGTTTTAGCACATACCAAAATACCAGAACGAGATCATTGTGCGTGTCTCACGCAATGCAATCAACTCACGCTTCTAAAACCAAGGATTTCAATCTCTTTCTACTAAACCTATGAAGAAGTAGCAAAGATTCCTCAAAGAGATTAAGAAAGCCTTAATTCTAAAAGCGCCCCGTTTACCTTTTAATTCACATGTATAGATATTACGATTAAGCACATTCCGATTATGAATGACGGTTTGTTGAACTTTCATGTCGATCAATAACTCCAACATTTTTCAAGCGACACGTTAGGATCACGGAGTAGAAAACACAACACAGCGTGAAGTGACCATACGGATAGAATACATCGTTCCTGATTTTCACAAGTCCCAAACTAAGCGTAAAACCGAAATCATTGTTAAATATGACTCTAGATGCTAACACTACCCATGGAAGTTACTTGTGTACTTACCTTTTGTTCCCATTTTCCTATTTTCCTCTAGATTTTTTTTTGTGAGAAATGAATTTCTTCAAATTTCGTTTGATAACTTTTATTCCAATAAAGATATAAAGCTAAGTCGATAATTAGTTATCCGCCTTCCCTCAAGAACCATTGTCCAAAAATGAGGTCCACATCAAGGAATTTTTATTCACTTATACTTTATTTTTTTCATTTCATTTTCAACACATTTTTTTTTTTTTTTTTTTAATTTTATAGAACTTAGACTTTTATTGTATGAGCTATGAACCACGAACTTCAGGGGTAATTCCAAGACTATAGGCTTCATGAAATGAGGATCCCGGCTGGCTAGGCTAAGACCTCACTCAATCATGGCTAAAGATCCAAGGGTCCGATCTCGACACATGACTCACAACTTTACTTATTACATTATCACTTATCACTGATTACTCATTTATTTATTACGGATCCTTGATGTGTACCCAATTTTAAAACAAAGATTCTTTTAAGAAGATAAAGAACTAACTATCGCCAAAAACTCAACATCTCTAATTATTATTAGGCAGATATGGGGTGAAACAATTTTGTGGGAACAAAAAGCCATAAGTACCTTCGATGGGCTCTAAAGAGAACCAACTACTCCACGCTTAGCATCTAAACTCATAAGTAACTCTATCATTTCTCGATCTCTGCAAATTTAAAATCCCAAATAATGAGATCCGCGGATGCTTAGCCGATAATTTTTTTAGATTATCTATGGTTAAGGGAACAAGCTAGGGCTCAACACTGGTCAAGTCGAATTCTATTCCTACTCTCACCAGCGGAAAGTCAACAAGGTGTCAAAACATATATTAACTTAGCAAATGCTTCGTCTAATGAAATCAAGTTATGCATATTTAAAATCACTCAGGGAAACTTGCAAAATCTTGGCATTGTGAGCTAGAATTGCTTTTATAGCTTCTTATCTAAGAGACTAGTAAACTTTTCAATCAAAAAGACTTAACAAAAGCTTGAAAATTTTTAAATTTTTCTCATTTTTGCACAATTTTTCATTTTAAGGAAGGGGTTAAGGAAAACGGGGCGAGAACACGCAAAAAAATAAGCAAGTAAGCTTGGTCAAATCAAATCGAAGATTATCCTACCCCAGACTAGAACGAAACATTGTCCTCAATGTTTAAAGCAAGGATATCAACGAAAATCTAAAAGCCGTTTATTAAGTAGCAAGTCGCGATTTCCATCGCAAGACGATCATGAAACTCGAGTAGAGAAATGACAAACTTCGAGCACGAGAGTCTTCCAAATCAAATAACCCCCGGCGTCACTTTAGAAAATAGAAAGAAGATAGATGGAACGGCGATTAGACCCTCCCCAACCATAGATGGAATGTCCCCTCCAATAATAATGTTTCACACGATGACCATTCACCGAAACATTTCCACCGTCCTCATCGAGAATATCTTTTAAAGAGGAGAACTTGCAAGGTTTTGATCATCATGAATCCTCTTACGAAAATCAAAGAATCGTAGGCCTGATCCCTAAGCTCGTTTAATTCATTCAATTGAACTTTTCGGTGATCACCCGTGGTCTTAAGATCAAAAGCATAATGCCTTATGTTCGAGCTCGAGCAATGACAAGCTTTTCCATACACCAACTTAGGATATGGCATCATAACTTATCCATGAAGCTCGATTCCCTCGTCTTTTCTAAAATCCTTTTCAAACCACGATTCGAGACTTGTCCGCCGCTTGGCGGGTGAACGCGCGAGTAACTCCATATTTAGCCATAACTTTAGCAAATTGTTCATTACGAAATGGGTACGCGATCATGATGATAGCACGAGGTGCTCCAAATCGGAAAACAAATTCTTCAAGAACTTAACAACCACTCGAGGCGTCATTGGTGGGAGCGCTTCGCTTCAACCCATTTGGACAAGTAGTCGATGGCCACGAGGATATACTTATTTCCTCTAGATGATGGAAATGGCCCCATAAAATCGATGCCCCACACGTAAAAAATTTCACAAACTTGAATAGCATTTTGTGGCATTTCATCCTTTTGTGAAATTTTTCCTTGACGTTGGCAAGAATCACAAGATTTGACTAAATCATGAGCATCTCGATATATGGTAGGCCAATAGAATCCGGAATCAAAAGCCTTCTTAGCGGTGTAGCTTGCACCATGATGCCACCGATGGGTCCGTTATGGCAAGCATTAAGAATATCAAGAGCCTCTTGGCCATGAACACACCGCCGGATTACTTGATCCGCACAAATCTTAAACAAGTAGGGATCGTCCCAGAAATAATGCTTAACATCTTTGAAAAACTTGTTCTTTTGTTGGGACGACATCCCTTTCACGATGAAATTCCCCGCATGGTAATTTGCAAAATCGGCAAACCATGGGGTGTTCGGGTCTTTCTTAGAAACCATCCCAAGTGTCTCAAGAGGAAATGTTTCCGTAATCTCCTTTTCTCGAGCACACTTTGATGGGGATTCTCAAGTCTAGAAAGGTGATGGCACAAGGTTCTCCGCTCCTTTTTTGTCAAGAATAGTAACATCAAACTCTTGAAGGAGGAGAACCCATCGAAGTAATCGTGGCTTAGCATCTTGCTTTGCCAAAAGATACTTTAGAGGCGAATGGTCGGTATACACTATGGTCTTTGACAAGACAAGGTAGGGTCGAAATTTCTCAAAAGCATAAACAACCGCCAATAATTCCTTTTGAGTTGTAATTGTGTTGGGCCTCGGACAATGTCTTACTCGCATAGTGTATGGGTTGAAAATGTTTCGACTTACGTTGCCCCAAGACTGCCCCAATTGCGTAATCACTTGCATCACACATGAGTTCAAAGGGCAAATCGCAGTCGGGGGCAACTAAGATCGGTGCCTCGGTTAATTTCTTTTGAGAATATTAAGCGCTTCAACACATTCGCAGTTGGTGAAGATAAAGCGGAGCATCCTTTTCAAGGAGATGGGTCGAGAGCGGGCTATCTTAGAGAAATCTTGGATGAAACGGCGATAGAAACCGGCATGACCCAAAAAACTCCGAATACCTTTGGCGGTAGTGGGATGAGGGAGTTTAGCTATAACGTCGACTTTAGCTCGGTCGACCTCAATCCCAGATTTTGAAATCTTATGGCCGAGGACAATGCCCTCTCGAACCATGAAATGGCACTTCTCCCAATTCAAGACCAAATTGGTGTCTTCACACCTTTTGAGCATGTGGTCAAGATGAGAGAGGCAAGAAGTGAAAGAATCTCCATAAACCAAGAAATCGTCCATAAAAACTTCCATAGACTTTTCGATCATGTCATGAAAAATAGCCATCATGCACCTTTGAAACGTACCGGGAGCATTGCATAAGCCAAATGGCATTGCGTCGGTAAGCAAAGCGTTCCATAAGGGCGTGAAAGTCGTTTTCTCTGATCCTTTGGATCGATCGGGATTTGAAAATAACCGGAGAAACCATCGAGAAAGCAATAGAACTCATTCCCCGCTAAGCGTTCGAGCATCTGATCCATAAAAGGAAGCAGGAAATGGTCCTTACGAGTAGCATCGTTCAATTTTCGATAATCAATACACACCCTCCATCCGGTGATGTGGCGTGTGGAAATCAACTCATTTTCATCGTTAGCAACGACGGTCATTCCTCCCTTCTTTGGGACACAATGGATAGGGCTAACCCATGAGCTATCGGAGATTGGATAAATGATTCCGGCGTCGAGGAGTTTAAGAACTTCCTTTTTGATAACATCATGAATCTTTGGGTTAACCCTACGTTGTTGTTGAATTACGGGTTTACAATCATTCTCCATCAGAATTTTGTGGAGTACGAAAGCGAGGATTGATTCCTTTGATGTCGAAATTTGCTTAGCGATTGCATTTTTGTGTTTTCGTAAGACATCCAAAAGTGCGGTTTTCTCCCCATCTTTTATGTTTTTAGCAATGATGACGGGAAATTTGTTCGGTTTTTCAAGAAAAGCATATTCAAGATGAGGAGGTAAATCCTTGAGCTCGGGCTCCGGAGGATTTTCATCAGACGTTTGTACTTCTTTGATTTCTTCAATCGTGATCTCTTTCGGAGGGAGTAACGGTAATGGATCTTCATTTAACAATTGCTCAAGATAACGGATATCTCCCTCCGAATCATAAACACCATCATCAATTCCCGGTGGAATCGATTCATCATCAACAAGAAACTCATCGATCTCTTCCAAAATGAAGTCACCTCCCTCGAACGGAGTGAGAGAGGAAAGAATGGCAATAATAGGCTCAGAAGATGGTTCAACATTTTCAGAAGGAATGGTGGGATTGCCACCCATAAAATCAATAAGCTTTTGAGCATACTCCTCCGTAGCAATATCGAGAACGTCGATTCGATTAATAGAAGCATCATCATAGTTGGAGGAGTATCTCAAAGGATGGTTAATATTAAAGCGAGGACGGTTTCCTTGTTAGATCGTAAAGTGATTTCTCCTTCATAAACATCAATCATCGCACGACCCGTTCTTAGGAAAGGCCTCCCGAGAATAAGAGGTACTTTCGGGGTCGACATCAAAGTCAACGACAACGAAGTCGGCGGGAAAATGAAGTGGTCCTACTTTCACATAGACGTCCTCGGCGATTCCTCTCGGAATAGAGGTTGAGCGGTCCGCGAGTTCAAGAGTCATCTTAGTAGGAGTGAGTTTCGGGAGAGAAAGTTTGTTATAAATCGAAAGAGGCATTAAGTTAATACTCGCACCAAGATCGGCCAAGGCGGAGCATTTCACTATTCTCGGAAACTCACAAGGTATAAGAAATTTGCCGGGGTCTCCTAACTTTTTGGGAAGTTTCTTGAGGAACCTTGCCGAGCAATTCTCATTCAACGGTGTTTTTGCTATTTACGCCAATTTTCTTATTACTCACTAAATTCTTGATCATAGCGGCAAATTTCGGCATGAGGAGTAAAGCATCGGTGAAACTGATGTTAAAATTCAAGGATTGAACGATTTAAGCAAATTTCTCCATTTGGTTTTCGGTTTTATCACGAAGCTTTTGATTATGAAGTCTTGAAGGATAAGGAAGTGAAGATTTAAGAGTAGTCTTGAACATCGGGTTCGGAATCGGAGTTGGAACGACCGGAGGTGGTACGGGTGCGGGTTGCACATTTTCTTCAATAACCTCGGTGTCTCGTTCCTCTTCCCTCACCAATGGGGTAGGAGAAGAGGGTCCATCATAAGCCTTACCACTCCGTGTGGTTATAGCTTTCAACTCACCCTTCGGGTTGGGAATGGTATCACTTGGAAGAGAACCCGAAGATGAGGGTTAGGTGACCTTACACAAAACAAAGCATTCAACATGTTTTCGAGTTTATTACGTGAAGTCTCCAATTTGTTGTTCTGAAGTCGAATCTCATTCCTAAACTCATTGCTTTGTCTAGTTAACGAAGATTGAAACTCGTTCCTCAAACTTGTAATCTGATTTTGCATAGTGTTGATGGTAGAATTGGTGTGTTGAACGTAAGTTGTGAATTCATTTGAAGGCAAAGGTGAAGCTTGATAGCTTGGGTTGTGATATACTTGATTGTAGTTAACTCCTTGGTTTGGGTATTGATTTGGTGGAGCTTTGAATTGGTTTTGAACATTTGGTCCACGAACTTGATTACGATTAAAGCGATTCTGATTGTTCGATGGAGAAAATCCCGGAGGTCCCATTTGATTACTAACACGAGGGTTTGTTTCAACTTGAGGGCGGTATTGGTTACCTCCGGTTACGGCATTAGCTTCGAAAGGATTGCCATCGGTGGCGGTACAATTGTAGTAGGCATGCGGGCCACCACAAGTAGTACAAGTCGTTTCCACCGCTTTGACTTGAGCGGGTAGAGAAGAATTAACCTCGCCACGTCTTAATCTTAACCAAAGCCTGAATCATATCCGTAAGCTTATCAATCTTAGCATCGGTGCTGGACGTATTTCCGTGAGAGACGAAGGACGATGGTGTATCATTTACTCGGCGGCAACCGATTTGCTACGTGATGTACGAACTTTAGATTTGTTCTCAATAATCGACAAGGCATCTCTCGTTGATCGGGTCAACAAATTACCACCGCGGCGGCATTGAGAGAGTCTTGATCAGTCTCATTCAAACCGTTATAAAACGTCTCAAGTTGGTGCAACTTCGGAAAAACCATGATGGGGACATTGCCTAAGCAAATCTTTGAATCGGTCCCATGCCTCACTAAATGATTCATCAAATCTTTGTGTGAATTTTGTTATTTCATTTTTAAGGCTTGTTGTTTTAGATGGTGGGAAGAATTCGTTCACGAATTTTGATACTAAATTCTCCCATGTGGTTATCGATCGAGGGGTAGTTTTGAGCCAAATCGGCGGCCTCGAGTGAAAATGGGAAGAGTAGTAGCTTGATAGCCTCTTCCAGAACGTTACGGTACTTGATCGTAGACGTGAGCTTATTAAACCGTCGGATATGAGTGAGGATCGCTCTCTCGAATCCGTAAATTGGCTTGTGAAACCAAATTTATCAATCCGTGTTTAAGCTCGAAGTTATCGAAGCAAGCGATTGCGGGACGACGATGGCTTCTTCATAACCCTCGGTGGGTGCTTGGAGTTGCTCTAGCATAGATCGGTTGTCCTCCGCCATTTCGATGATGGGCGGGGTTTGATTAGTTTGAATCTCGGGTTCGACTAAGGGAGCACGTCTATTTCGCCTTCGCGGAATTGTAGCGGCTTCGCGTATCGGTATGTAGTTATTAGAACGAAAGTGCGCATGCACTTTCAAAAACCAGGCAATTAAAGCGAGCGGTATTCGAAAACACAGTGAACTTAACCAATAATCCCAAGTGAATAAATCACTTATATAAGACAAACGCAAGCGGCGGAGAAGCTTTTTAGGTCATTGCGAAGCTTATTAAAACCGCTTCTTTACAGCCGCAATTTAATGTCAGGCCGTCCTTATACCCACCACACAGTTTGTTTATCCGATAGAAATAAATAAATTCACAAGCGACACAAAGGCAAGTTTTTGATCTTTAGTTCGGGAACTTATTAATGATAACACCTCCGTTGAGAATGTTATATAATTGGTGTCTTCTATTTATTAGCAAAAACACAAGAGAAAATCTTTTTGTATTTTTAATCTGATATATATATATATACAAAAGAAAAAGGAAAATATTTTTTACTTTTTTATTTTATAGAAAAATAGTAACTTCACGAATGAAGGATCTCGAGTCACTAATCGTCAAACCTCAAGCGATATTGTCGTGACACAACCTCCCCGTGGCGTAAAATTTGATTCACAGTGCCAAAACACGTCAAGTTATCTCACACAAGCTAGCCACTTGTGAATGACTAACCGTAAGAAACTTAAAACGGCTCAGACACTGATTTGCTGATAATGAAGGCTTAGGGGTTATGTGTGTGGATAAAACCTCAATATCGATATCAAAAATAATCACGAAGATAGATTCAAATTCCTTTAGGAAAAAGAATAATAAACCAAATCCCGTGTGTGATCGTGTATACGGATTAGACAACCCGAATCGTTTCCCAACGAGGCGTGAATTGCCAACGTCGTTTTTGGTTTGGAATTTAATGCTCGATGTTTTGATTTGTTTGATTTTGATTTTATTAAACTACGGGAATAGGGAAAGTAATTAAGGGAATCTATTACGGGAAATCCTAAGTGCAAGATTACTAAAACGTACTTAATACAACGTAATTAAAATGCAACTACGTCTAAATTATACCCTAAAAATGCCTAAAATTACTTTTACTCTAAAAATAATATTTTAAAACTATTTTAGAATTAAAACTATTTTTTTTGGATTTTTTTGGATTTTATTAAAATTAAAAACTAATTTTTAACTATTAAAACTAAATTAAAATACTAAAAATTATGAAAATTAAGGAGAAAAATGTGAAACTATTTTTATAAAATCTAAAATGCCATAAGAGACTTTTCAAAACTTATTTTTTTTATTTTTCTGATTAATTTCCTATTTTCTACTAATTTTAAACTATTTTAATCTAATTTAAATTGTGAAAAAATACCAAATAAAAGGGGAAAAATAAGGAAAAATATTTTTTAGCTTTTTATATTTTTCTTAAACTGAGAAAATTGAAAAACTATTTTTTTGAACTTTTTCTTAATTAATTGCAATTAAAGCTAATTAAAAGTGATTAAAACTATTTTTAATTAGGAAAAATACTAAACAGTGACCAAAATTTATGAAAATCTCAGGAAAATTCTAAAAAGTTAATCTAATTCTATGAAAAATATCAAATATGATGCTTATGTGTAAAATTGTGAGCTGTTGTGTAAATGGATAGCAAATAAGCACAATGAAATAAGCTAAACAACAAATTAAGCCACCAAACTTCTACTTAAGCTAGATTATACTGAAATAAGCTAAAATCAACTAAATATAGCTACTCCTAATCTCTATAAGTTCAACAAGTTTATAAGCTAACTCTATATGCCAAAACAGTGAACAGGTCCCTACTTTGAGCTTAATCTCAAGCTTATCAGAAAAGCTAGAGTGAAAACAGTCTATGTGGTCTTAAAGACCACCTAGCAGAGATTACTTATCTAAGATTACAGCTAACAAGGACCAACTAAATGGCTAATTGGGACAGCTGTGTATGATGAACAGATTATGAAGAATTAAGGCTAACAATAGCTCTTGAATAAGCTCTAATAAGCTAACTGAGGCAACATGCATCTAACCTAGTCTATAAACTGCACTAGTGAATCAAAAGTCAGGCAATAACATCATGAATGAGAGCAAAAATCTCATGGAAAGAACTTAGTTTGACTGATGGTGGCATATTATTGACAAACCACCAACTTTATAACCACAACAGCCATATCAAAACATTTTTTTGATTTTTTTTCTTTTGTGAGAAGTAAGAAGAGATGGTGAAATTGCTATTTTTGATTTTTATAATTTTTAATGATGAAATTAGACTGCTAAAATACTACCTTAAACTTAGTAAAAAAACTGTTTTGTGTAAAAATCTTAAATCAAGAATGTGGTGCAGTCTTATCTAGAGGGTTTCAAAACTTGAAACCTTGGTTGAGCAAGCTCAACTTAGACCCACAGTCACCCTTGATCCAGCTTTCAACAACAAAACTGATCTTAGAGATTCAAAACAGTCCAATTCCAAACACTCCTTTATGGTTTTAAAAAGAAGCTTAAAAGTGGACTTTTGATAAAACAGTGCTAGAAACAAAAAGATGATAGTTTTTTACTGAAAACAACTCTTTAATCATAAATGAATCAAAATTACTCAAAGAAAACAGTTGACTTTAACAATTTTGACCTTATTTGACTTTTGTTGACCATACTAAAAAAATGAAATTCAAAATAGTTCAGAGAAGGTAAAAGCTCACATAAGCTATGTAGAGCTTATGTGAGCTGACAATGACAATAAAACAAGCTTCACACACAATGGAACAGTGTTTAATTAAGATCAAATGAGAGAAAATGAAAATACTTGGTTTTTTTTTTTTTATTGAAACTGAAATTAAAAGCTTACAAAATGAAAATACAACTGAAATTAAACTATGAAAGATATTGAAAAGCTAATGAAAACAGAAATTACAATAACACATAATTCTAATTTTTATAAAAAGAAGGACGACTTCCATTGTGAGCCAAATGGTCCTTTATATAGCCTTCTTGAGCTTGGGATGCTTGATTGGAAGAACCTAGAAGCAATTTGCAGCCACTCATTCATCCATTGTCATTAGCACCAATCAGAGAGCTCCATTTCATACTATGATGTGTCATGGCCAATGAGATTTCGCCATTTGTCCACGTGGGCAACCTTATCTGACATGTCAGAGGGGTCTAGAAGCTTGAAAGATCCTTAGTACTATGTTGGGTGATTGGGAGTGGGTAAATGGTGGTAAAAGTGGGAGGGTAAATGGGTGTTTGGTTGGGGAAGAAGAGGTTACTTGTGAAGCGCGTTTGGTTTATTTATATTATTTCAAAAGGTTTGACCGGGTTGCTTGCGTTGACCTGGGTTAAATGTCCGGGTTTAAGTGGTATTCGGGTTGGGAGGTATACCGGGTATGATAGTATTATTAAAGGGGCCGGGTTGGATAGGTTATTAGGATTGGGCCGTGGGATTTGATATTTGGGCCGAGACTTATGTGAATTGGACTTAGGATAGATATTGGATTGGTTTAGGACTAGTATAAATGATCCAAAGGCTACCATAGGGACTAATCTAGCACATGCTGAAATTTGAAGGACCATACATGTAAATCTGAAATCATCTTCCAAGGACTGATTTTGTCAATCTTCAAATAAACCAAGGGCCAATTTGCAATTTCTGAATCTAGAAGGATCACTTCTGCCAAATGGTGAAAGTTGAGGGGCCAAATTTGACATTTCTTCAAACTTGAGTATATCTTTCAAAAATCATCCTCGGAGAATAAAATCTTCATAAATGCTCAATTTTGATCTTCCGGCTCGGCTTAAGCTCTCTTAATCTCTCGTGCTCGGATTTACGTCTGATTTGGTACCTTTTTGTGTGTTTTACATATCCGTACCTGCACAAGCACAAACTCAAGAAAACCACAAATATTAGCAATAAACGGCTCTTTCTTGGTTATTTTGGGTCAGTTTTGATAATGAAAAGGTATGTGTTTTAGCACATACCAAAATACCCCAGACGAGATCATTGTCGTGTCCTCACGCAATGCAATCAACTCACGCTTCTAAAACCAAGGATTTCAATCTCTTTCTACTAAACCTATGAAGAAGTAGCAAAGATTCCTCAAAAGAGATTAAGAAAGCCTTAATTCTAAAAACGCCCCGTTTACCTTTTAATTCACATGTATAGATATTACGATTAAGCACATCAGATTATGAATGACGGTTTGTTGAACTTTCATGTCGATCAATAACTCCAACATTTTTCAAACGACACGTTAGGATCACGGAGTAGAAAACACAACACAGCGTGAAGTGACCATACGGATAGAATACATCGTCCCTGATTTTTCACAAGTCCCAAACTAAGCGTAAAACCGAAATCATTGTTACATATGACTCTAGATGCTAACACTACCCATGGAAGTTACTTGTGTACTTACCTTTCGTTCCCATTTTCCTATTTTCCTCTAGATTTTTTTATTTTTGTGAGAAATGAATTTCTTCAAATTTCTCGTTTCGATAACTTTTATTCCAATAAAGATATAAAGCTAAGTCGATAATTAGTTATCCGCCTTCCCTCAAGAACCATTGTCCCAAAAATGAGGTCCACATCAAGGAATTTTTATTCACTTATACTTTATTTTTCATTTTCATTTTTCAACACATTTTTTTTTTTAGAACTTAGACTTTTACGTGTATGAGCTATGAACCACGGAGCTTCACGGGGTAATTCCAAGACTATAGGCTTCATGAAATGAGGATCCCGGCTGGCTAGGCTAAGACCTCACTCAATCCTGGCTAAAGATCCAAGAGTCCGATCTCGACACCGCAGCTCACAACTTTACTTATTACAGTATCACTTATCACTGATTACTCATTTATTTATTACGGATCCTTGATGTGTACCCAATTTTTAAAACAAAGATTCTTTTAAGAAGATAAAGAACTAACTATCGCCAAAAACTCGACATCTCTAATTATTATTAGACAGATATGGGGTGAAACAATTTTGTGGGAACAAAAAGCCATAAGTACCTTCGATGGGCTCTAAAGAGAACCAACTACTCCACGCTTAGCATCTAAACTCATAAGTAACTCTATCATTTCTCGATCTCTGCAAATTTAAAATCCCAAATAATGAGATCCGCAGATGCTTAGCCGATAATTTTTAGATTATCTATGGTTAAGGGAACAAGCTAGGGCTCAACACGCCCGGTCAAGTCAGAATTCTATTCCTACTCTCACCAGCAGAAAGTCAACAAGGTGTCAAAACATATATTAACTTAGCAAATGCTTCATCTAATGAAATCAAGTTATGCATATTTAAAATCACTCAGGGAAACTTGCAAAATCTTGGCCTTGTGAGCTAGAATTCTCTTTTTATAGCTTCTTATCTAAGAGACTAGTAAACTTTTCAATCAAAAAGACTTAACAAAAGCTTGAAAATTTTTAAATTTTGCTCATTTTTGCACAATATTTTTTTTTTCATTTTCTAAGGAAAAACGAAACATTGTCCTCAATGTTACGAGAGAAACACGACGAGAAAATAAGCAAGACAAACTTGCGGTCAAATCAAATCACTTATTAGAAAATAGAAAGAAGATAGATGGAAGATTTACGAGTCCCCCCCCAGACTAGAGCGAAACATTGTCCTCAATGTTTAAAGCAAGGGTATCAACGAAAATCTAAAAGCCGTTTATTAAGTATGCTCAAAGATAAACGTTAGTCGATAAGATTAGGATATCGGATTTCCATCAGCATCGATCATGAAACTCGAGTTTACAAATTTAGCAAATTGTTCATTACAGAAATGGGTACCGCGATCACTGATGATAGCACGAGGTGCTCCAAATCGGGAAAACAAATTCTTCAAGAACTTAACAACCACTCGGGCGTCATTGGTGGGGAACGCCTTCGCTTCAACCCATTTGGACAAGTAGTCGACGGCCACGAGGATATACTTATTTCCTCTAGATGATGGAAATGGCCCCATAAAATCGATGCCCCACACGTCAAAAATTTCACAAACTTGAATAGCATTTTGTGGCATTTCATCCTTTTGTGAAATTTTTCCTTGACGTTGGCAAGAATCACAAGATTTGACTAAATCATGAGCATCTCGATATATGGTCGGCCAATAGAATCCGGAATCAAAAACCTTCTTAGCGGTGTAGCTTGCACCATGATGGCCACCAGTGGGTCCGTTATGGCAAGCATTAAGAATATCAAGAGCCTCTTGGCCATGAACACACCGCCGGATTACTTGATCCGCACAAATCTTAAACAAGTAGGGATCGTCCCAGAAATAATGCTTAACATCTTTGAAAAACTTGTTCTTTTGTTGGGACGACATCCCTTTCACGATGAAATTCCCCGCATGGTAATTTGCAAAATCGACAAACCATGGGGTGTTCGGGTCTTTCTTAGAAACCATCCCAAGTGTCTCAAGAGGAAATGTTTCCGTAATCTCCTTTTTCTCGAGCACACTTTGATGAGGATTCTCAAGTCTAGAAAGGTGATCGGCAGCAAGGTTCTCCGCTCCTTTTTTGTCAAGAATAGTAACATCAAACTCTTGAAGGAGGAGAACCCATCGAAGTAATCGTGGCTTAGCATCTTGCTTTGCCAAAAGATACTTAAGGGCAGAATGGTCGGTATACACTATGGTCTTTGACAAGACAAGGTAGGGTCGAAATTTTTCAAAAGCATATACAACAGCCAATAATTCCTTTTCAGTAGTCGTATAATTGTGTTGGGCCTCAGACAATGTCTTACTCGCATAGTGTATGGGTTGAAAATGTTTCGACTTACGTTGCCCCAAGACCGCCCCAATTGCGTAATCACTTGCATCACACATGAGTTCAAAGGGCAAATCCCAGTCGGGGGCAACTAAGATCGGTGCCTCAGTTAATTTCTTTTTGAGAATATTAAACGCTTCAACACATTCGTTGGTGAAGATAAACGGAGCATCCTTTTCAAGGAGATGGGTCAGAGGGCGGGCTATCTTAGAGAAATCTTGGATGAAACGGCGATAGAAACCGGCATGACCCAAAAAACTCCGAATACCTTTGACGGTAGTGGGATGAGGGAGTTTAGCTATAACGTCGACTTTAGCTCGGTCGACCTCAATCCCAGATTTTGAAATCTTATGGCCGAGGACAATGCCCTCTCGAACCATGAAATGGCACTTCTCCCAATTCAAGACCAAATTGGTGTCTTCACACCTTTTGAGCATGTGGTCAAGATGAGAGAGGCAAGAAGTGAAAGAATCTCCATAAACCGAGAAATCGTCCATAAAAACTTCCATAGACTTCTCGATCATGTCATGAAAAATAGCCATCATGCACCTTTGAAACGTACCGGGAGCATTGCATAAGCCAAATGGCATTCGTCGGTAAGCAAACGTTCCATAAGGGCACGTGAAAGTCGTTTTCTCCTGATCCTTTGGATCGATCGGGATTTGAAAATAACCGGAGAAACCATCGAGAAAGCAATAGAACTCATTCCCCGCTAAACGTTCGAGCATCTGATCCATAAAAGGAAGCGGGAAATGGTCCTTACGAGTAGCATCGTTCAATTTTCGATAATCAATACACACCCTCCATCCGGTGATGAGGCGTGTGGAAATCAACTCATTTTCATCGTTAGCAACGACGGTCATTCCTCCCTTCTTAGGGACACAATGGATAGGGCTAACCCATGAGCTATCGGAGATGGGATAAATGATTCCGGCGTCTAGGAGTTTAAGAACTTCCTTTTTTATAACATCATGAATCTTTGGGTTAACCCTACGTTGTTGTTGAATCACGGGTTTACAATCATCATCCATCAGAATTTTGTGGGTACAGAAACGAGGATTGATTCCTTTGATGTCAGAAATTTGCCGTTTAGCGATTGCATTTTTGTGTTTTCGTAAGACATCCAAAAGTGCGGTTTCTCCCCATCTTTTCAAGTTTTTAGCAATGATGACGGGAAATTTGTTCGGTTTTTCAAGAAAAGCATATTCAAGATGAGGAGGTAAATCCTTGAGCTCGGGCTCCGGAGGATTTTCATCAGACGTTTGTACTTCTTTGATTTCTTCAATCGTGATCTCTTTCGGAGGGAGTGACGGTAATGGATCTTCATTTAACAATTGCTCAAGATAACGGATATCTCCTTCCGAATCATAAACACCATCATCAATTCCCGGTGGAATCGATTCATCATCGCAAGAAACTCATCGATCTCTTCCAAAATGAAATCACCTCCCTCGAACGGAGTGAGAGAGGGGGAAGAATCGGCAATAATAGGCTCAGAAGATGGTTCAACATTTTCAGAAGGAATGGTGGGATTGCCACCCATAAAATCAAGAAGCTTTTGAGCATACTCCTCCGTAGCAATATCGAGAACGTCGATTCGATTAATAGAAGCATCGTCATAGTTGGAGGAGTATCTCGAAGGATGGTTAATATTAAACGAGACGGTTTCCTTGTTAGATCGTAAAGTGATTTCTCCTTCATAAACATCAATCATCGCACGACCCGTTCTTAGGAAAGGCCTCCCGAGAATAAGAGGTACTCGGGGGTCAGCATCAAAGTCAACGACAACGAAGTCGGCGGGAAAATGAAGTGGTCCTACTTTCACATAGACGTCCTCGGCGATTCCTCTCGGAATAGAGGTTGAACGGTCCGCGAGTTCAAGAGTCATCTTAGTAGGAGTGAGTTCCAGGAGAGAAAGTTTGTTATAAATCGAAAGAGGCATTAAGTTAATACTCGCACCAAGATCGGCCAAGGCAGAGCATTTCACTATTCTCAGAAACTCACAAGGTATAAGAAATTTGCCGGGGTCTCCTAACTTTTCGGGAAGTTTCTTGAGGAGTACTGCCGAGCAATTCTCATTCAACGGTGTTTTTGCTATTTCTGCCAATTTTTCTTTGTTACTCACTAAATTCTTGATCATAGCAGCAAATTTCGGCATGAGGAGTAAAGCATCGGTGAAACAGATGTTAAAATTCAAGGATTGAACGATTTCAGCAAATTTCTCCATTTGGTTTTCGGTTTTATCACGAAGCTTTTGATTATGAAGTCTTGAAGGATAAGGAAGTGAAGGTTTAAGAGTAGTCTTCGGAACATCGGGTTCCGGAATCGGAGTTGGAACGACCGGAGGTGGTACGGGTGCGGGTTGCACATTTTCTTCAATAACCTCGGTGTCTCGTTCCTCTTCCCTCACCAATGGGGTAGGAGAAGAGGGTCCATCATAAGCCTTACCACTCCGTGTGGTTATAGCTTTCAACTCACCCTTCGGGTTGGGAATGGTATCACTCGGAAGAGAACCCGAAGATGAGGGTTAGCTGACCTTACACAAAACAGCATTCAACATGTTTTCGAGTTTATTCTGTGAAGTCTCCAATTTGTTGTTCTAAAGTCGAATCTCATTCCTAAACTCATTGCTTTGTCTAGTTAACGAAGATTGAAACTCGTTCCTCAAACTTGTAATCTGATTTTGCATAGTGTTGATGGTAGAATTGGTGTGTTGAACGTAAGTTGTGAATTCATTTGAAGGCAAAGGTGAAGCTTGATAGCTTGGGTTGTGATATACTTGATTGTAGTTAACTCCTTGGTTTGGGTATTGATTTGGTGGAGCTTTGAATTGGTTTTGAACATTTGGTCCACGAACTTGATTCTGATTAAAACGATTCTGATTGTTCGATGGAGAAAATCCCGGAGGTCCCATTTGATTACTAACACGAGGGTTTGTTTCAACTTGAGGACGGTATTGGTTACCTCCGGTTACGGCATTAGCTTCGAAAGGATTGCCATCGGTGGCGGTACAATTGTAGTAGGCATGCGGGCCACCACAAGTAGTACAAGTCGTTTCCACCGCTTTGACTTGAGCGGGTGGAGAAGAATTAACCTCGGCCGTCTTAATCTTAACCAAAGCCTGGATCATATCCGTAAGCTTATCAATCTTAGCATCGGTGCTAGACGTATTTCCGTGAGACGAAGATGATGGTGTATCATTTACTCGGCAGAACCGATTTGCTACGTGATGTACGAACTTTAGATTTGTTCTCAATAATGGACAAGGCATCTCTCGTTGATCGGGTCAACAAATTACCACCCGAGGCGGCATTGAGAGAGTCTTGATCAGTCTCATTCAAACCGTTATAAAACGTATCAAGTTGGTGCAACTCAGAAAAACCATGATGGGGACATTGCCTAAGCAAATCTTTGAATCGGTCCCATGCCTCACTAAATGATTCATCAAATCTTTGTGTGAATTTTGTTATTTCATTTTTAAGGCTTGTTGTTTTAGATGGTGGGAAGAATTCGTTCACGAATTTTGATACTAAATTCTCCCATGTGGTTATCGATCGAGGGGGTAGTTTTTCGAGCCAAATTCGGGCGGCCCCCTCGAGTGAAAATGGGAAGAGTAGTAGCTTGATAGCCTCTTCCGGAACGTTACGGTACTTGATCGTAGACGTGAGCTTGTTAAACCGTCGGATATGAGAGTGAGGATCGTCTCTCTCGAATCCGTAAAATTGGCTTGACGAAACCAAATTTATCAATCCGTGTTTAAGCTCGAAGTTATCAGCAACGATTGCCGGGACGACGATGGCTTCTCCATAACCCTCGGTGGGTGCTTGGAGTTGCTCTAGCATAGATCGGTTGTCCTCCGCCATTTCGATGATGGGCGGGGTTTGATTAGTTCGAATCTCGGGTTCGACTAAGGGAGCACGTCTATTTCGCTTTCGCGGAATTGTAGCGGCTTCACGTATCGGTCTGTAGTTATTAGAACGAGTGCGCATGCACTTTCAAAACCAGGGCAATTAAAACGAACGGTATTCGAAAACACAGTGAACTTAACCAATAATCCCAAGTGAATAGATCACCTCTATAAGACAAACGCACAAGCGAGCGGAGAAGCTTTTTAGGTCAGTGCGAAGCTTATTAAAAACCCGCTTCTTTACAGCCGCAATTTAATGTCATGCCGTCCTTATACCCACCACACAGTTTGTTTATCCGATAGAAATAAATAAATTCACAAGCGACACAAAGGCAAGTTTTTGATCTTTAGTTCGCGAACTTATTAATGATAACACCTCCGTTGAGAATGTTATATAATTGGTGTCTTCTATTTATTAGCAAAAACACAAGAGAAAATCTTTTTGTATTTTTAATATGATATATATATATACAAAAGAAAAAGGAAAATATTTTTTACTTTTTTAATTTATAGAAAAATAGTAACTTCACGAATGAAGGATCTCGAGTCACTAATCGTCAAACCTCAAACGATATTGTCGTGACACAACCTCCCCGGCAGCGGCGCCAAAATTTGATTCACAGTGCCAAAACACGTCAAGTTATCTCACACAAGCTAGCCACTTGTGAATGACTAACCGTAAGAAACTTAAAACGGCTCAGACACTGATTTGCTGATAATGAAGGCTTAGGGGTTATGTGTGTGGATAAAACCTCAATATCGATATCAAAAATAATCACGAAGATAGATTCAAATTCCTTTAGGAAAAAGAATAATAAACCAAATCCCGTGTGTGATCGTGTATACGGATTAGACAACCCGAATCGTTTCCCAACGAGGCGTGAATTGCCAACGTCGTTTTGGTTTGGAATTTAATGCTCGATGTTTTGATTTGTTTGATTTTGATTTTATTAAACTACGGGAATAGGGAAAGTAATTAAGGGAATCTATTACGGGAAATCCTAAGTGCAAGATTACTAAAACGTACTTAATACAACGTAATTAAAATGCAACTACGTCTAAATTATACCCTAAAAATGCCTAAAATTACTTTTACTCTAAAAATAATATTTTAAAACTATTTTAGAATTAAAACTATTTTTTTTGGATTTTTCTGGATTTTATTAAAATTAAAAACTAATTTTTAACTATTAAAACTAAATTAAAATACTAAAAATTATGAAAATTAAGGAGAAAAATGTGAAACTATTTTTATAAAATCTAAAATGCCATAAGAGACTTTTCAAAACTTATTTTTTTTATTTTTCTGATTAATTTCCTATTTTCTACTAATTTTAAACTATTTTAATCTTATTTAAATTGTGAAAAATATCAAATAAAAGGGGAAAAATAAGGAAAAATATTTTTTTAGCTTTTTATATTTTTCTTAAACTGAGAAAATTGAAAAATTATTTTTTTGAACTTTTTCTTAATTATTTGCAATTAAAGCTAATTAAAAGTGATTAAAAACTGTTTTTAAATAAGAAAAATACTAAACAGTGACCAAAATTTATGAAAATCTCAGGAAAATTCTAAAAAGTTAATCTAATTTTATGAAAAATATAAAATGTGATGCTTATGTGTAAGAATTGTGAGTTGTTGTGTAAATGGATAGCAAATAAGCACTTATGAATAAGCTAAACAACAAATTAAGCCACCAAACTTCTACTTAAGCTAGATTATACTGAAATAAGCTAAAATCAACTAAATATAGCTACTCCTAATCTCTGATAAGCAGTTCAACAAGTTTATAAGCTAACTGATCTACATGCCAAAACAGTAAACAGGTCCCTACTTTGAGCTTAATCTCAAGCTTATCAGAAAAGCTAGAGTGAAAAACAGTTATGTGGTCTTAAAGACCACCTAGCAGAGATTACTTATCTAAGATTACAGCTAACAAGGACCTATGATGAAGAAGCTAGAGATCAAAAACTAAATGGCTAATTGGGACAGTGTGTACTGAGACAACAAAACAGATTATGAAGGAATTAGCAGGCTAACAATAAGCTACTGAATAAGCTCTAATAAGCTAACTGAGGCAACATGCATTTAACCTAGTCTATAAACTGCACTAGTGAATCAAAATTCAGGCAATAACATCATGAATGAGAGCAAAAATCTCATGGAAAGAACTTAGCTGAACTGATGGTGCAGGGCATATTATTGACAAACCACCAACTTTATAATCACAACAGCCATATCAAAACATTTTTTTGATTTTTTTTTCTTTTGTGAGAAGTAAGAAGAGATGGTGAAATTGCTATTTTTGATTTTTATAATTTTTAATGATGAAATTAGATTGCTAAAATACTACCTTAAACTTAGTAAAAAAAACTGTTTTGTGTAAAAATCTTAAATCAAGAATGTGGTGTAGTCTTATCTAGAGGGTTTCAAAACTTGAAACCTTGGTTGAGCAAGCTCAACTTAGACCCACAGTCACCCTTGATCCATCTTTCAACAACAAAACTGATCTTAGAGATTCAAAACAATCCAATTCCAAACACTCCTTTATGGTTTTAGAAACAAGCTTAAAAGTGGACTTTTGATAAAACAGTGCTAGAAACAAAAAGATGATGACTGGTTTTTACTGAAAACAACTCTTTAATCATAAATGAATCAAAATTACTCAAAGAAAATAGTTGACTTTAACAATTTTGACCTTATTTGACTTTTGTTGACCATACTAAAAAAATGAAATTCAAAATAGTTCAGAGAAGGTAAAAGCTCACATAAGCTATGTAGAGCTTATGTGAGCTGACAATGACAATAAAACAAGCTTCACACACAATGGAACAGTGTTTAATTAAGATCAAATGAGAGAAAATGAAAATACTTAGTTTTTTTTTTTTTTATTGAAACTGAAATTAAAAGCTTACAAAATGAAAATACAACTGAAATTAAACTATGAAAGATATTGAAAAGCTAATGAAAACAGGAATTACAATAACACATAATTCTAATTTTTATAAAAAGAAGGACGACTTCCATTGTGAGCCAAAGGGTCCTTTATATAGCCTTCTTGAGCTTGGGATGCTTGATTGGAAGAACCTAGAAGCAATTTGCAGCCACTCATTCATCCATTGTCATTAGCACCAATCAGAGAGCTCCATTTCATACTATGATGTGTCACAGCCAATGAGATTTCGCCATTTGTCCACGTGGGCAACCTTATCTGACAAGTCAGAGGGGTTTAGAAGCTTGAAAGATCCTTAGTACTATGTTGGGTGATTGGGAGTGGGTAAATTGTGGTAAAAGTAGGAGGGTAAATGGGTGTTTGGTTGGGGAAGAAGAGGGTTACTGTAGAGGCGCGTTTGGTTTATTTATATTATTTCAAAAGGTTTGATCGGGTTGCTTGCGTTGACCTGGGTTAAATGTCCGGGTTTAAGTGGTATTCGGGTTGGGAGGTATACCGGGTATGATAGTATTATTAAAGGGGCCGGGTTGGATAGGTTATTAGGATTGGGCCGTGGGATTTGATATTTGGGCCGAGACTTATGTGAATTGGACTTAGGATAGATATTGGATTGGTTTAGGACTAATATAAATGATCCAAAGGCTACCATAGGGACTAATCTTGCACATGCTGAAATTTGAAGGACCATACATGTAAATCTGAAATCATCTTCCAAGGACTGATTTTGTCAATCTTCAAATAAACCAAGGGCCAATTTGCACTTTTTGAATCTTCAAGGGCCACTTTTGCCAAATGTTGAAACTTGAGGGGCCAAATTTGACATTTCTTCAAACTTGAGTATATCTTTCAAAAATCATCCTCGGAGAATAAAATCTTCATAAATGCTCAATTTTGATCTTCCGGCTCAGCTTAAGCTCTCTTAATCTCTCGTGCTCGGATTTACGTCTGATTTGGTTCCTTTTTGCGTGTTTTTACATATCCGTACCTGCACAAGCACAAACTCAAGAAAACCACAAATATTAGCAATAAACGGCTCTTTCTTGGTTGTTTTGGGTCAGTTTTGATAATGAAAAGGTATGTGTTTTAGCACATACCACGATCCTTTGAATTCCATCTCTTCGTCTGAATTATACCCAACTCAATGTCCTTCAATCGATATGACAATCCATATCGAACCATTTCCAGGGTGGCGTCTTAGAACTTAGTGAATTTCATCGAAAGCCATGAAGCAAGTATGATGATATTCACTTTGGTAGACAAACCCAAACTTGTGTTTATGAACGATTTTGTACTGAGGTTCTTGATTGATTCCGATGAAGTGTAGAATTTAGGTAAGATTCGAACCCGAGGTGAAGAACTTCAATACGCTCTTTGATTTGAAGCGTATGAAAACAAGGAGTGCAGTAATGTACTTGATTTAAATTTCGGTTGAGGTTCTGGTTAGGGCTCAGGTATGTCGTGATCCTCACCACTAGTGTATGTAAAGTGATCAACGGTTTTCTCCATTGGTGGTGTGGTTTCCGAATCCCTTGGTTGATCAGATGGTGGTGGCTGTGTAGCTTGTTGTGTAGTGGTGATAACATGCTTAACCATTTATCGAATCATTGGATGGAGTTGCCTTCTTAACAGATTTTGTTGTTGACATAGGTGTTTCTTATGTTGATGGAGGTGATGATTGAGATGATGATTTGGGTTTGGTGGAAGTGTCAAGAGGTGTTACAGAAGACTGTTGAGGTTTGTGTATAGGATTGTCATCCTTATCATGATCGTAATCTCCTTCATCATATATTTCCACATCTTCACCATGCTTTTCTTCTTGCGGTTGTATAAGTTGTTGTTGTGGTTGCTTCATTTCAACAGTTGTAGAGACAGTGACACCTGATCCTTACCGGGTTGATTAACCGGATCGGATGGGGTAAGAAATGTTTACAATGGATCTTCCATAAGTGGAGGACTACTGCTTGACCCTCCTGCCCCAGCGAGTTGATTAACCGGAAAGGTTGAAGCATGGAATTCCATCCATTTCTGCTTTAATGTCTTACGAAATTGTATTACCTCATCAATTGAATCATACTCATCATCAGGATGACTTTGTGAACATGAATTTGAATGGATGTAGCAGAAGGATGTCCACAACAAATCTGCAATATGATTATGAGCTTATGAAGTAGTTGAAGATGACACGGAGATAGTTCTTGCCAATTGTTTTGTCATATCCAGCTTGGAATGTGTTTGCCATTGAGAGCTCAGCTGGGGCATTGATGTTTGCTTGATTTGCAGCCATTTCATGATCTGAAAGTCATTAGACAAAGAGACAGACATATGGAAACACAATGTGTTTGTATTAGTGTGATTTATTATCTAATTACTTGTATGATGGTAACATGTTTATGTTAGTTACAAGTCCTAAGTCACATTAGTCCAAATGTATGAAGTTGATGTGATAAGTTACGTGAACATGTTAATTTTGAAATTTCAAAGAGCAATAATTCACTTAACACACAACATATTAACTTTTGTAAGCTTATATGAAACATCAGATATTTGTGACCTATGCGTAACATTTAACAAGTAACATATGCGTAACGGGTCAAAAAGTAGTGAACAATGGGTTATGAGTAACAAGGATCCTTATGCGTAAGAAAGGACCTTATGCGTAGGAGTAAGCTAAAGCGTAAGACCAAGCTTAGGCGTAAGAGTTTCTTACGCGTAAGACAAGTTCAAAGGCTTTAAGCTTACGCGTAGGGAAAAGCTAGATGTTACGCGTACAGTTTACTCGTAAGAGCAAAGCTTAAGCGTAACAAGCCTTGTTTACGAATATCTTTCCAAGATACACGTAATCCACTGTAGACCCCTTATGCGTAAGAGCTACGCGTAAGATTACTCTTAGGCGTGACCTTTACGCATAAAGTATTCCTTAAGCGTAACGGTTTGAACACCTAAAGATTCTGACATTACAAATAATTAACCTGTTAACTATAAACATGAAAACTAGATTGCAGTTAATTCCAAAAATCACAAAACAAGCATAAGAACATATCAGATACACACAGAAAGACTTAGGCGTAAAATTACTTAAACCCTAAACCCTTAATCTACGCGTAAGAGATATAGCTACACAAATCAAACAAGAATGTTTCTGGAGTTCCTAGATGTCATATTAGTGCAGTGGAACAAGATTTAATACATTTCCACCACAGAATCAGAAGATTCATGGGAGATGAACCCTAAAATTCTAAAACTTAATTTCTTACAGTTTAGATGTTTCTGGGCTAATTTAAAGGTTCAAAGCATGCATATAAACTTATTCTAACACTTTCTTGACCACATAAAACATATCACAGAATAGAAACACCCTAAATGAGCGCAAGAACCCTAGAATTCAAATTAATGAAATTTAAGATTCAGGATGGTTTTGGACGATTGAAACAAGTTTAATAGACACTAAGAAAGGTTTTAACACAACTCATTTCAATCCAAACACTTTTATGCATAAACACCCAATTCGTTCGAGTGAACAATTTTCCAAAATCAGTTTAAAGAGTTTTAACCGTTGGATTTGAAAGAATTTTAGAAATCCTTGTTTATCATCTTGATTAAAAACAGTTTAGAACTTATAGATTATGAAAAACTTGAACGGATTTAGAAGATTTGATTTGGGCCGTTTGATCTTGGTGGTTTTGGAGTAAATGAATTTATTTGCCAAGTTGACACATTCAGTCCCTCAACCTTAAAGAGGTTCCAACCAAGATCCTTTAACTTCCGTTTAGGTAAGACAAAACATTTGAAAGGAAAGAAACTTCACGATACTCCCCCTCGACTTTTGAAATAATGAAATGGTTAAAGCATTTGAGTCCGAGGAGAGTATATGACAAGAAACTTATCCACCATTTTAGAAGAAACAACATAATGTTGAAAACATGGAAGTACAAGGTTTTATGAAACCGAAAAATATTTACTTTCTCCCCCTCAACACTTGTTCGGGAAAAATAGAGAAAGATTTGATAGAACAAAGTGTTGACTGAAGATTTGTACTTGCGATGTTTGAAAGAATTTAGATAGAAGAATGTTTTTGAGATTTTCTGATTTTATATTTTTGTATTTTGTTTTTGAAAAATATTTACAAAAGAGGTTTTGGTGTTTGACCGGTTTTTAAGACTGTTTTAGGAGTTCGTCCAATTCCTCTTGAGTCAAACACCTCATACCAATCCGGTGGACCAACTCATTAAACCTAGCGGGAGGCAAGGCTTTGGTGAGTAGATCTGCCAATTGATATTCTGTACCCACAAAATATAATTCGACAGTACCCTGTTCCACGTGATCCTTGATGAAATGATATCGAAGATCGATGTGCTTTGATTTCGAGTCTGAAAGTTGCACGAGATCGCAATGGCACTCCATTGTCGCAGATACATCGGGATTCTGTCAAATACGTAACCATAGTCTTTGAGTTGTGTTCTCATCCAAATGACTTGAGCACAACACGCCGACATGGCTACATTTTCTGCTTCGGTTGAGACACGATGTACAATCCTGCTTCTTCGATTGCCATGACACCTGTTTATCACCAAGAAATTGTAAAGCTCCTGAAGTACTTTTCCGTGAGTCTAAGCATCCCTGCGTGGTCAGCGTCTGAAAAATGATTAGTTCAAAACCGAATCCTTCGGATACCGATCCCCAAGTTAATGGTTCCCTTTATGTATCGGAGGATTCTTTTAGCCTCAGAGAGGTGGGTTTCAGTTGGTCGCGGCTGATAACGGGAGCATAGATAAACGGCAAAGACAATATCAGGTCTTCTAGCTGTTAGATACATGAGAGACCCAATAATACTACGGTATTTTGTAGGGTCCACCAATTTCCCATGTAAATCAGCGTCTAGCTTCTTGGTATGAGCCATTGGTGTGGCATAGGTGTCACTGGTTTTCATTCCAAATTTGTTTAACAATTCAAGGGCATATTTGGAGTGACTCAAGAAAATACCACGGGGTGATTGATGAACTTGCAGTCCGAGAAAGAACGTGAGTTCACCCACCATGGACATTTCAAAATTTTTCTTCATTAGTTTTGCAAAAGCGATTGAAAACTTTTTATGTGTAGACCCAAAAATGATGTCATCCACGTAAATTTGAACAATTAAGATATGTGCCCCGTGATATTGTATAAAAAGAGTTGGGTCAACCGAACCTTTGGTGAAATTATTAGCAATGAGGAAGGATGATAGCTTATCGTACCATGCCCGAGGAGCTTGTTTGAGACCATACAGAGCTTTGTTCATTTTGTAGACGTGATTCGGAAACTCAAGATCAACGAATCCATCTGGTTGGGTGACATAAACCGTTTCTTTAAGTTGTCCATTGAGAAACGCAGTTTTGACATCCATCCGATAGACCGTCATATTCATATGAGCCGCGAACGCGAGAAATATCCGAACAACCTCAAGACGAGCAACCGGAGCAAAAGATTCTTCAAAGTCTATTCCCTCTTCCTGACGATAACCCTTAGCCACCAGACGTGACTTATTTCGGATAACATTTCCTTCACATCAATTTGTTTTCCAAATCTATTTTAGACCAATGACGTAGACATCTGTTGGTCTTTCAACCAGTTCCCATACTTCAAGACGTTTGAATTGGTTGAGTTCTTCTTGCATGGATTCAATCCAGTTGTCTTTTGTCATTGCGTCTTTGATGTTTTAGGTTCAGATTGGCAGACAGTGAGTGCATAAATGCAATGTTCACCGTCTGTGTGAAGACGTTGTCTTGTAACGACCGGTTGATTCGGGTTGCCAATAATGTTTTCCCGAGGATGGTCTTTCGTCCATCTATGTGTGGAGGGTTGATGTTGATATACATTGTGCATTCGAGGATTCAAATGGTTTGTTGAAGATTCCGCGACATCTCGTGCAGCAGTCTCATTAGCAAACGGGTTGAAGAACGCATTTGGATCAAAATCTGCAGGTGGGGGTACTACATTCAGAATATCATCATCAGCTTCATCATTGTTGGAAGCGGTTTGTTCAACTGTTGTGGTGGAGTCAACTGGTGTAGGTGCATCTGCAATAATAGTTGTTGTAGCAGTGTATCGGTATAAGAGTATTATCGGTTTGAGCAGCGGAAACAGCGGATACACCCGAGTACGTTCATCAATATCGTCACTGAACAGTGGAGCAAATTACCTTTCCATTTGTTGACGAGTAAGTTGGGGGCTTTGTTCAGCTGATGATGGGGTTTGGGGGAAGTTTAAGCGGTTGTGTCCGGGTTCCAAGCTATTATACTCAGAAGCCATTGTGAATATAAACAGATATTGACGAAGTTTCTTAATCAGTTTCCCCCAAACTGACAACTGTCTTTAGCAGATTTGAAACTTTGATGAAGTCTACCTTTCCTCTAACTTTTGAAGGTTTCAGTATGCAGCGGAATTTGTAGATGAGCAGTAAACCATACAAAGAAAATCTGACTAATTGCGGAAGATCCGTTCGAGGGTAACGTGCCAGAAATCAAAAAGATCTTCTCACGTATTTGAGTAACTTCACACAAGATCACTCGTGAAATTGAGACGATAACACCAAAGTGAGACGTTTGAGCCACATATCGTCTTATTTCTTCCCTCTAATTGAAGAAATTCAAGAAGGCATTGGGTTTTCGCAAAGAAGCATGTAGAAGAACAAGGAAGCAATGACCACCTACACACTCTCTCCCCTCGATGTTTTCAATGATTCAGAATCATACACCACGTATGTTGATGATGAATTGAAGACAATGAAACCATGTATAAGGAGACAAATGAAACCATGTATGTCCAATTGATCGAACAAGTGTGAAGTACCAAAATATTTCGAGAGTCAATGCGATAAAACATCTCTGTTCATTATGTTGATCATCAGCGTGTGTCATTGTTGTTGAAGCAGTTTGATCTTCGTTATAGAAGATTCGGTTGTTGTTGTAGATTCAGTGTATCGAAATTAGAGTATTATAGGTTGTGCAGCGGAAACATTCGATACATCTGAAGCACGACTTTTGGCAGAATCTTTAACCAGAGGAGCAAGCAATGTTTCCAATTCATGACGATTAAGTACAATGGTGGAACAGCTGATGGATCATGATATTTTTAACGGTGAGAAACGGGTCCTAAGCTGTTTTGTAGTAGAAGCCATGGCTGTTGTACCTGCATGGAAAAATAGAAGGGGGGCAAGGAAGAGAAAAACATGGATCCCCAAGTGTAACTGGGTTCTAGATGTTAGAAGCATAAAGATGTAGTGTCAATTATCTTCTTGACACCTGAACATGCTAATTTGATGGTTTCCTTTCCTGCCTCAGGGATGGATGTTGTTGGTATCCCACTTGTTTTGGTGCAACTACTTAGTATCTTGCCTGTAGGAATCCACCTAAGACTAACAGTTTTGAACATCCTACCTGTTGGTATCCATCTAAGGTTAGATCTAGGGGATGTTGAAACTTCTTTTGGGAAGAGTCTACGTCCTATATGGATCCACCTATTAGGTTTCTGACAGTTTACATTTAGATCAACGGGTTTATTTCTAACTGTTTGTTAAGTTAACTTAGGTTTTGGTTTTCTACTACGGTAGTGTTCAGTAATACACTCGAAGGTGATACACTAGGTCGTGAACCTAAGATTCCATCCTTTTGAAGAAGTGCCCTTTTCCTAGCCTTTTCTAGATCATAGTTCTTGTATGCGTCATTTGAATCATATGAATTTTTAATTTTAATGCTCGGTTTAGACACTGTTCGAACTAATCCTAGATTTGCCGGAGCACCATATGTTGAGGTTTAACGAAAAGGTATAACAGAAACAGGTTTTAACGAAACGAAGCATTATTCTTAGGCGGGGAATGTGGAGTGACTGGTTTTAACAAATGATTATTCTCAACAACTTGGGAGGGAAACCGTGGTTTTGAAGATTTTGAACGCTCAGATTTAAATGCAGCTTGGTTGTCTAACTCTGATTGTTTTCTCAAAGGTTGTGAGACGATTTCCCCAAGATTGTTGGTTTTGCAAAATTAGTATCCACACTCTTGTCAGTGAATCTTATTAGTTTGTTTAGTAAAGCAACATGTGCAAGCCCCTTTGCTTGAAGTTGAGCCTTTAAATGCTCATTTTCTTTAACTAATGTATCCACACGTTTACTTTGTTCATTCAAAGATTTACTTTTTGGCTCTAAGTTTAAAACATTGTTTTGCAGTTTAAGTTCAAGAGAGATGCAATGAGCCTCAAGTTTTGAAAAATCTTTTTGAAACTGAGAAATGGTCTTTTGAGGAGAATGATTTCAGATTCAAGAGTTTCTTTTGACGTTTCAGTTGAATTATTAACAAGTAAGGGCTCGGACATGAGATAGTTTTCTGGACATTGTGCAACACACTGGTCAACCTCTCCTTCATTACTAAATTCAGGTTGCTCAGTATGTTGTGTCGCATTTGCAGTCAGAATATGATCAACAGTAGCTTGTACCTCGACCATCGTTCTGTGTCGTGTCATAGGTGGGTAAGATATCTTCCTCAACCATTTCTTTGTCACAGTTGGGCTCGGTGTCGTAGTTAAGTATGATATCTTCTCTAGATCTGCCTGCTTTGTCATCACGCTTTTCCAATGCTACAACCTCATTGTCCGCATTACCGATTGCGAATCACAACATTCTCAACGTCCATTTGAGCATTCCTTTCATGTACATCAACTCTTTCACCTTGCACGACTGCGGGATATCGGGAATTTGATGATGTCTTATGCGTAAGTTTAGGGTTTTATCCCAAATGATCTTTTACACTATCACAGTGCAAAAGATATCCAAAGTCGACGTATTTTCAGGCTTATCCAAGCAAGAAAACACGGAGTAAACCACGAAAACTGAAGATCAAACCAAGGAACTCTTATGCGTAAGTTTAGGGTTTCCTTACGAGTAGAAAGTACCAAAAACTGATTTTATGCCCAAAAGTGTTTAGAAACTGGATTTTTATGATGAAGTAGCTTCAATATCACTAAAATAACACAAAAGTGTGAAACTTGATGATCCAAAACACTTTTTCACCTTACGAGTAGAAAGCGGTGCACGAATGAAATCAAGGTCAAAAACACTTCTACACGTAAAGTTCCAAACTTTTTGCCAAAAACTTAAACTTTAACACCAAATAACCTTTAAAGTACAAGAATCTTGGATTGAAAAGTGTAAAAAATGAGTTTTTAAGCGTGAGAAAGGTTAAAAAACGTGAACCTTACGAGTAGACAAAAAAAAACAAATCGTTTCACCCAACTAGATGGCGATTGATACCACTGTTAGGTCACTAGTTTTACAACACAAGCATCAAGAGAAGAGATAGAGAGGAGAAGAGAGGCGGATGAACAATCTACACTCACACACACACGTATAAATGAAGAAGGGTTAGGCGTAGAGTGAGTGAAAGAGTAAATTGAACAACCAACCTTCAAATGAAGGTTTACATAAGGTATTTATAGGCAAGGAGCTAGGGCAACACTCCTACTCCTTCCCTTTCTCCTATGGGCTTGGGCCTAAGCTCATGGGCCTTCTACATAAGCTTAAGGCTAATAACAAACATAAAGGCCAAAATAAGCTAACTATTACATATGAGTAACTAACACTTGAATAAGGTGTAGGAGTGATTCCAACACACTGAATTTGTTAATCAAACTCTTCGTGAATTCTATGAGAAAGTGGGAATTCAGCATCAAACATATATTGTACGTACACCAGAACAAAACGGAGTTGTCAAAAGACGAAACCGAATGTTAGTGGAAGCTGCAAGAACAATGTTAATCAATGCTAAACTTCAGTTACTTATGGGCTGTATCTCTGCATGCTATACTCAAAACCGTTCTATGATTACAAAACGCCACAACAAAACACCTTTCGAGCTCGTCCATAACGAGTAAAACCGAATCTAAAACACTTTCATGTATTCGGATCTCTTTGCTATCCGAATAATGATCGTGATGACTTTGGAAGCTCAAAGCCAAAGCTGACATTGGAGTCTTTATAGGATCTGTGATAATTCAAAAGGTTTCGAATCGGAATCGTCGTACAAAACAGGTGATGGAAACGATTCATGCTCATTTTGATGAACTTACGGAAATGGCTTCTGAGTATAACAGCTTGGAACCCGGAGAAAACCGCTTAAACTTCCCCCAAACCCCATCATCGGTGAACAAAGCCCCCACTACTCGTCAACAAATGGAAAGGTTATTTGCTCCGCATTTGTTCGGTGATGATATTGATGAACGTGCTCGGTGTATCCGTTTCGCTGCTCAACCTCGATAATACTCTTATACCGATACACTGCTACAACAACTACTGTTGCAGATGCACCTACACCCGTTGACTCCACCACAACAGTTGAACAAACCGCTTCCAACAATGATGAAGCATCTGATGATATTCTGAATGTAGTACCCCCACCTGAAGATTTTGATCCAAATGCGTTCTTCAACCCATTTGCTAATGAGACTGCTGCACCAGATGTCGCGGAATCTTCAACAAACCATTTGAATCCTCAGAATCCGCACAATGTATATCAACATCAACCCTCCACACATAGATGGACGAAAGACCATCCTCTGGAAAACATTATTGACAACCCGAATCAACCGTCGCCATTACAAGACAACGTCTTCACACAGACGGTGAACATTGCATTTATGCACTCACTGTCTGCCAATCTGAACCTAAAACATCAAAGACGCAATGACAAAAGACAACTGGATTGAATCCATGCAAGAAGAACTCAACCAATTCAAACGTCTTGAAGTATGGGAACTGGTTGAAAGACCAACAGGGGTCTACGTCATTGGTCTCAAATGGATTTGGAAAAACAAATTGGATGCTGACGGCAATGTTATCCGCAATAAGTCACGGCTGGTGGCTAAGGGTTATCGTCAGGAAGAGGGTATTGACTTTGAAGAATCTTTTGCTCCGGTTGCTCGTCTTGAGGCTGTTCGGATATTTCTAGCGTTCGCGGCTCATATGAATATGACGGTCTATCGGATGGATGTCAAAACTGCGTTTCTCAATGGACAACTTAAAGAAACGGTTTATGTCACCAACGGATGGATTTGTTGATCCCGAGTTTCAAATCACGTCTACAAACTGAACAAAGCTCCGTATGGTCTCAAACAAGCTCCTCGGGCATGGTACGATAAGCTATCATCCTTCCTCATTGCTAATAATTTCACCAAAGGTTCGGTTGACCCAACTCTTTTTATACAATATCACGGGGCACATATCTTAATTGTTCAAATTTACGTGGATGACATCATTTTTGGGTCTACACATAAAAAGTTTTCAATCGCTTTTGCAAAACTAATGAAGAAAAATTTTGAAATGTCCATGATGGGTGAACTCACGTTCTTTCTCGGACTGCAAGTTCATCAATCACCCCGTGGTATTTTCTTGAGTCAGTCCAAATATGCCCTTGAATTGTTACACAAGTTTGGAATGCAAACTCGTGACACCTATGCCACACCAATGGCTCATACCAAGAAGCTAGACGCTGATTTACATGGGAAAATGGTGGACCCTACAAAATACCGTAGTATTATTGGGTCTCTCATGTATCTAACAGCTAGTAGACTTGATATTGTCTTTCCGTTTATCTATGCTCCCGCTATCGCGACCAACTGAAACCCACCTCTCTGAGGCTAAAAGAATCCTCCGATACATAAAGGGAACCATTAACTTGGGGATCCGGTATCCGAAGGATTCTGGTTTTGAACTAATCGCTTTTTCAGACGCTGACCACGCAGGATGCTTAGATTCACGGAAAAGTACTTCATGAGCATTACAATTTCTTGGTGATAAACTGGTGTCATGGCAATCGAAGAAGCAGGATTGTACATAGCTGTCCTCAACCGAAGCAGAATATGTAGCCATGTCGGCGTGTTGTGCTCAAGTCATTTGGATGAGAACACAACTCAAAGACTATGGTTACGTATTTTTATAGAATCCCGATGTATCTGCGACAATCGGAGTGCCATTGCAATCTCGTGCAACTCAGTTCAGCACTCGAAATCAAAGCACATCGATCTTCGATATCATTTCATCAAGGACCACGTGGAGCAGGGTAGTCTGTTGAATTATATTTTGTGGGTACAGAATACCAATTGGCAGATCTTCTCACCAAAGCCTTGCCTCCCGCTAGGTTTAATGAGTTGGTCCACCGGATTGGTATGAGGTGTTTGACTCAAGAGGAATTGGATGAACTCCTAAAACAGTCTTAAAAAAGTGTCAAACACCAAAATCTCTTTTGTAAATAATTTTTCAAAAACAAAATACAAAAATATAAAACCTGATAAAAACAACAAAAATATTCTTCTAATCTAACTTTCTTTCAACATGGCAAGTACGTTTCTTTCGTCAACACTCTAATCTTTCAAAATTCAGTATTTTTTCGATCAAGTGTTGAGGGGGAGAAAAATATCACTTAACTGTTTCAAAACATCTGTGTACTTGCATGTTATATTACCCCGGTTGTTTTCTTTTATCAATGGTGGTAAACTTTTCTGGTTAAATGACACTCCTCGGACTAAATTTATAACCTTTCATTATTTCTTAAGTCGAGGGGGAGTGTCGTCAAGTTTCTTTCCTAAAAACTTTGTTTGGTAACCAAAATGGAAGTTAAATGGCTTTGTTTGAAAAAGGAAAAGGTGGGGGGACCAAAACTGTCAAAATGTTAAAGTTAAATTTAATAAAACACCTCCCACCTACTCATTCACTTCACATTTATTACTTTCAACTTTTAACATCTACGCCTAAGATTCATTCGAGAAATCCGTTACTTTGATCATCATTTTGTAAGTGGTTTAACGATCTTAACATGTTTTTAAGCTAAGGTTTTTAATTTCATGCAAATCCTACGGCTAAAAATTGTGTTACGCGTGATTATGTGTTCTACGCATAAGCGTATGAACACACAATCATTGTGTGTGTTTTTGGTTAAATGGATTGTGTCTAAACGCTTCTAATACATCAAGGATATCATTTTAACCATCAAAACCCACCCAGAAACACGTATTAATGATTTTTGAAAATTAGGGTTCTTGAGTCAAATTGGGTATTTTCGAATGTGAAGTGTTTTGGTCTAAAAGATTGTTGGGTTATGGTCATATGTTGTTGAATTGATGATTTCCATGGTTGTTAACCACCCAGAAACACTAATTGTTTAACAATTTGGAATTAGGGTTTAATGTTCATGACTTTGGGTAATTTTGATTCTCAACGAATTAGATGTTAATACTTGGCCTAAAGACTCTAACAACACTCTAGACCTACCAGAATTTATATGGTGCAAATCCTATGGTTAAAAATCATACGCGTAATTCTTAACCCTTAGGGTTTTGACCTACGCGTATGACTTTCTACGCGTAACTATTAACGAATGATTCATGCCATGTTTTGTTGATAAAATGAAGTTTTGTGTTAATATTAATGATTTGATGAACTTATTTCAGGCTTTGCTACGCATAATATTCAGAATCAAGGTCATTTGAAACTCTACGCATAAGGATTACCCTACGCGTAGTCAAGTTATGCGTAAGAATATTCCTACGCATAACTATTACGCGTAAGGTTCTACAATGGGACTACGCGTATCCTGTGAAGGATATGCGTAAACAGTGACCTCTACGTATAAGGTCTACTTTTACGAGTAAGCCTTACGCGTAAGGTATAAATACGCCTACGCGTAAGCTCTACGCATAAGGTCCCCTTTTCCTACGCGTAACATTTCTTACGCGTAAGTTAGGATCCTACGCACAAGCTTTCGCCTACGCGTATGCAACTACTGTTTACGCTTAACTTTGCCAATTCTACGCCTATGCCTTGTTTGACCTTCATTATGAATTGTTACGTGTACAAACTTGTTAATAAACTTATCATAACGTCACGAATCCATTAATGTCACTAATAAACTTAAACGTTTGATATGTTGTGAACAATAAGTGATAACATAAACTTTAAAACTTAAAGTTAACTAACTCACGAAACATTTCACGACATCATTGGACTATTGGACAAACAAGTGACTTAGGACTCGTAACAATCATTGACACTGTACATTCAATAACTAGACAATAAGACCTTCTGTTGACTAACATTATGTCTCTCGATATGTTGGTTCTTTTGGCTAATGTTATTTCAGATCACAACATGGCTGAACAAATGAATGTGGATGCACCTGAGGTTCTCACTATTGCTGATATCTTCCCAAATGGCTATCCGAGAAAGATTGGAAAGAACAACCTTAGGGTTGACTTTGACACCCTCACATGCTCAGAATTTTCTTGTCTCATTGCAAAGTGGATATTCTAGGAATCATCCCTACCAGAACATGCTCTCACACTCTGCCACAGTTCCAGAGGTCTACATTCAATAATTATGGGATTCTATGCAGAGGATCACTGGTCAAAGTGCAGCGAATGTGACACTTAATCACAAACTAGTCACTATCACTCCTGCTGACTTACGGGCTGTTCTCATCATTCCCGACATCGCTCCAACCGACTTCTTTGCTACCCCTACTGAAGAGACAGACCTGAAATTCTTGATAGATATTGGTTATGATGAAGCTTCAGGAATCATTACTAAGCACTCTCACGTGGAGCTCAAGTATATTCCTCAACCATGGAGAACACTCTACATGATCATCACCAAATCGGTCTCTGGTCGTGACGGTGGCTATGAGCATCCCAAGCTCATGGAACTGCAAATTTTCTGGTCGTTGATCAACAAGAAGGACATTGAAATCGAAGCACTAATATGGGAGGACATGATGCTATTTCACAAGAAGCTTGGCTCCAAGATTCCCTATGTCGGATACACCAAACTGTTGATCCAGAGAGCACTTGGACTTCATCCTGATATCCCCATGAGGCTCAATGACCCAGATAATCACGAAATATTGATGAACCCATATTATCTGTCAGAATCAAAGAATCGTCAACAAAGAAACAGGGTACGGTTTTACCTGATCACCTTCTAACTACCGAAATCAAAAAGCTTGAAACATACAAAAGGTATCGGTTAGCCGTAAAAGAAGGCAAAGTTGGTCATCTTGATGAAAAATCTTCTGGTACTCCTACTCGGAGGACCGAAGAGGCAGTCTTTGGAAGTGTCACAAGTACAGATATTTATAGGAAGCTTCCCAAAAGGAATCCTCCTCGTAAAAGGATTGTTCCCGTAAAGGAACATGAACCTATTCCCACACGAACCGTAAAGAAAGCTTGTGGACGAAAGCTCTGAAGGTACTGACACAGATGAAGAGATTACCTACTCCGAAACTGCAAAGGATGACAATCCTTCAGTACCAAAACCTCCAAGTCCTCAAGCCGATACAAAAAGGGAAGACTCTGTCCTTGTATCTTATGATGAAAACTCGGAGAGTGATGAAGAGCCACCGGAAAATGTCTACAAGAAGACGATCAAATTCCTTAGACACCAACACAAAGCTGAAGAATTTGCTAAAGACCAAATGGGTGGTCCCGGAGGATCAAGTGGTGCCGCCCACTCTGAACCATCTCCTGATGCGGTTAATCAACCCGATAAGGGAGCTAGTGCCACCACTCTTGTGCAACAACAAAAGCTTGTGGAGGATACTATCGAATATGAGGTTGAGGTACCGGAAACCTGAGAAGTCGAAAAAGATAAAGATGTTGATTATGATACGTTTCTTCTAGATAGTCCTGGACGATCAAAGGAAGAAACCTCTGAACCTCCGAAGGATCCAGAGTCTCCTCATATCTCTTCATCATCAGATTCGTCTTCTCACTCCTCGCCACCACCATCAAAGAAGTCAACCAAATCATCATCCAAATCCGTGAAGAAACCATCTAAATCTTGGATTTCTCAAGCTCATGAAATGATTACCAAAGCTGTCCAAACAAGTCGAAAGAAAAAGCGTGCTAAAAAAGTTGAATTTCTTTCTTGATCACATACAGCATCTGTATGACGAGCATGAAAATATGAAAGGAGAAAGGAAGTTTGTTCAGGAATTCATGAAAAATCACCGTCAAGAGGAACTGAACGAAATGATCGAAGGCTACACGAAAAAGTACCTTCTGGAGTACGTTCCGAAAGTCACAAAGGAGTTGTTCACCAAACAACTTTATCCAAATCTTATGCAGATCGCCAAGCAAACTATTCGATCAACGCCCTTAACCGTCACAATCAATCCAACCGATCCGGTAGTTTTCTCGGATAATAAATTAGTGGCCAAGCTTGTTACACAAATGTCGCACGATCGGGACATTTACTTCGATGAAGGAAAGCTGTTTCAAGCATTGCTGGACTACCAACTTCAAGAAGCTTGTAGATTAGAAGTGAAAAGTCTAAACGTCCTAGAGACGATGAAGACAAGGATAAGGATAAAGACTCGCACCTAAACGTCGAAGCGATCTGGTGAATCTTCTATGATGCAACCTCCTCTACAACGGCCTCCTGTTCAACAAAAATCTCCTCCTCGTTCTTCTACTTGAAAAACCTCGGGCGATTCCGAGTTACCACCTCGACTCGAGAAAACCGATGATCACTTTGAGTATACGGGTGGTGATGATGAAGAGGTCCTTGAGCCCCTACAACAACCCACCTCTCCCAAACAAGTTCAGAAACCAGAATCATCATCTAGGCCTTGAAAAGAAGAAGAAAAAGACGCTTGGTGACCGACGTCGTATCATGGCGAGATGACGATAAAACAAAGGAATTTGAATGGTTTGCTACTCTTGTTAACAACACTCCCTACCCGAAGAAGGTCGATTTGGTAGACGGTTCTACATTGGAGCATGCTAAAATTCTGCAAGAAAAGTTCCATGTGAAGAAAATGACGAAATCTGAGTTGAAGTGAATCAAGAATGAAGCGTTTCAACTTCTAAAAGACAGCTCTGAAAGTGCCCTCGAGGTCGAATATCACCTTGAAAACATTGCTCGAGCTATGTCTAACAACATGGATTGGCTCAACCCGAAAGCAAACATTGACTTCACACAAAGGGACAACCCTCCATACTACACCAATTGGACCAAACCTCTACCAAAAATTGGCCAACCAGCTGAACTAAGGATTCCTTTCAGATATTTCTTCAACAAAGACTTGGATTTTCTTCTACACGGTGGCGATGATTCAAGAAAATACGCTACATAGTTGACACTTCCATTCCCAGCAGCTGTCTACTCAAACTGCATAGCCATTGAGGAACGTGCCAATCACTTGTTCTCCAACACAGTGGAAGCATACGACCGAGATGCAATGTATGGGATTCATCATCGGCCGTAACGCCGACGAATCTACTACAGAAGCTGTCAGGTTCGAAGTCTCAACATGCGTGTATAGTTCTAAGGATATCATTGCCATCAGACACGTTGACCTTTCGTCTAAGTGGGACTACACATTCCTAAAGAAGATCGTAGTCAAACGACAAGATGAACGGGACTATGCTTTCTCTGAAGGTGACTTTGAGAATTTGTCTCTCAATGACATCGAAGACATGTACCTTGCCAAAGTACAAGGTCGCATGAGACAATTCTCAATTGCAGTACAACGCGAATTTATCAAGTCACTTCTCATCTTCATAAGACGCATTGTCATCAAGGAACGTGTAGAAGATCTCCAGTTGGCTGTTGAATCTTATCAGACGCGTGTCAACTTCACTCCTCCAAAGCTTGATCTTTCCGATATCAACCAGCTATCTCAATATACACTCATCAGCAAACCTTTCGGCGTTGTTTACCGTAGTGAACTTCAAAGAAACTGCTTAATGGCGTGTAGCGAACTCCACAAGTTCGGGATCATACTTTGAAGCTGGTTAGGGATGGATTGGCATACAGGTTGAAGGATATACGCCAGTAAATTGGGTCTCCTAGCTGGAATTCTCGGAAAGGAGGGATGTGAGACGGATCATCACAATGATTGATGAACGGTTGTTTCGAAGGGATCAGTTCAGACGATTGGAGAGTTATATCGGTGGTCGACCCAGGATTAACATAACCGGCTTTCAACGCCCATGCACACTCTGGGAACATCACTGCACTTCCTGGTACCCCTTGAATTGCTTCCTTCATATAATTTTGGATGTTTGATTGATTTTGTTTATGGCTTGTGCACACATTACAGTGTACAACCCGTACTTGTAAATAAAGGACCCCGTGGTACGCGTCAGTGCCACAATCCTTATAAAAGGAGCGAAAGCTTCTTACTTTTGAGTAAAACCTATCAAACCTTTCTTTTTTCAAGGTTTTGCTCAAAAGAACAAGTACTTTCCCTTATTCTTTTCAAAACCTCAACCGTTTATATATCACTCGTTGAGGGGGAGTACTTGACTTAAAACTTTGTTCAAAATTATTCACAGTGGTCATTCTTCCCGCAACACTCGAAATGGTCATATTTATTCTCAACTTTTCAAAAATAACATCACATATGCCATTTTTGAGGGGGAGAAAATACGTGATAAGAAATATGTTGTGTCAATGCAAATGAATCTTTGTGCTATAGACTTAACCCATGAATTGACGAGATCTTAACTGTTATAACTCGAAAAGACTTGTCCGGGACGGGTAATAATTTCAAGCTAGTTCGCTAGTGAAGTAAACGTGTCTCGCAAAGGACTTGTCTGAGTAGAATGTACCATTCGAGAAACTCTTGGTAGACATGAACTCGGACGGGTTTGACAACCTTTCGAGGATTGTCTACACCTTCAAGGTAGTTACTAGAGCCCGTTGTCACCTAAAAGCTGACAATGCAACTCTTTAACTATGCCACGTAACCGTGTCTCGCGGGGAATGTCTATCTTGAGTGAATCAATTCAAAATGTGCGCGCTCTTTCCTCACTGTGCATTTTAACCGTTAAAACTCTTAAGCACATGTGGAGAGGGAGTATTTATGCAAAATCTTATCTCAACAGTGGTACTAAAATGTTTTTCATTCATAAACACTTTGAGAGATTTTTCACATCAGTGGTTTTATGGCAACATAGGTTAGTCATGGAGTTATAAGGTGACTAAGGTTAGGAATAACCGTCCTATGATCCGCCAGAGGCGGATGGATCTACCCCAGGACACCACAAATAGTTAGTATTTAGAAGTCCTTAGGTATGATTGTAAAAGGAGAAAATGAGAATCGGAGAAAGAAGGAGTTGAAGAATTAAAAGAAATGCAAAGAAAAGGGTGAAAAGAAATAGCCCTCCAGATTATTCAACTTAGGGGCATAATCGGGTTCAATTCATATGCTACTGGTTGTCACTAGATGACACCGGTATTGAAGATTAAAAGTCGTCATGGACCCAGTGACGCATACACTAAAACTTTTTTAACCACTCAAGTTTCTCTCAACAGAAGCTTGTTTCATTCTCACAGGGAACCCTACATAATCTATCGGCCTTCTTTTAGAGATTGCTGATATTGAAGAAGGAGACCCTCTCCCTAGTCTCCGCTCAGGAAAACCAAAACGCACAATTGAGTCTAGAGCCACGAGATTCATCAAAATATCTCTTAGGTACACTTGACATTTCATCACTTGATATTCAACAATAAGAATTTTAGTGGTACATTATCGAGTCCTTCACAGATCTTAGCAATTTGTCGAGAACATTTATGAGAGGTTCACATTTGTGATCCTCGGTGATTGAATGGAAACTCCTGCCAGGGTCAACATCTAACACCGACAGCAGGTCACTTCGGCAACTCCTCGTGGATTGCGCTTAGTGGTCTCAAACGGTCTACAATCGTGAGGTGATGCTTCGGTGTACCTCAGCGACTCATCTGAATCGTAGGTGTACTTCGGTACATCATGTTATCTCACTTGTGGGACTCCGATTCAGGAACGGCCTTTGTAAGAATTAGAGTTGTGTTTTCACACTATGCTGTTAACACTCTCAAAGTTCAAACTTGTAAGTGCCGGAATCCGCTTATTACTAACCGTTTTAATGTTTTCTTCTTATGGAAGCTCTGGAGCGGAATGATCGTGCATATTCTTCTCATGCTCACGCCAACATCATCACTAATGGAAGTTCTATCCAAAAGCAACACAAAAGTCAGAATGATTCTTCATCTAATCATAGAATATACAAAGTTTAAAGACTTAAAGAACTCCATCAGATCTGAATTCCAACGTCAAAAGAGCGTGTGAGCATGTTGAAGAATGACGTAGAGACACTGTAGCAGCAAAGGCGGAGACCTGAGGCAGACTTGATGCTAACAACAACAACATACTATCACTTTCATCACAAAGAACAATGATCAAAGAACAAAGTTAAAGATGACGTCAAAGCATAACCGTTCAAAGTAAACTATCTCTCTACACTGGGGAGATTGTTCAAATCAAGGCAATTCTTCTCACAAGAAAGAAGAATGTCAGAAGACGTCAAAGCTACTATTACATCAACACCTTCACCGTTTTTCATCACCAACACTTGAGTGTTTGTTACTCATATGTAATAACACTTGAGGGGGAGATTGTTGGAATCACTCCTAAACCTTATTCAAGTGTTAGTTACTCACATGTAATAGTTAGCTTATTATGGCCTTTATGTTTGTTATTAGCCTTAAGCTTATGTAGAAGGCCCATGAGCTTAGGCCCAAGCCCATAGGAGAAAGGAAGGGAACTAGGAGTGTTGCCCTAGCTTCCCTCCTATAAATACCTTATGTAAACCCTCACTTGAGGGTTGGTTGTTCAAGTTTTCTCTCATTACACTCCTACGCGTAAACCGTATTACTATTATCGTGTGTGTGTGTTTGTTTACTTGTTCAATCGCCTATCTATCTTTCTTATAAGCTTGTGTGGTAAACCTTGTGACCTAACAAAACTTCATCTTTTCAGCAACACAGCAACATATGACAATTTGTACATTAATTCAATTTAAGTTGCATACTATTCTCATCACTTCCAGGAGTGTAAACTCATGTGAGAGGTGAATCATTGAAAATTTAATGGATTTAGATCTCTTTACCAAAGCCATCAACTCTGGAGTAGCCGAATGTTTTGGTGTGTAAGACCATGGTACATTGATAACCATATGATTTTTAGCAAATCATCAGCTATCAACAGATTTGAGTTGTCTTTACCAAAAGTTGTACCCTTCTGGACTAGTTAGTTCTTTTATCTAATGGTGAACTAATTACCAATAATGGTTTTTCCACAACCGTTACCACAAGCCATTTTCTTGTGGGCTAGCCAACTCTTCACATTAACGGATATGGTGAGTTGATTACCATACAACTTATTAGCAAGTTGTCAACTAAAAACGGATTTGAAATATCTTTACCAGAGCCGTTTGCTCATGGATTAGCCAATCCTTTTGTAACCATGGTGGATTGATGACCTATTGATGTTGCCATCTCAAAAACCATTTATTTTATTCAACCTTTATTTCAAAATATTTGTTACTTAACAAAAGGTTTCTTTCAAAAAGCACTTAATCGGTTAAAAGCTACAAGCAGTACTTTGATGAAAGTACTGTTTGATCAGCAGTACTTTGAATAAAGTACTGATTTATCAAAAATAATTTATTCAATTAAGATTCATACCAGTTATTCATCCTCATCAGCAATAGTAGTCCAGTTGATAAACAGATTGATGACCATGCAAGCAATTTCATTATCCTCTTCTACTTCCATTCCATGTTCTAGCATTCTTCTCATAAGCTCAATCAGTAAGAGGTAGCTTCTATTTGCAAACATGTGTATCATTGTACCATTTTCCAGCTCTAAAACATGAACACCAGATTCTTCAAAGAATCTCCAAAGAAACAATTTCCCAATTTTCTTGATTCTTCCAAATATCGTCAGTGCTTTGCTCTTCAGTTTCCCATATAGTTGTGAGATCTCCAAGTAAAACTAAACCAATTCCTTCTAATGGATTATGTTCGAAGTAAGCTCGCACCACATGATATAGATAGAATAGATCCACTCCATCTATGATGTGCAATAAATCCCATAATCTGTTGAATACTCTGAAACTTTCATCTTCTTTATGAAACATCAGATAACTCCCTTCTTTGGATTCCACAACTTCAAAAGCACTAATCTGAGATATGTTCATCTTCATGTCAACATCTTCTTTGGAATATTCAAAATCTACTATCCTTAGATAATTTCTTAGTTCATCTCTAGTCTCAGATCTTAGCTCAACTTTTTCTTTCTTTGAGAACTGAACATCTTTAACTTCAGTTTTCCTTTTTCTTTTTAAACTTTTCTTCCTTTCTGCTTCAGTCCAAGTAGCTTCATCTCTAAAATCTTTTATGCTTTCAACATGTTTCTTATAAGCTTCCCTAGCAGCATCATACAATCGTTTCATCTCAAAATAATTAAACCTTTGCAATCCTTTATACCCTTGACTTTTAAGATAAGACATCATAGCATTTCTGTCTTTAGCTTTATTTGGCTTTCTTGGTAGAAATATAACAGGAATAGGTGACTCTAATGGTTCATCAGCTTCAGCATTCAATTCCTCTTGCAACTTCTTAGCTGCTTCTCTACTCTGAGCATCTTCAGCTTCCTGAGCTTCTCTATCTTTAGCATTTAATTCCACTTGAAGCTTTCTAGCTGCTTGTTCATTCAAAGCTTCTTGGGCAGCTCTTATTTGTGCTAAAGTTAGTTTCTTCTTGTTTACTTCTACCAAAACACCTTTTCCTTTATCCTTAGGATCAATTGCAGGTTGAGAAACTCTTGATTGTTCCTCTTCTTGCACTCCTGGAATATTAACACCACCCCTTGGTTGTGATAAACCTTGCAACATTACAGCAATGGTTTCATCATCACTTGCAGTATGAATAGGTTTAGGTGTAGCTTCCTCTTCTTGTATAACAGTTGAAGGACCAACAACTTCTTCATGTACAGTTGTTGAAGGACCAGCTTCCTCTTCAAAGTCCAACAACCTTGGAGTTAACAATTCTTGCCTGTAGGATCCTTGTTGTTGAAAAGCAGTACTTTGATCTTCAGTTCCTTGATCATCAGTACTTTGAACTGGAACATCAATAACTTGTTCCTCAGTTTGTTGAATGACCTGTTCTTCAGTCTTTTCATGTTCTTCAGTACCTTCAGATTCATTCTCCTTAACAACATCTTCTTTCAAATTCTCTTTTTCTAAATTCCTCCCCAATTGGACAGAAGATTGTTGGTGAACCTTTTGGTGTTTGGTTTTCTTAGAATGCCTTTGCTCCTTCTTCTTTGATTTGACCCATATACGATGATGTTGAACCAAAGGCCAAACAAAATTCTTTAGCCGTCTAAACTTGAGCTTCAATTTCTTAATCTGCTTAGCTTGAGCTTCAGTAGTCTTTTTCAACTTAACCAACTCCCTTGTCAAAACATAATTATCCAATGTTAAACCTTCAGGGGATATGGTATGTGAATCATCTCCTGGAACTGGTGAATGTTCCTCTGGTTGAGAAGCAGGAACAGATCTTTGTGGAGATGGAGAAGGTGAGACTGCAACATCTTCTTGAACTTCAGTACTTGGGGAAGCAGTACTTGCAGATGCAGTACCTTCTGGATATGCAGCACTTTGAGATGCAGTACTTGCAGATGCAGTACCTTCACTAGCTTCATCTTCTTCAGCATCAGCTCTAACAGCTTGAACAACTTCCATCATAGAAGTGGTTAAGGGAGTATCCCTTCCAGTGAAAAGATCACTCTTCCTAGCCATAAAGGTGAAAATTTTGGCTTGTTGAACCACAACAGGTAAAAGATCTGTTGGCTTAGGAACATCAGAAAGTTGTTTATTGAGGAATACTTGAACAAATCTTGGATACATCAGCCACTTTGAACCATGAGTGATGTGGGAAAGCATTCCATCAAGAATGAGCCTTGAAAAATTAAAAACACGATTTGTAGCCAAGCCCACAATAGCAGATGCTATATTTGATCCAAATTGTTCCCATGAAGTAATTTTTGCACTAATACAGTGAAGCAACACATGCACTAAAAATTTCCATTGAGGGCAAAAGAGTTGTTTCCTAAATGTTTGTTCATTTAAAGACCCTTCATAACCAATATGTCCAAAAGTATCCCAAATCAACTGCTTATCAAACCGAATAGCCCCATCTTCATCATTAAACAATAAGTCTTCCCTAATGGAGGCTTCAGAATCTTCACGTTCTTCCACAGAACTGTAGCTCTAATATAAAATTCATCATTCTCCATATTTTCCATAGCAGTAGCCCAAAAATCTTGAATCCAGGGCTCAATTATATCCGGCTCTACCAAAAGAGCATAACTGATTGGCGATCCAGTAAGATAATCAATGATATCATGAAAAAGTGCATTCGCTGCAGTCTTATCTAAATTAGCCACCATATTGTGCTTTGAAACTGTAGGACGATTCGCCATTGTTGAGTATGTGAGCACAATAAGAGATATAATCGAATAATATAGAGGTGATGAGAGAAATATGGAAAAGATTCTAAAGTATGAATATGAGAGGGAAAATCGGTGAGTAGTTATTTATAGGTTAGATTTGAAAAATCACAGCCCATAATAACAAAGTTACCGTTAGTATTAATTACCCCTCAATATTACCGTTGGAACAGTACTTTAATAAGACAAACAATACTTTCCACGTATGCAGTACTTTCCCAAGCAGTACTTTCCAAGCAGTACTTTCATAAAAAATAGTACTTTCCCAAATTTCTCTGTATAAGCTAAGTATACATAAATATCCTCCCCTCAAGCAATGCACATGACTATACTAATAGTAAATAGTCCTCCTCTTAAATGTAGCTCAGTAGTTAATCATGCCAATGCTCACCACCAAGTGATTAAATCTTGAAACATCAAAGCCTTTGGTGAGTAAGTTAGCTACATTATCATCTGTGTGAACCTTAACCACATTAATGAGCCTGTGCTCATAGCAATCTCTGATAAAGTGATGCCTAATCTGTATGTGCTTGGTCTTGGAATGATAAACTGGATTCTTCACAATACAAATGGTACTCTCATTATCAATATTGATAGGAGTATTCTTTAAATTGAACCCATAGTCCAAGAGTTGATTCTGCATCCACAAAACTTGTCCACAACAGCTTGCAGCAGCTACATATTCAGCTTCAGTAGAGGATGTTGCTGCAATTTTTTGTTTCTTACATTGCCAGGAGACTAATCTTCTTCCAAGATATTGGCATCCACCAGTTGTTGATCTTCTATCATAGTTATCACCTGCATAGTCACTATCTAAAAAGCTTCTAAGTGAAAAGGTGACTCTTTTGGATACCACAACCCCAACTTAGGTTGTTGTTTCAAATAACAGAAAATTCTCTTTACTGCATTCATGTGAGAGATTTTTGGTGAGACTTGATATCTTGCACATAAACACACAAAGAAACATGATATCAGGCCTTGATGCAGTAAGATACATAAGTGAGCCAATCATTGATCTGTATAACTTGACTTCAACATGTTGTCCATCTTCATCTTTGCCCAATGAATTGATAGATTTAATAGGTGTAGTAACAGTCTTCATATCATCAAAATTGAACTTCTTAAGTATGTCTGTAACATACTTGTCTTGACTTATGAAAATTCCTTCCTTTGACTGTTTAACTTGAAGTCCCAAAAAGAATGTTAACTCTCCCATTGAACTCATTTGAAATTCCTTCTGCATCAGCTGCTCAAACTCCTTAACCATGGACTGTTTAGTAGCTCCAAATATGATATCATCTACATATACTTGAACTAACATGATATCTTTCTTATCTCTCTTTATAAACAAAGTCTTGTCAATGGCTCCTCTCCTATAACCATGTTGCAATAAAAATTTAGAGAGCCTTTCATACCAGGCTCTTGGTGCTTGATGTAAGCCATAAAGAGCTTTGACAACTTTGTAGACTTTGTTAGGATGTTTAGGATCTTCAAAACTAGGAGGCTGTTTGACATAAACTTCCTCTGTAATAGTGCCATAAAGAAAAGCACTCTTGACATCCATCTGGTAAACCTGGAATCCCATATAAGAAGCAAAAGCAAGAAATATTCTAATAGCTTCAATTCTTGCTACAGGAGCAAACACTTCATCATAATCTACTCCTTCTTCTTGTCTGTAGCCTTGTGCTACTAACCTTGCCTTATTCTTGATAACATCACCTCTTTCATCTCTTTTGACTCTGAAAACCCATCTGGTTGCAATAACTCTCTTCCCATCTGGAAGATCACATAATACCCAAACTTCTTGAAGTTTAAATTGAAGAAGTTCTTCCTGCATAGCTTCAACCCAGCTTTCTTTAGTCAAAGCTTGAGCAATATTTTTGGGTTCCTCTTGAGAGATAAAACAAGTAAACAGACATGTTTGATGGTCCTTATGATTAAGTCTGTTTTGTTTATACACAAAACTAAGTAAAGCATTGTGAGGTGATGAAAAAGTCTTAGCTCTGTGTCTTGTCATCACTCCAGAAGTAGAAGGACCAATGATTTGTTCAGTAGGATGATTCTTATGAATTCTTAAGTTAGGAGACTGTGGAACTCCAT
>OU343216.1:72592589-72677552 GCA_910596185.1 Chrysanthemum makinoi | reverse complement strand
TTTTCCTTGGTTTGATCTTCATTTTCCTCGTTTATTCCGCGGTTTTCTTACTTCGGATAAGTCTCAAATACGTCGACTTTGGGATATCTTTTGCACCTGCGGAAGTGTAAAAGATCATTTGGCAAAACCCTAAAATTACGATAAGAGCTTACGCCAGAGAAATCCTACCATAAGATCTACTTTACGCCAAGAACTTAGGTCCACGATAAGGTAATCCTACCTAACTTTCTACTTAACTTTTGTCTACGCGATAACTTTAGTGTTTTTATCCTACTTACGCTGAAACCTACTTAACTCCCCTTCATTGTTACGCCGTAACTTTTGGTGTTTTACCATAAGTGCTACTTGGTTCTTGTCTTTTCTACTTCAAGGACACTTCATCAACAAAGGTTCATTCGACTACAAAGATCCATTTTTACCACACAAGTTTTCAACATGTCACAACCACCATACTCTAACTATTTCCCTTACACTTATCCTCAACCACAACAACAACTAAGTCCACAACATCAAGAATGGAATCAACAACAAGCAATTTATCAACAACAATTTAATCAACAACATACTCCACAACTTGTCGCGAAATCCACAACCTCAAATGGTTCAACCACCACCAAGTCCTCAAGTTCAACCGGACACAAATGAATTCAATCAACATCCATCAAGGAACACTATGAAGGAACCCACTTGGTTTGCAAAGATGTGTGAAGCTTTAAGCAACCAACAATCAATTCATGAGGCCGGATCACTTGATAGACCTCCAATGCTCACTCCCAGAAACTATGATCAATGGGTGATAAGGTTCTTTAGGTTTTGTGATCTCAAGAAGCCACATGGAAAGTTCTTAAAGAAGGTTATCTTAGAAGGTCCATTTGAGATGCCTACTATCATTGTACCCCGAGATCCAAATGCCATTCCACCAAGAGATGAACAAACCAACATTGTTAATGCTGCGCATTTAAATCCCAAGAACTTCTACACTATGAAGCAGATGAACTTGCAATGGAATACATCCTCTTAGGATTACCAAACCCAATTCTTCATAGTGTTGATGCTCAAAAGACTGCACAAAAATGTGGGATCATATTCGTCTTCTTATGGAAGGATTCACTCAATCGAGGATTTGGAATCCAAAATTTACTTGGCTTATGAACACTTCATGATTGAACCTCGAGAGACACTAGAGTCCTATCATCATAGATTTTCGGACATCATCAATGATTTGGATAAACACAACATCATCATGCCAAGAATTTGCAGTGAATACTAAGTTCCCAGTCTTGGTCCCAATGGGAGAAGTATGTCATTTTTCTCAAGAACATGCATCATTCTACCTACGGATTGTTGTACGATTACTTGAAACCTCATGAAAAGGAAGTTGACCAGGAAAGGATTCTCCGCGGCTCAAATTGCTCCACCAACACATCCTGAAAATCAACAACAACTTGCCTTATATGCTCAAAACCGTTATTCTCCTCAAAGAACTCAACCAAATGCTTCAAACACACCTTCACAACAACAACAACCTCAACAAAATCAATTGGTTCCATACAACAACAATGCTCAAGCATATGTCGCTGAAGTTATGAGGAACCGATCCGCTCAAGCATTGCAACAAGGATTTGCTATGATTGCTAATGCCTTTAGCCGTTATACCAACAAATCCAACAATCGTGATTCGCTCTCATCATCTAACACAGGACTCGCCGTTGTGAACAATGGACGCAGTTGAAGTTCGTAATCGCGGATTATGGTCGCCGATGGGCGGTGGTCAAGGTTTAATGCCGGGTAGGAATAAAAACAGAGCTCAAGTGGTGGAAAAGGAAATGCTCAAAGATGGGTTGAATGGTCTTCGATGCTACAACCGCAATGAGAAGGGACACCAGCTAATGCATGCCCAAAGCCAAGGACTAAGGGCGCGCTTATTTCAAAGAGGCTCTTCTTTGGCTCTTAAGGATGAAGTCGGTGGAACTCTCACGCACAAAGAACAGAGCTTTATGGCAAATGCCGACTGATGATGATATGGAGGACTTGCGTGCCAATGCAACATATGTTGATGGCTAATATGCAAGGCACACATGAGTGACACAGCCCCCAGAGTATGACATCGATGTGGTTTCCTCGTACCCAACAAACCATATTTATCTCTCGATCTCATATCTCGCCAACATCCAGATCCGCAGGCTCGAATGTTCAAAATGAGTCATCCACATCTCATTTCGACGATTTTCAACTAGACCTCGTAGTTATATTTGACGATCAAGATGACCAACCGGTTTCCCTTGATAATCAAATTGACTCGCGGGTCATACTTGAGGATCTAAATAATGATCATGCTGTGACTCACATTGAACAAGATGAACTTTTGCCTCATCCGCATCTTGTTCCATTTCAAGACCAACAATCCCAAATGGAAGAATGTTGCATTAAATCGTGACTTGAAAAGTAAAATGCAATCGTTAACAAAGGATTTTGAATGTTTAAAGCAACTCAACTTTTCAAAACTCAAGAAAAACGCGGAAAAAGGTTTTGAAGCGCCTTTGCCAAATCTTATCAAAACTAAAAAATATTTAACGACAGATGCGTGATCTAGCCGCCAAGAATGCTTTGTTGTCCAAATAGAACAATCAAACATGAACATAAAAAGCAAATTAACGCCTCACCTTGGAAAATCAAAAGCTAAGGTCGAAGTTGTTAACTTGTCAAAACAGTCAGATACAAAAAGCATTCAACGAAACTAATAGATGATCATCTTGAAGAAATCATCGGCTTGCAAAACAAACTTAAAGAGTTTAAAACTGTTGTTTACAAACATGGCAAGTCGGTCACAACCATTGAAAAGTTTACTTTAAAACCAAATCCAAATGGATATGGACCTAATCTTGCCGACACAAACCTAAGCTTTCAACCAAAACATTCAAACCAAATCCCTAAGTTTCCAAAGGCATAATATAAAATTGATAATTCTGTTATGAGTGTTGTTGAATATCATCATCAAGAGGAATTAGATGCGTAAGACTAGAGTCGATCAAAATTAAAAACTGTTGTTTACAACAAACCTTTTAATTATTCTAAACTGTCACTTTCACACCAACGGATTCTTCCAACACACCAAGAGTTATCATCGTAACACCTCGAAGTCTTCTATTGTTAATCCCAAAACAGACTTTGCACAAACTTATGGTCCTTTACCTTCCATTAGTGAAGTAAACTCACAACCTGAAAATCTAAAAATTCTTCGATATTTTGACATTTTCATGGTCGACCTCAAAATTTTACAACATGAGATAGAATATCGACCGAAATCAAAGTTGAACATTTTCAATCACCGCGAGAACAAAGAGACATTTTTCGTAAAAATCTTTACCTAATGTTAAAAACTTGAAAAGTTGTGCAATTGCTTGGGAAAAGGATTTTCATAAGGAACTTGGGGTCATGAAAACGCTGAGAAAACGTAAACATCTATTTCAAACACTAAACGGAAAAAGAAAATGTTAAGAAAAGATGTTGATCGACTCTTGGAAGATGTTATCTGCGCGGATGTTCAAAATGTTGTGTTATTGAATTCGTTGTCATATGCATTTGATAATATCTCGGCCGACATCGCTTGTTTCGCGGGTAAATGTTGAGAACACCGATAATGTGCTTCAGACGAAGTCCTTAATCGTTGAAAACAAACGATTGTCAAACTAACTTTCAAATGCACACGCCGCCTTAATTGGTGTCAAAAGATATTCACGATCAACAAATTGTTTTTCAAAACAAAATCAACCAGCTAAGGCAAAACCTTCCGATTCTAAAATTGAGCAACCGGATGATCAAAACGCTTCTTCAAGTGTCAAATCTCAAAATATGAACAAGAACTTGTAAAAGTTAAAAAGGAATATGGTGTCATATTTGATTTACTTAAAAAGACTCGTGATGAAGCATCAAATGAACTTGATCATTATCTTGCACACACTAAAGAAGTTATGCATTTTGCTCGAAATGTTCGGTCCAAAATCAAGATCCATTCACACTATCATCAAGTTAAGAGAAATGTTAGGAAAGTATGAACAACTTCCGCCCACAATCATTAAGAGATTAGCCCCCGTAACACTTAGTACTCATGCACCTAGAATCTCTTCTGCCAAATCACAAGTAGCTAACGTGCTTCCTTCTATCAAACAGAATAGTTGAGTTTTTCCAAACGTCCGACTTCACGTACCCTAAGAGCACTCAATCAAGAATAGGAAGTTGCACTAAGAAAAGATCAATCAAGAATACTAAAGTAGAAGAACACCCTAGAACTCTGAATAAGACACACGCTGCTCCACTATAGATACGCGCCCCGCAAATGTAATAGAAATAGTGATGTAACGAATGCTAAACCGTTAAGTACTTTTGATATTCAGTCCGATGCACCTTGTGTTATTTGTGGTAAAAGTATGAATTCTGATTGCCATGATAAATGTGTTGCTAAAGCTATAATCTCGCGTTTAAGGAATCCTAAGAACCGAATACCTCTAGGCCCACTAATCTTTCTAAGTCTGCAGGCTTGGTAGACCGCCCTTTAGATTCTAAGAAACGCATTGCTGTCCCCTCAGAGCTCCAGCTTCACCTCCTAGGAATGTAGTACCACCTAGTGAATTCACTAAGACTAAAGCAAAGAGTAGTTATAGATGGCCGAAATGGATATATAACACACTAGGATTTAAGTGGATACCTAAAGCTATTGATATGTGTATATCTACTACTATGGAACCCTCTAACATTTCGGTTCCACATCTACTTCTATTCCATCCGTGTCGCCCGGTGTAATGCGTGTGATACGATCTTCTCGATTGTTGATATGATGTTCCCGGCCACATACGTGCAATCTTAAATCAAGTATCAAACTTTATTGCAAAGTTCATTGGCACCGCCAGTTCGAATGATCACTTCGCAGCCTATCATGGGCTACGGAGATTATGTCAATGGGAACATCGAAATTAAAGTGGTTTACTATGTGGAAGGCCCCGGTCACAATCGCTTTCAAGAGGTCAATTTTGTGATGGAGATTTGGAGGTTGCTGTGGAGAAAACTTGTTTCATTCGCGGATCTACAAGGAAATGACCTTATGTCCGCTCTCGTAATTCTAGTCTCTACACTATCTCTATGCAAGACATGGTTGCTTCCTCTCCCATTTGCTTACTTTCTAAGGCAACATCAACAAAATATTGGCTATGGCACCGCCGCTCTCACATCTAAACTTTCAAACCATCACCAACCTTGCTCGACACAAACTAGTTGAAGGACTCCCACGATTCCGCTATTCAAAAGATCACCTTTGCTCAGCTTGTGAACAAGGGAAAAGCACTCGTGCTCATTTTCTTTCAAAGGTGGAACACGCCTCAAAGATGTGCTTCATCTTCTTCACATGGATTTGTGTGGCCCGAAGCGCGTGCAAACGATCAATGGCAAACGCTACATCTTAGTAATTGTTGATGACTACTCTTGATGGACTTGGGTCTACTTTCTTCGTAGCAAAGACCAAGCTCCACAAATGATCATCACCTTCTCACAAAAATACGTGTTCAAATTCCCAACACCGCCGTAATCATCGTAATGCATAAAGGAATCAATTTGTTAACAAAACCCTTCGTGAATTCTATGAGAAAGTGGGAATTCAAAGATCAAACATCTATTGCACGCATACCCGAACAAAACGGAGTTGTTGAAAGACTAAACCAACGCTAGTGGAAGCCGCAAGAACAATGTTAATCAATGCTAAACTTCCAGATTACTTATGGGCGTAAGTCGATCTAATGCATGCTATACTCAAAACCGCTCTATGATCACCAAACGCCACAACAAAACACCTTTCGAGCTTGTCCATAATGTAAAACCAATCTAAAACACTTTCATGTATTTGGATCTCTTTGCTATCCAATAATGATCGTGGATGATTTGGAAAGCTCAAAGCCAAAGCCGACATTGGAGTCTTTATCGGATAACGTGATAATTCCAAAGGTTTCCTAACTGAATCGCCGTACAAAAAGGTGATGGAAGCGATTCATGCTCATTTCGATGAACTTACGGAAATGGCTTCTGAGTATAACAGCCTAGAACCCGGTCACAACCGCTAAAACTTCCCTCAAACCCCATCATCACCAAGAAAGCCTACTTCGCCACCAAATGGAAAGGTTATTTGCTCCGCTGTTGATCGATATTGATGAACGTGTTCGTGTATCCACAAGCTCACCGACAACCCGATAATATTCCTATACCCGATACACTGCTACAACAACTATCGTTGAAGATGCACCTACACCGACTCCAACACAACAGCAACACACCGCTTCCAACAATGATGAACCAACCGATGATATTCAATGAAGTACCCCCACCGCAGATTTTGATCCAAATGCTCTTCAACCCGCTTGCTAATGAGATCGCCGCACTGCATGTCGCTGAATCTTCAACAAACCATTTGAATCCTCGACCGCACAATGTATACCAACATCAACCCTCCACACATAGATGGACAAAAGACCATCCTCTCGAAAACATTATTGGCAACCCAATCAACCGGCCGTTACGAGACAACGCCTTCACACTGACGTGAACATTGCATTTATGCACTCACCGTCCGCCAATCCAACCTAAAACATCAAAGACGCAATGACAAAAGACAACCGGATTGAATCCATGCAAGAAGAACTCAACCAATTCAAACGTCTTGAAGTATGGGAACTGTTGAAAGACCAACAGGAGTCTACGTCATTGGTCTAAAATGGATTTGGAAAACAAATTGATGCTGAAGGGAACGTTATCCAAACAAGTCACGCCCGTCGCTAAGGGTTATCGCCGAAGAGGGATTAGACTTTGAAGAATCTTTTGTTCGCTGCTCGCCTTGAGGTCGTTCGATATTTCTAGCGCTCGCACTCATATGAATATAACGGTCTATCGATGGATGTCAAAACCGCTTCTCAATGGACAACTTAAAGAAACGGTTTATGTCACCAACCGATGGATTCGTTGATCCCGAAGTTCCCAACCATGCTTACAAACCAACAAAGCTCTTTATGGTCTCAAACAAGCCCCTGCATGGTACGATAAGCTATCATCTTTCCTCATTGCTAATAATTTCACCAAAGGGTCGGTTGACCCAACTCTTTTTATACAATATCACGGGGAACATATCTTAATTGTTCAAATTTACGCGGATGACATCATTTTTGGGTCTACACATAAAAAGTTTTCAATCGCTTTGCAAAACTAATGAAGAAAAATTTTGAAATGTCCATGATGGGTGAACTTACATTCTTTCTCGGACCGCAAGTTCATCAATCACCCCGTGGTATTTTCTTGAGTCACTCCAAATATGCCCTTGAATTGTTAAACAAATTTGGAATGAAAACCTCTGACACCTATGCCACACCAATGGCTCATACCAAGAAGCTAGACTGATTTACATGGGAAATTGGTGGACCCTACAAAATACCGTAGTATTATTGGGACTCTCATGTATCTAATGCCAGCGTGACCATATTGTCTTTGCCGCTTATCTATGCTCCCGCTATCGGCCGCGACCAACCTGAAACCCACCTCTCGAGGCTAAAAGAATCCTCCGATACATAAAGGGAACCATTAACTTGGGGATCCGTATCCGGCGACTGTTTTGAACTAATCGCTTTTGACGCCGACCACGCAGATGCTTAGACTTCAAAAAGCACTTCAGAGCTTTACAATTTCTGGTGATAAACTAGTGTCATGGCAATCAAGAAGCGTGATTGTACATCGCTGTCATCAACCGAAGCGTAATATGTAGCCATGTCCGCATGTTGTGCCCAAGTCATATGGATGAGAACACAACTCAAAGACTATGGTTACGATTTGACGTAATCCCATGTATGACAATCGGAGCATTGCAATCTCGCAACTCGCCAAGACTGAAATCAAAGCACATCGATCTTCGATATCATTTCATCAAGGATCACGGAACAGGTAACCGCTTGAATTATATTTTAGGGTACGAATACCAATTGCGATCTTCTCACCAAAGCCTTGCCTCCCGCTAGGTTTAATGAGTTGGTCCACCGGATTGGTATGAGGTGTTTGACTCAAGAGGAATTGATGATCTCCTAAAAAGCCTTTAAAACCTCACAAACACCAAATTTTCTTTTGTAAATACCTTTTCAAAAACAAAATACAAAATTATAAAACCCGATAAAACAACAAAAATATTCTAATCTATTTTTTCTTTCAACATTGCAAGTATTATTTTTCCACAACACTTTAATCTTTCAAAATTCAAGATTTTTCCGATCAAGTTGAGGGGAGAAAATAACTACACCGCTTCAAAACATCCGTGTACTTGCATGTTATCATATCTCGCTGATTTTTACAAATGGTGGTACATTTTTCGTTCAAAGACACCGGACTTAAATTATAACCTTTCATTATTTTCTCAAGTCGAGGGGAGTGTCGCCAAGTTTCTTTCCAAAAATCTTCATTTGGTAACCAAAATGGAAGTTAAAAGGCTTTGGATGAAAATGCAATAGGTGGAGGGACCAAAATCTGCCAAAATGGTAAAGTTATTTTAATAAAACTCTCCACCTAACTTATTCACTTCTCATTTATTACAAAAACCTAAAAGATCCTACGCATATAATTCACTCAATCATATCCGTGTTTTGATCATCATTTTGTAAGTGATTAATGTTTCTAACGTGTTTTCAAACATTGGTTTTGAATTTTTAATGAATCCAACGGTCAAATCTATGGACATGAGTGATTTTGTGTTCTACGCTATGCAAGAACACACAATCATGTGTTGTGTGTTTGTGGTTAAATGTTAATGTCAAAATGTTTTAAAACATCATGATATATTTCTATCATCAACAAACCCGTAAAACACGAATTGATGAATTTTGAAAATTAGGTTTATGAGTCGAATTGGGCATTTTTGAATGTGAAGTGCTTTGGTTAAAAAGATTGTTGTGTTATGCTTTGGTTGTTGAATTGATGATTTCCATGTCTATAACCACCCGTAAAACACTAATTGGTCAATAATTGAAATTAGGGTTTAAAGTTCTAAAGTTTGGGTATTTTTGATTCACAACAAATTAAGTGTTAAAACTTGGTTATATACTCCAAACATCTTTGAACTACCGTAAAAGTTTGGTGCATAATCCATGGCTAGAATCCATACGCCAGAGATTTAGGTTTTAGCTACGCTGCATGTATTCTACGCAAGAGTTAAGATGAGCAAATGTGTTGTATCTGTGATAAAATGAATGTTATGTGTTAACTTTGATGATTTGATAAACTTATTTCGTGCTTGTTACCGTGAAAATCGAATCAAGGTCATTTGCACTCCACGCGATAAGGATCACCTTACGCGTAGCTTGTTATGCGAAGATTTGTCTTACGCCGTACGCCTACGCATAAGGTTCTACATATGGGACTACGCCATCCTCGTGAAGGATATGCGTAAACAAGGACTCTACGCATAAGGTCAACTCTACAGTGCAGCCTTACGCTGTATATGCCTACGCATAAGCAAGATTTTACGCATAAGGTCCTTTCTTTTCACGCTGCAACACTTTACGCGTAGTTAAGACCCTACGCTGTAAGTTTACGCCACGCATATATCATTCCCGCTTCACGATAACTTTACCAATCCTACGATAAGTCGATCATACCTTCGTTATGAATTGTTACGCGTACAAACTTGTAAATAAACTAATCATATCATCACGAATCCTAAAATGTCACTAATAAACTGAAATCGCTTGATATGTTGTGAACAATAAGTGATAAAATAAACTTTAAAACTTAAAGTTAACTAACTCATGAAACATTTCACGACGCCATTGGACTATTGAATATACAAGTGACTTAGGACTCAGAATAATCATTGACACCGTACATTCAATAACTAGACAATAAGACCTTCTGCTGACTAACATTATGTCTTTCGATATGTTGGTTCTTTTGGCTAATGTTATTTCGCATCACATGGTCAACAAATGAATATGGATGCACCCGGTTCTCCATTGCCGATATCTATCCTCATGGCTATCCAATGAAGATAGGAAAGAATAATCTCCGTGTTGACTTTGACAACCTCACTTGCTCTAAATCTTCATGTTTAATTGCTATTGACATTCTGAGGACTCATCCGTATCGTAACATGCTTTCACACTCGCAATCGCTCTCAGATCTACATCCAACAGCCCGAACACTATGGAAGGGTCAAGGATCTGCCGCGGACGGTGACTCAATCACAAACAAGTCACCATTACACCTCGGCATCTAAGGGTCGTTTCTCCTAATTCCTCATGTCGATCCAACCAAACTATATGCCACACCGGCCAAGAGCTCACTCTCCAATTCTTAATCAATATCGGTTATGACGAGGCTACAGGAGTAATCACCAAGCATTCTCACGAAGAGCTTAAGAGTATTCCTCAACCCGAGAACACTCTACATGATCATCACCAAGTCTCAAGCTTCGTCGCGGATACGCTATGAGCACCCTAAGCTCATGGAACCGCAAATATCTCCGCATTGGTCAACAAGAAACACATCGCTATCGGCTCGATTTGGGATGACATGATGTCATTTCTCAACAAACTTGGCTCAAAGATTTCCTACATTAGATATACTAAATTGTTGATCCAGAGAGCACTTGACTTCATCCTCGACATTCCCAAGAGGCTCAATGACCCCAACAATCACGACATGTTGACGGAACCCATTCTATCTGTTAGAATCAAGGAAACTTCTACAAAGAAACAAGGTGTCAGGCTACCGATTTCTTCTAATCAAGATGTCGAAAGCTCAAACGCATAAAAGGTATCGGAAGCAAAGTGACAAGGCAAAGTTGGTCATCTCGAATAAAAATCTTCCTGAACCTTAAGGAGAACCGTAAGAGGAAGTGCCGGAAGTGTTACAAGTACGCATCTTTATAGAAAGTTCCCAAAAGGAATCCTCCTCAAAGAGGATTGTTCCTCTAAAGGTGTCAACCTATTCCCACATCTCTAAACAAGCAAAGAAAGCTTGTGGATCTAAAGCTCGATGGTATCGGCATACGTATGAAGAGATTACCTTCTCTCGACCGCAACCGTATCCCTCCTCCGCCACCTAAATCTACAAGTCCAATAGCCGAACATGGAAAAGGAAAGACTCCTGTACTTGAGTCTCATTGAAAGCTCAAGAAGAAGAAGAGCAACCGGATCAATCCTACAGAAGAAGTTTAAATTAGTTAGACAAACAAAAAGTCAAGAATTTGCAAAGATCAAATGGGTGGCCCTGAGGATCAAGTGGTGTCAGTTCCACTCTTCACCGTGTCCCGGCGCGTTAATCAACCCGATAAGGGATCCGTGCCACCACTTGTGCAACAACAAACGCTTGTGAAGGAGTCTACTGATCTTAACTTTGAGGAACCGTAAAAGAATAAGACCGAGAAAGAGAAAAACTGATGAAGAAGCTAAGGAATGATCTGAAGAAAAGGCTAAAATCGACATGATGACTAAGAAGATTATGATGACTTTCTTCTCAGCCCAACTGCTCCAAGGAGGATATCAAGACTCCAAAGGACCCCTAATCTCCTCATGTCCCTCCTCATCGATTCTTCATCTCACTCATCACCACCACCATCAAAAATCAACAAAATCATCATCCAAATTGAAGAAACCACTCGATCTTGGATTTCTCAAGCTCATAAACGATTCACAAAGCCGCCAAACAAGTCGAAAGAAAAACGTTTCTACAAAAGCTAAATTTCTTTGTCGATCACATACAAAGATATGTATGACGCGAGCATGACAAGATGGAGAAAGAAAAGGAATTTGTTCGTAAGTTCATGAAGAGTCATCAGAAAGAGGAACCGAACGAAATGATCGAAGGTTACACTAACAAGTACCTTCGTGATATCGCTCCTAAAGTCCTAAAGGAACCGAAAACAAAAGAAGAGATCATACTCACAAGTTTCTTCTCATTAATCGCCCCTCGTGTGACTAGAGAAATATTTTCCGCATAACTCACCCCTAACATCGAAAGCATTGGTTAAAATACAATGGCCAAAGAAGCCGATCTCTCTCGACTGGAAGCATAAACTTGTGATACAAATGTCAAAGCTTATCCGAACGCTACTCGATGAAGTTAAATTTTTCAAAATCTACTTGATTTTCAACTCAGATCATCATGCAAGGAGTCACCGATCAACCCAAACGCACCAAGAGATGACGATGATAAGGATAAGGATTCTGCACCTAAACGCCGGAAGCAACCGGTAAATCTACCTCTATGCCACCTCCTCCACCACCTAACTTCTTCTCAACAAAAGTCTCCTCCACTGGCTTCTACCGATAAACCTCGACGATTCCGAAGTTACCACCCCCGACTCATAAAAATGTGATTACTTGAGTATACGGGTGGTGACGATGAAGAGGTCCTGAGCCCTACAACAACCCACCTCACCCAAACAAGTGCGTAAACCAAGATCATCATCAAGGCCTTCCAAAAGAAGAAGAAGACGACTCACCGAGTCGCTCATGGCTAGATGACGATAAAACCAAAGAGTTTGAATGGTTCTCCACACTTGTCAATCAAACTCCCTACCCCGATGAAGGTCAAGAATTGGTATCGGTTCTACATTGAGCACGCAAAAACTTTTGCAAGAAAAGTTCCATGTGAAGAAAATGAAAATTCAATTGAAGTTTAATCAAGAATGAAGCATTCCAACTTAAAGATACTGAAAGCGCCGAGGTCGAATATCATCTTGAGAACATCGCCGAAAGCTATGTCTAACATTATGGATTGGCTCAATCCGAAGCAAACATTGACTTCACACAAGGGACAACCTCCATATTAATCGATTGACCAAACCCCTACCACCATTGGCCAAACAGACAACCACGGATTCCCTTCCCATACTTCTTTAACAAAGACCTGGATTTTCTTACACGTAGCGATGGTTCGCTAAAATACGCTACATCATTGACTCTTCCATTCCCAAATGCTATTTACTCAAACCGCATAGCTATCGAGGAACGTAAATCACTTGTTTTCGACAACGTGCAAGCATACCACCAAGATGCATTGTATGGGATTCATCATTGGCCTCAACGCGAAGTCTACTACGTAGCAGCCTCGTTCGTAAGTCTCAACATGCTGTATAGTTCTAAGGACATCGGCCATCAAAACACATTGATCTCAAGTCCAAGTGGGACTATTCATTCTAAAGAATATCATAGTCAAACGACAAGATGAACAGACTATGGATTCTCCGAGGTCGACTTTGAGAACTTGTCCTCAACGATATCAAGACATGTACCTTGCCAAGGTATTGTGGTCGTGAGGAGATTCTCGATCAAGTTCAACGTGAATTTATCAAGTCGGGCTCATCTTCATTAGACGATTGTGATCAAAGAACGGTTGAAGATATCCAGATGGTCGTTGAATCTTATCGACGCTGTCAACCTTACTCCTCCAATGCTTACTCTTCCCGATCTCAATCACTACTCTCAATATACGCCATCGCAAAAACCTTTCGGAGTTGTTTACCGCGAGGAACTTCAAAGAAACCGCTTAATGGCTGTAGTGATCTTCGAAATTCGATCATACTTGAAGCTGGTTAGGGACGGATTAGCATACAAAGTTGAAGGATATACCAAAGTGGGATCTCAGTTACCGGAATTCTCGTGAAAGGAGGGATGTGAGAAGGATCATCACCATGATTGATGAACGGTTGTTCTAAGGGATCAGCCGCACGATTGGAGAGCTATGTTGGTGGTCGCACCCAGAGAAACATCACCGCTTTCAACGCCTCAGGCGCACTCTCGGGAACATCAATGCACTTCCCGGTACCCCTTGAATTGTTTCCTTCATAATTTTGGATGTGTGATTTAATATGTCTATGGCTTGTGCACACATAACAAGCAACCCGTAATTGTCAAGAAAGGACCCTCGTGGTACTTCAAAGCCACAATCCTTATAAAGGAGCGAAAGCTTCTTACTTTTGAGTAAAACCTATCAAACCTTTCATTTTTCAAGGTTTTGCTCAAAAGTACAAGTACTTTCCCTAAGACTTTTCAAAACCTCAACCGCTTATATCACGTTGAGGGGAGTACTTGATTCAAAAACTTTGTTCAAAATTGTTCTCAAGGGTCATTCTTCCCAAGAACACCCTAAAATGGTCATATTTATTCTCAACCGTTCAAAAATAACACTTTAATATGCCATTTTTGAGGGGAGAAAATTGTGTGATAAGAAATATGTTGTACAAAATGCAAATGAATCTGTGTACCTCAGAATTAACCAACTAATTGACGAGATACTAATCGTTAGTAACTCAAAAGACTTGTCCCGACGGTAATAATTTCAAGCTAGTTCGCTAGTGATGTAAACGGTTCTAAAGGACTTGTCTCAGTAGAATGTACCATTCGAGAAACTTTTGATAGACATGAATCTCGACGGTTTGACAACCTTCCAAGGTTTGTCTACACCTTCAAGGTAGTTATTAGAGCTAGTTGTCACCTAAAAGCCGACAATGTAACTCTTTAACTATGCAACGTAACCGTGTCTCGCGGGGATTGTCTATCTTCAAAGTGGATCAATTCAAAAGTAAGGCTTCACCGCGCATTTAACCATTAAAACTATTAAGCACATGTGGAGGGGGAGTATTTATGCAAAACATCATCTCTCACAATGGTTCAAACATGTTTTTCATTAACAAACCCTTTGAGAGACATTTTTTCATACCGTGGTTTTAATGGCAAACATAGGTTAGTCATGGAGTTATAAGGTGACTAAGGTTAGAATAACCGTCCTATGATCCGCCAGAGTCGGAGGGATCTACCCAAGGACACTACAAATAGTTAGTATTTAGAAGTCCTTAGGTATGATTGTAAAAAGGAGAAAATGAGAATCGGAGAAAGAAGGAGTTGAAGAATAAAAAGAAATGCAAAGAAAAGGGTGAAAAGAAATAGCCCTCCGCATTATTATTCAACTTAGGCGCATAATCGGTTCAATTCATATGCTAATGTTGTCACTTAGTGACGCCGTATTGAAGATTAAAAGTCGCCATGGACCCAAAGGACGATGCACTAAACCTTCTTATCCACTCAAGTTTCTCTCAACAGTAGCTTGTTTCATTCTCACAGGGAACCCTACGAAACTATTGGCTTTAGATTGCGGTATTGAAGAAGGAGACCTCTCCCTAGCCTCAGAAAACCAAAACGCACTATTGAGTCTAGAGCCACGAGATTCATCAAAAGATCTCTGAGGAACACTTGACATTTAAATCACTTGATGATCAACAATAAGATCATCGCGGTTCATATCGAGTCCTTCACGCATCTTAGCAACTGTCGAGAACATTTATGAGAGGTTCACATCCGTGATCCTCGATTGAATGGAAACTCCCGCCAGTGGTCAACATCAAACGTTCGCCGCCAGGGTGTCACTTCGTAACTCCCCGTGGATTATGGAGTGTGTCTCAAACGGTCTACGCTTGAGAGGTGATGCTTCTGTAGTACTGACTCATCTCAATCGTAGATGTACTTCGTACATCGCGTTATCTCACTTGTGGGACTCGCATTCGTGAACGCCTTTGTAAGAATTAGAGTTGTGTTTTCACACTATGCTGTTAACACCTCAAGTTCAAACTTGTAAGTGCCTTAAACCGCTTATTACTAACCGCTTGAAATGTTTTCTTCTTATGGAAGTCTCGAGCGGATGATCGTGGTTTATTCTTCTCATGCTCACGCCAACATCATCACTAATGGAAGTTCTATCTATCTCAATGCAACACAACAAATGTAATGATTCTTCGCTCAACCAAAGAATCTACAAAGTCAAAGACTTAAAGAACTTCATCAAGATTGATTTCCAACGCCAAAGGCGTGTGAGCATGTTGAAGAATGACGGAGACCGAGCGCTGCACTGGCGCATCGATGCGCATAACAACATACTATCACTCTCACCACAAAGAACAATGATCAAAGAACAAAGTTAAAGATGACGCCAAAGCATAACTGTTCAAAGATAACTATCTCTCTAACCGGGAGATTGTTCGATCAAGGCAATTCTTCTCACAAGAAAGAAGAATGTCGAAGACGCTCATGCTACTATTACATCAACGCTTTCACCGCTACATTCATATATACTTGAGGGGGAGATTGTTGGAATCACTCCTAAACAGGATTTCAAGTATTTATATTTCATATGTAATAGGTAGCTTTATTATGGCCTTTATGTTTGTTTAAGGTCAAGCTTATGTAGAAGGCCCATAAGCTTGACCCAAGCCCAATAAGGATAGGAAGGGAACTAGGAGTGTTGCCCTAGCTTCCCTCCTATAAATACCTCTTGTAAACCTTCAGTTGAAGGTTGGTTGTCGCTATTCTCACCAAAACTGTTAGGTCACTAGTTTACAAACACAAGCATAGGAGAAGAGATGAAGGCGGATGAACAAGTTATACGCACACACACATACTAATAATAATACGGTTAAAGCATATAGCTTTTTCCTAATTGTCATGCTGGACAAAGATGATCCTTTTCATACTTACTTGGTACACAGGTCCTTTTCTTTCTAGAAAGATCATTAATGGTGCCAAAGTTCAAGTGATTGAGACGACGATGCCATAACCAAGACTTCATATCGGCCTTTGATAACAAGTATTGAGAAGACCTCATGTCTTCGAGTAGAGATGGTGTACAAATTGGTTCCATGTGTTCCCTTTCAAAGTTCAACACCATCTAGTTCTCTAACTAAGCATGTATAAGTTTTCTAAAGGCCACCTCTAGATTAGAATCACAGAATTGACCGACTATTAACAAATTATGACCAAGACCTTCAACATAATATACCCCTGAAATTACACTATCTCCAACAACATAATCTCCGTGAATCTATAATTGTCCCCAAAGTGGTCGCTCCCTCAATCTAATAAATTCCACGAATTTACCTTAAAGTTCATTAGCCGTAGTTTATCTCCAAATATATGCTTTTTGGAAATGTACTCAGTCCGGTACCACATAACGATTTGAACGAATTCGCAGCTGAACACGCATAAGTATGGATGACTAGAAATTTGGATCCCCATGGCGAGAATGGGTTCCACTTGGTTTGTAAACTAGACCGAACAACCACGCCGTAAATAGAATCAATGAAATCACTAGAATTAGATGCAAGGATTTAAAGGACAAGAGATCTATTCAAAGTGTAGTTCACTTCTTAAAGGTATCACTTGCCTGGGCATCCATCTAAATGTAAGTACTTGATCTAGTTAGTTTAGGGCACAACTCATTAAGATTGAATTTACGGTAAGTAGGTATCCATTGATAACCTACATTACTACCTTCTTCCTGTTGGTTTCCAATGTTTTCTAGCCTTCTTCCACCTTGGTTTTCTGACATCCTTATCCTGTTTCCTAGTGTTAACATTTTTGACCGGAGATTTAACAACATTGCTCAAATCATTCACAACACATTCATGATTAATACAAAAAATCAAGAATTCATTACATATTTTGCAAGTAGTAGCGTAATTCGGAATTAATTACAAAAGACGCTTTTATAGCTAATACTAGAATTCAACACAAACTTATTGTTCCTAGGGTGGTCTTCTACTTTCCATTGATCACCTAGCTTGCGAGGTCCTATCTTGCTTTGTGTTGCCCGGAGGCTTTGACCCGCTTGCCTTAGTGTCACCGGACACTCTTGTAGATGGAACGATGGGAACATTAGTTGGTTTTACTATTTTCTGGTGATTCCCCGTCAAATATGCTTGGATCTCAAGTAATTAGGAGGCACATCAAAGGATACTGTTTGCTTTGGAAATAGAGCAAGGCATGACTACTCTATCTTTCATAGTACCAAATTTAGGACATATAGTTATTAGGCATTCTAAACAAAATTTCGAGATCGCTTTGGCATATAAGCATGCATCCTTAATCAAAAGACTATCAAGTGGCTTATCTTATCCTCTTAACAACTTCACAGACATTCTAGACTATCCTTAAGGTACGTAGAAGTATGTCGAAGTGCAAGTTCATTATCCCTAAGATGAGGTGGAATGTACTTCACAAATATAGCATATTTTGCACAAGCAGTACCTTTTGGTGTCAGAATCTCACAATTTGTGATTGGCATTTTCCCTTTTACATGACTCTTTAAATTCTCAATTTTATTTTGCAAAGAAGTTACCTTTTCGCTGTTCTTGTCAATGCAGTGACTTTAATTGATTCATATAGCTCTTTGAAATGCATTTAACCTTTCATTGTTCAAGCAGAAAACATTCATTTTCATGTTGTAATGCATTAATGATGTTTTGAAGATGAAAATTCCGAGAATTTTGAGAATCTAAAGGAGGAGGCATTCTGGGAGCCACTACATCATTCTTATCACTCTTTAATTATGTAGACTTTGGGTTTCTAATCGCTTGATCGTTACAATGAGCTCAATAATCGCTCATCAATGCTTGTTGATTTCAAAAATCAGACAACCTCAGAGCATCCGAGGATGTCTTAGCATTTGAGGTTTTAACATTTTCTTTGAGATGTTGATATTTTAATTGCAAAGCAAAATGTTCAACTTCCAATTTAGAAAAATGTTTGACCAAGTTGTCATGATCACCTACCCTATTTTCTCATACAATTTTGAATTTTTGACTCCAAGCTCAATGACACGATCATGGAAACTTTCATGTCAACAGATAATCATGAAATGAGAAGCGTTGATGGAATAATTTGTAACAAGATAGAATACATCCTGAGCAACACATCTAGATATCAAGTTATCATTTAAGATATGCAGATTTTTCCTTTCAATTTCATTACTTTTTAAGCTCACGCTCATAATCTTTGACCTCAATTTCCATTTCATTGAACACCTTTTATCATTTCTTTAATCAGACAATTCCCTTTGAAGAATCTCAAATTGATCTTTTAGTAGTTTAAATAAAGGCATGACCTCAGTTAAATAACACTCTTTAGTTTGCTCAAAACCCCTTTCCCCTTCAGTAATCCCTGTGGTTGTAATTCTCTTCTTACTTGTTTTCTCAAAGTCAACAAATAATTGATAAACTACGTATAGGCTGACTAAGGTCTTGCTTTGAGTCAAAAGGGTTCTGGGCACTAAATGCATAGGTGTTGATAACGCCTAAAATAAACATGTTTTTAGTAGCGTTATTGTTGGTTTTGTGCATGATAATCGGCTATATTTACTCATAACCGCTGTAAAAATGCAAAAGATGCATTGTGTAGTATATGTAGCCGTATCACTTAATGATGAAGAAATGAAGTTTTTATGCACATTTGAAGATTCTAAAGAAGGGAGTTTACAAGGAAGCTTTTGACTCAATGATTGGGAAGCACAATGATTTCTAAGTATCTACAGCAAGGGAAGATCAAGTTTTGCCTTGGAAATCATCAGCAAAAGCAAAGAATGAAGCGTATAAGCAGAAAGTCAACAAAGTCAAATCAAGAAACACCCAAATTGCTCGTCGTAAATCCGTGAATCGATCCGTCAAGCATTTGTCAAAACGAACCGATTCGGTTGCATGTAATGCAGAAGCATAACAAAGTTGCAATTTATTGTTGCCTTAACTCCCCATAATCATTAGAGGCTGATCATTTCTTGATATTAACTTGTTGGTAACGCTTTTATTAGTTGAGCAAGCATTTGAGGCTATATAATGAACCTAGTCCTAGTTTACTAGGTGTGACATAAACCAAAAGAGTATTAGTTTACACCAAAACTAATACCAATCATTTTTATCAAGCCCAAAAGTCTAGTAATTGGGTCAGAAACGCCCGTAAGCAAGGAGGGAACAATTCATCCATAGTTTTGGTAGTTGGAGTTATACGTGAATCTAGGTGATCGGAGTAACGGTTGCTAACAATCTCATGAATTCTAATCTTTTGTAATCACAAAAGTTTAGGTATTCTATGAACTTTGTTATGGATTTCTATTCTCTTGAATTATTTGAGTTACTTTGTTATGATTTGTGTTTAGTTATTAATATTATCATGGAGTAGTTTTGGGATATACTTGTGTGTTGGGATGTAGTTAATCATATTAGTGTTCTCAAAATGTGATGCATGTATATATGATCTTGTTTAAATGAGTTTGTTGGAAAAATACTAGTCTTGGTATGATTTGTTGATAAAACATGTTTTAAGAAAAAGGACCGAAAGGATTTCTCTTGTGTTTTATTCCAAAAGTTGAGTGACAAACTAGTATGGGGATATGGTGATTGACAACCACCATGTTTGCTTATTAAAGCAAGACTAGGAGCATTTTCATCACTAAAGGGTCTAAAGATTCAGAAGAACAAGTTTAATAAGAACATGTTGCAAACAAATGGATTTTCTAAAGAATAATCATTAGGATAAGGACCTAAAGGATTACCTAAATGTTTTTGTTCTAGAATGATTTTACAAACATATAAAGCATGGTTGGAGATCACTTTCTTATGATTTGTATCACATTAAGAGTATACACCAAACCTTTATGAATACTATTTATGATTGATTATAGACCACACACAAGTATATATATTTCTTATTATTGAATTTCGCTATAACATAACTATTTGAGGAAGCCTTGACAAGCTTTCTTTTTGGAATCTTTTCATACAAAAATGCTTTCAAACACAAAATCCCTTGGGACGATCTCACTTACCAAACTTTGCTATAACGGACGAGTATACTTGCTCGTATGTGTTAATAGGTTAGACGGTTAAATCGCGTTTATAAATTTTTTAAAACTTGCACCACACGTAGCACATCAAGTTTTTACGCCAAATGGCCGGGGATTTTCTTTTGATTTTCCTGTACCGTATTGAATTGAATTTGTTGAAAAAAAAAAAGTTTTGTTAAAAGTTAACCTATTCGCCGCAACCTAACTGTTAGAGTTTCGAGAAAATTTTCTTTTCATTTTCGATTTCATGGTTCTAGTTTACTTAGTTATTTAAAGTTATGTTCCTAGAGTAATTCTTGTCATTTTAGATTTTATTTGCAGATTATGTCTTATAGTTTAATGATTTCTTAGATTTATTTACATTTTATTTACATTTGTTAATTATTAGTTAATTAAGTTTTAGATTAATGGTTTTATTATTAAGTTTTTAAATTATTGGTTTATGAACAGTTTTTATTAATTAGAGTTTAGTACATCTTAATGATTCCTTAATTGCATTAAAATTTTGTTTTTAAAAAATAAAAATAATTTTTTTTTGGTGTTGATCCAGCAGTTCGGTTGCAACCTGCAACCGGATCCGTTTGATCACTCTTGGTCGTTTAATCAACCGAATTGTTATGAGCCAACCAATCCGTTAGAGTTTATGCGGTAATTTTTTATGATTTTTAGATTTTGAGTTTTAACCTATGTTTTTAGTTTTGTTAAGTATCTTAACTTGTTTAGTATATGTTTCTATAGTTTGTTCTTGTTTTACTAACTCTAACGCTAATAGTTCGGATTTTGTTTTGTTTTGTTTTGTTTTAGTTTGTCTAGTTAGTATGGATAGTTTGAGTGGAATCTCGAAAACCTTTCAGAACTTGGATCTAAATGTTCAAGGATACCTAAGTTCGGCTGAAAAGATTGGAGGTATATTGAAGAAGAGTAAGCAAGAAATATTTGGGGATTGATAATGTTAATATGGAGAAACGCAGTTCTAAAGTTCAAATTCCCAGTTAAGGAAAGGGTCGTGAGTGTTCACACGCAATCTTTGACGGTGTATGATTCGCCATTCATGAGGTTTGGTACGCCTTTGCACAGAAGAGGTAAGTGCTTGGGACGCTTAACTTAATATGGCTTTATGGAGAAAACTACATTTTGGAGAAGGTTCTGACCTAAATTGGTCATGTACGCTTTGGACTATGAAGCTATGGAAGAAGGATGGTTAAAATCTTAAAGTCAATATTCATGGTCACATTTTGAAAACCGATTTTGTTGTGTGTTAGAGAAGGAATTCGATGAACCCAATGTGTAAGTTTTGGTAGGGATTTCTTGTAACTACCAAGTGTAAGCTTGATTTTGCATTGGGAGAAATATGATTAATTATAAATCATTTGGAGGAAGAAAAAGAAATGAACAGAGTTAGTGGAAGTATAAAGCCAAAGATGGAGGAGAAAGATGGGAAGTAGTTAAAATGGGGAAAGCAAATCGAAGAAAACTTCATCAAACAACTAACTTCAAACAACAAATCAATTAATTCAAAAAATGGTTACACACCATCATATCACCTCCCACTACAAACACTTTCAAACCTTTAACCTACGTAAAACAAAAAAGAAGCTATTTTTAGAAAACTTAGAACAAAAAAAGTTTCTTGAGCTAAATGAAAAGAAACCGTGATAGAGGTACTTTCAAGATTACATGCTCTACCGTGAAGAAGTTGGATATGTAATGCTAGCGTAGGGTTTAGAGCCAAAAGATAAGAATCTCACCAGAGGAGCAGATAGAATTTTGTTTAGAGGCATGCCAAGGAAGGAAAAGGATCCGAGAAATTTTGTGTTACCAATAAAAGTGAATGACTACACCGCTTATGCTTTAGCCGATAATGGGTCAAGTGTTACTGTGATGCCCTATCCATTGTTTATGACTTTAGTTCAAGTAACCGCAACCTAATCATTCAAAGCTTACTATGGCGGATAATTCTGCCGCAGCTAAATGGAGAGGTAAAGAATGTGAGAGGCACCAAGCTATCAATCGATTTTGGTCATTTCCTATTCTAGATATATTCGTGGACAAAAGTTTACCACTACTATTGGGGAGACCATTTCTACAAACTTGTGGTGCAATTATAGACATGGGAAGAGGCACTATGATCTATGGATGATGGTATTTCAAAGCAAAAATACTATCCGAAACCAAGAGGACCGACTTTGGAATTTATGGAGGATTTGGAGTTCATGGAAGCAAATTATGATTTGACGTGTTTTGAAGTGGGACGTGATAAACTAAGGAAACCCAATGTTTGGACCATTAGCCCGCTTCTCTTTATTTTGATATAGAGGACGAAATGTAAACAAACATGTATCAAGTGTGTAGAAGCTTTCTATAACCCATTCAAAAACATACTAGTCTACAAGAAGTTGACCGACTTCTTAGGTTCTTTACCGTAAACTAAGAATTTGAGTGGAAAACCTCAAGGGTCGGCATTTCAAGAGACAAGCCGGGATGGAGATTGGCATGTTAAGTTCGATATACTTTGTCCGGACGGAAGAAGATTCATGTTAGATATAAGTTTTCACATACACATAAAACCATAACACAAAGTGGTGTATAAATGGAATTCTAGAGAGAGAAAGTTAGAGGTTTAGGGAACTTAGTGAGAGAAAGTGAAAGATATTATTATGAGCTCCAACTCTCTACCTTGGGAGGTAGAGAGTATTTATAGTCTTACAATAAAACGCCACACAACGGCGTGGATCGTGCATACAATGGGTAAAGACCCGTCCGGCCCTCCACGGTGTTACTTAACTAAATACTACTTAACACAAAATAACTATGACTACGAAGCTTAACGATTACATATACTTGAGGTGACCGACTCTTAATACCCGAATTTCTAATTCCTAACAATCTCCCCCTAAGGGAGGTCACCTCAATCATATACTAAAATTACATTGAATACAAACAGATATTACATTAACAATTGTTTTTGTATTCTTGATGTAGTACCTTTGCTTCAAGTCGAGTCATTGATTCTTCACTCATTGCATGTTTGGTTAATCCAAGTGGAGGTCTTTATCGATCCACGTGATAATAATTTGAGTTTTGAGATCATCGCCTATCAAAATCTCTCGACATCCATTGTGGTGTTGGTATTATGTGATGTTGTGACTTTCGACCGACATGCTCACATCTCGATCATGATATCTTCTCATCGAGTAGCGGAAGCTTTCGTTGATTCATGATATTGGCAGCCAGAGCGTAAGCATGGAGTTGAAAATATCGAGTCATTGATGCACTAATCATGATTTCTTTTGAGATGAATGTTATGTGTGAGCATGCGGCTATGGATTGACCGCTTCATTCCGATCACCGCAAACGCCGGGTGTACCGCATACAACAGCTTAGCAATAAAGCGCATAAAAGTGTCTTTGATCACTTTCATGAATTGAGGTACACGCCCACGGTTCCCTCGCTGATCAAGCATAGTACCGCCTCGTGATCGTGTATAATTCAAGAATTTCCTTGACAGGTTTCGCAATGCTCTAGCCGTTCTCAAACCGAACGCCTCAAAGAAGACAACACGGAGTGAGTGAACCAAATAATTTAAGTCCACCGATTGATGAAAAGAGATTTGAAAACAATCGTATTGCTCAATAGAAATTGTTTTTGCAATACAACGAAGGTTTTAATGAAAATCAATTATCAATCATAAAACACCTTTTGATTTGAAAAATTAGTACACGGTCGATGTGCTAAAGAAAAGAGTTTTTAAGCACAAAGACCGGTTTTTCAAAGGTATCCGCCAATCCATAACCTCGAACCGTGATTGATTCAAAAGATTGAATCGCCCCATTGTTTCTGCTCAGCTTGTCACATGGTTGATCCATATAATAGATCTCACATGCCACCTACCAGGAACTTGTTAGATGTTGGCTCCTAAGGCTTTCCATCTTCATTGTGAATATGTTTAAACACATCACTCGGATGTTCGCAATACCACAAGGATAATGCGTAGGACTCAAGATATAATCTCTCTTTCCACATTGTGTGAAACAGAGTCTTCATTGAAAGTGTCCTAATGAGATTTATTGATGATCTCGTGGCTCTAGACTCAATTTGTGCATATTTGGATCCTATATCAGAGACTAGGAGAGGGTCTCCTTCTTCAATATCAACAATCTCTAAGAGAAAGTCGATAGATAATGTCGGTTCCTCGTGAGAATGAAACAAGTCCTTTTAAGAGGAACTTGAGTGGTTAGGAAAGTTGAAGTGCAAGGCCACCGGGTCCATGACGCCTTGTCTTCAATACCGATGTTACCATCAGTAGCATATGAATTGAACCCGGTTTCTTCCCTAAGGTTGAATAAATGGAGGGCTATTTGTTTTCACCCTTTTCTCATTCAATTCTTTTTTTTTCTTCAACCCCTTCAAAGGCTTACCGAGACTTCATAGCTAGAACCTTGTTGGGTTTATTCCAAGATTTAGCTCAGCCTCACCGCACTCTTCCCATATCTCATTTTTCTCCTTTTATCATCATACCTAAGAACTCTACACAAACTAGTGGATAGTCCTCGGTAGATCCTCCTTCTCGCGGATCATGGGAACAATACCTAACCTTATCATCCTTATATCACCATACATAAAGTAAAGTTGGTCGGTCTATTTGGTATTGTTCATCCGCCATTGGAACCAATTGAAAACCATTTGAAAATCAATTCCGATACTTGTGATATATTATCAAAGCATTTTGTACCTGAATTGTTTTTGATATTTTTAGAATAAGAACTCCCCTCAACATGTGCATCAAGTATTTGAAATTGTTTTGCACACGGAGGCAAGAGGAAGAATTAACTTCTTTGATTACCATTTTCTAAAAATATCAACATCACTTCCTTAATCAAATCAAGTAGATAAAGCATTTTGGGAAAGGATGAGGTTTTCATGATTTGCTCCCTCAATATGTGCCTCGAGGTTTGAAAAGAGTTTTGCACATACTAGAGGGAACCTGCACATTGAGATAAATGATCACGTTTCAAATCATAGGTTTAAGATAGATGCTCCCCTCAACATGTGCATGGAAAATTTGAAATCGTTTGTCACATGTAAAGGAAGCATGTACATCCTTATAAAACCATTTACCGAATTATCAGTTTAAATCCAATTTAAATCACACATTCTCCCTCGATCACAATTATCAAATCATTTGAGATTTGTGATCTCTTATAGATTTAAATTGATTTTGAAAGCTTTTAAGGAGAATTGTGACTTGATTATGAAAGCGCTTTAACTGATAAGGATCGGATTTTAAGACTTTAAACTCCATTGATAAAACATGCATGTACATCTTTTGAAAACAATTTAATGCCAAATAACTTTTAATTTAATTGAAATCATTCTCCCCTCAATCAATGACATAGGTTGTTGATTGAGAGATAGAGATTTTGACAAATAAATGATTATCAAAAATAGAGACCGAAGTTATTTTTCAAAGCATTTAGTTTTCACAGATAAATGTTTATAGAATCGAGCATGGAATTTGAAAACATGATAAAAGCATGGCTCGTTTTTCTTTGAAAACCGGTTATTGCTTGAAAATGACAATAAACCATTGTTTCTCTTCTCCCAAAAAATAATTTTTTGATTTTTTTTTAAGACATTCAACAACATCTAAAGTCCCGCGTGTCATTCTTTTGAATGACATCTCAAAGACCGTAGATATTATCAATCTGAAAAATGACAAAGACATATATTATTTATATATATATATATATATATATATATGATATAATATTTATATATTTTTATTTTTGATTTTTTTTTTTTTATGGATTTTGAAATTTTATAATTTTCTATTTGATTTTTGAGAGTTTTATAATTTTGTATTTTGTTTTTCAATAAGATATATACAAGAGATAGATGAAGATAGACCTTTTACTCCTCGCCTTCCTCCTCAAGACGCTTTGAGTGTTTCGTTGAAGGCTTTTCAAGCCAAGACGTGGAAGAATAAACTCAAAACGCTCTCTTGGAAGAGCTTTGGTGAAGATGTCAGCTAACCGATATTCGACCTCACAAAATAGAGTTCCACCACACCTTTTCCACTTGTTCCTCGATGAAATGATGTCGAATGTCGATATGCTTTGCTCTTGAGTGTTGAACGTTGTTGCATGAGAGAGCAATAGTACTTTTATTATCACAAAGATGTAGGATTTTTGTTGAATTCAAAGCCATAGTCCGATAATTGAGATCTCATCCATAAGATTTGAGCACAACAAGATGACATGGCTATGTATTCACCTGAGAGGAAATAGAAGTACTCATTTGCTTCTTTGAAGACCACCACAAGCTTATCACCCAAAAACCGAAAGCACCTCCGATGTACTTCGACGAGTATCTTGACAACCCGCATGATCGAGATCTGCATAGGCCGTTAGTGACATACCGGTGTCCTTCTGGTACCAAAGTCCCATATTGATGGTTCCTTGGAGATACCGAAAGACCCGCTTAACCGCTTCAAGGTGCTTTTTAGTAGGCTTAGCCTGGTATCTAGCACACATGCAAATAACGAACAAGATGTCGGTCTACTAGCGTGAGGTACATCGGGATCCAATCATACTACGATATTTTGTTTGGTCAATCATGATCCCCGAGTGGTCCTCATCTAGTTTGGTTCGATCAATCATGGGAGTGTCAACAGGTCACTTGAATCAAATCCAAATTTCTTTAAAATCTCAGTTGCATATTTAGATTGATTTATAAAAATGCCTCCTGACTTTGTGAAATTTGTAATCCCAAGAAAAATGACATTTGTCCCATCATTGACATTTGAAATTTTGAACTCATTTCATTTGAAAAACGTTCACATTCCATTGGGTCCTGCCGAGGCAAAAATAATATCATCAACATAAATTTGAACATGAATTAAATGTTTGCCCGACTTCCTGGTGAACAATGTTGGATCAACTGCCCTTTGCAATCCGTTGATAGAAGAAACTTTGACAAGGTATCATACCATGCCCTTGGAGCTTGCTTTAAACCAAAGGAGCCTTCTTCAAACGATAAACGTGAGTAGGATGCTCTTGATTTACAAATCCTTCGGGTTGGCCGACGAGACGACTTCTTTAAGATCTCCGCTCGTAAATGCCGCCTTTACATCCATCCGATAGACTACCATGTTCTTACTAGCAAAGATTAGCCAAAAGATTCGATTGCCTCGATTCGAGCAACCGGAGCAAAAGATTCTTCAAAGTCAATACCCTCCTCTTGACGGTATCCTTTAGCAACTAATCGAGCCTTGTTCTTCAACACATCACCATGCTCATCAAGTTTCACTTTGAAGATCCATTTTAGATCAATAATCATAGCACACTCGAGCGGTACTAACTCCCATACATCAAGTCGATCAAACTCATGAATTTCATCTTGCATGGCATTGAACCAGCTATCTTCATTCATGGCTGTTTTAACATCTTTTGGTTCGATCTTAGATAGTACGGAGTTGAAGAAGCACCATAAGGCATCTATTGCAAGTTGTTTCCTGCTGGATACGGACGAGAGGGATTTCCAATGATGTTGTCTAATGGATGATCGTGAGTCCATTTTCTAAGGTGTTCATGTGGTAGTTGTTGAGGGACCGAGGTAGCGAAGTCGATGTCTCTCGAAGAAGATGGTTCTCGATGATGATTCAAGAGCAAATATGTTTTCAAATGGAGCATCTTCAGTAGTAGCAAAGGGATTAACTTCATCATTGATGCCGTAAACAGTTCCATGATGTACATTTGAAGAATGATGATTTGTTGATGAGATCAAGGATCGCCAGCAGTGCTTCTTGACTTAAAGATATTGAGACTGAAGGATTGACTTCATTCACAGGATTATGAGCATCCTCTGCTGTGGATCAACACCTCATTAGTACTTGAATCATAAAGTTCATCAAACATAGGATCAAACAATTTCTTTAAATCATCTTCCGATGGAGGTACATATGGAGTTTCTTGAGAAGAGTTTGGAACAAGAGATGAACCAATGGGATGCTTTTGAAGTATGGGTCCCGAACTGGATTGTCCAGGAGCCATTTGACCGGTCAACTCATCAAACGTAACGTGAATTGTTTCCATGATATTTCGGGTTCTTTTGTTGTAGATTCGGTATCCCTTTTGTTTGGTGCATATCCTACAAATACTCCAATGTCTACTTTAGCTCTAAGTTTGCCTAAGTCTTGACCCTCATTAGTTGGATAACACAATGCACCAAACACACGAAGGAAAGAGAGATTAGGTTTTCTGTTGTGGACAAGTTCATATGTTGTCTTTCCATGAACAAGTGTGAATCGGGAACGATTTTGTGTGTAGCATGCAAGGGCAATAGCTTCAAACCAGAGAAACATTGGAACCTTTGAGTAAATCGGCATTGTTCTAGCGGCTTCTACAAGAGTTCATTTCGCTCTTTCAACTACACCGTTCTGTTGAGGAGTTCGTGGAACACTTCTTTGATGGTTGATTCCAATGCTTTCATAGAATTCACTAAGTTGTTTGTTAACAAACTCGGCCCATTGTCCGTCCTGATAATTCACGGTTTTGTTAAGTCGAACCCTGCAACTGCTTGATGAGTTTGATGATGATATCGTGAGTTTCATCCTTTGTCCTTAAGAACTTGACCCTGTGAATCTAGAGTAATCATCAACCACAACTAACACATATTTCTTCCCAAAGATATTCAGCACTCTCATTGGTCCACATAAATCCATATGAATTGTATGAAGAACTTCCGTGACAGAGTTAGTAGGTTTGGGTTTATGGGCATACTTCTTGCTTTTTCCCAATTGACATGTTGAACAAAGATGATCCTTTTCATACTTGAGTCTAGGTAAACCTACAACTAAGTCCTTTCTCGAGAGATCATTGATGGTGCCGAAGTTCAAGTGATTGAGACCACGATGCCATAACCATGACTTTGTTTTAGAAGCCTTTGACAACAAGCAAATTGGAGAAGACTTCATCATATCTTCTATAGAGATGGTGTAAAGATTTGAACCACGAGTTCCTCTTAAAAGTTCCTTACCATCAAGTTCTCTAACAAAACAAGTATGTTTTCTGAAGGCTACTTCTAGATCGAATCGCAGAATTGACCACAGAGAACAATTATGACCAAGACCTTCCACATAGTATACTCTAGAGATAACACTATCACCAACAACATAATCACCATAACCCATGATTTCACCGAAATGATCATTCCCCGAATCTAATCAATTCGATGAATTTGCTCACGAAGTTCATGAGCCGCGACCGGTCTCCACCATATGCTTGGAAATACCGAGTCCGTGTACCACAAAACGATTTGAACGATCTGCAGCTGAACACGCACAAGAATGGATAATCGATAATTGGGATCCCCATGCAATAATGGGTTCCACTTGGTTAGTAAAAGTAATTGGAACACCCACATCGTAAATAGAAACATCCATATCGTAAGTAGAAGCAATGGAATCATTGGGAATAGATGCAATGCGGTGTCTCAGATTTGACCTATTCAAAGTATGTTCACTTCTTAAGGAATAGTTCTACCAAGAGGCATCCATTTTCTAGTGGGCATAATCTTAGCAGCTTTGAGAACAAACCGATTATTCTTATGGCCAAAAGGTATCCAATAATAACCTATCTTTATAAAATGTTCTTCCCTGTGGTTTCCAATCGCTTTCTAACTTTCTTTCGCTTTTGCCTTTTGCCTTCTTTGCATGAATTATTAGCATTAACAATTTTAATCGGCATTTGACAAGATTAGACAAAACATTCACACCACATTCATGATTAAAATGTAATTCAAGCACATCATTACAAGGTTTGCAAATAGTATCGTAATTAATTAATTACAAGACGCCTAAGGCTAATACTAGAATCAACACGATTCGTTTTATTCAACTCAAGCTTAAAGTTCCTAGATTGGTCTTCTACTCTCTTCCAATGCACATTCTTAGCTTGCAAGGTCCTATCATTCCTTGTATTGTCTTGAGACTTTGACCTGCTCGCCTTAAAGTCACCGATTACTCCCTGTGAGAGGAATGGGAACATTAGTTGGTTGATCTAATTTTTGCATTCTCACTTGATGTGCAAGGATCCAAGTACTATGAAGGCACATTAAGTGTATACTTTCTTAAAACTAGAAGTATGATTTGTACTAGAAGGCACACTTGAGTTCTTTCTTAGCACTAACATATCCGAATCAACTACAACTAAGGTTTCCTTTCAAACATCGGGCATAGAATGGATTTCCCCGCTTGGCACTAGGCATAGAACAAGGCATCAAAGCCTTTGCCTTTTGCACCTAAGGTTAAGGATTTGGGACATGTTGCAATTACACATTCTAGCAATTTCTTGAGATCGCTTGGCCCCGAGGCAAGCAAACCTAATTTCACTATCAAGAGGTTTGTTAATGAAATCCTCTTCGACAATCTCACTGAGACATTCTAGACTATCCTTAAGGTGAGCACGTATGTTCATGAAAAGCATGTTCATTATTCCTAAGATGAGGAGGAATATATTTACAGACAAAGCATGTATTTGCATTACAAGGGTGACTTTGAGACAACATTCTTATTGAAAACAAGTGGCGCTTTCCCTTTTCCGACTCTCTCGATTCTCAATTTCCTTTGTAAAGACGTTATTTTTTCGTTGTTTTGGTCACGGGTGACTTTTATTGAATCATATAACTCTTTAAAATGTCGTTTAACTTTTCATTTTCTTCTAGAAAACTCTCGTTTTCCTTTTGTAAGGCTTCAACTAAGTTTTGAAGATGAAAAGTTTGAGAATTCTGAGAATCTAAAGGAGGAGGCATTTGGGAGCCTGTCATATTGTTCGCTTGACCCTTTAATTGAGAGATTTGGGCTTTCAACTTTCTGATCGTGTTGCAATGAGCTTGAATCTGTTCATCACGCTTGTTAATTTGAAAAACTGCATCAAACTCTGGAGCATCCGAGGATGTCTTGATATTTGAAGTTTTGACATTTTCTTTAAGATGTTGATATTTTAGTTGTAAATTAAAATGCTCAACTTCTAGTTTAGAAAAATGTTTAACCAAATTGTCGTGATCATCCAGTTCAATTTTCTCGCTTAGTTAGAATTAGTTTTTTCAAGCTCAATGACACGATCATGGGAGACTTTCAAGGCAAATGATAATTCATGAAATTTGGAAGCATTAATAGAACAATTTGTAGCGGTGAAAAACACATCTTGAGCAATACATTCAGAATAGTTCTCATTTAGTGTATGCAAGTTCTTCCTCTCAATCTCATTATATTTTAGTGCTCGCTCATAGTCACTAACTTCAACTATCATTGCATCAAATTCCTTATCCATTCCCTTAATATCGCTTTTATCCCCTTTTAAGACTCTCAAAGTGATCTTTTAGAAGTTTAAAGAAAGGCATGACCTCAGCTAAATAACATTCTTTCATTTGCTCAAAACCCCTTTCTCCTTCAGAATACCCTGGGTGTGATCCTTTTCTTACAAGTTTTCTCAAAATCAACAAATAGTTGAAAGATAACATATTGGCTGATTAAGGTCTTGCTTTTAGTGGCAATTGTTCTAGGAACTAGATGCATTGGTGTATTAGGAGGATACACAAATGCTTCTAGGCATTTTCCTAAGGGAGGGTTTGTTTCAACAATATTTTCGCTTCGCTTATCTAAATCCATTTTCCGTAAACACTTGTTCGGGAGTCAACAATGTTTCGAGGCTTAAACATGTTCAAGGAAATCCATTCCTTTTTGTAGTCATGGGGAGTGATAATTACTTTCTTCTCTTTGCATTTAGGATCATCTAAGTTTCTTGTTCATCTTTCCCTAGTGACTTCATCTGATTTCTTATCTTCCTCAGTGCACTCAACGCAACTAGGTTTTTGTCTAGGTTTAAGAATCTCATTGCCATCATAGATTACATTTTGAGCTGCTTTTGCTAATCTTCCCTCGTGGTTGGGTTTATCTATAATGGGAACACTATGCTTATCGCTAAGAACTCTATGCTTAGTGATCATGTGAGCAATTGAATGGTGTTTCCTTGTATGTACAACTTGTTTTCAAGTTTGTTTTTCAAAGTTTTCAGATTAGAAAAATCTCTCAAGAGTTTTGATTCCTTTGCATTAAATTCTTGCTTAAGCATTTTGACATTTTCTTGAAGTTCTTGTTTTTGCTTAGCAGTTTTAGAAAGCTTTTCTTGCAAGGAATTTAATTCTTGTTTCAATACTTCTTCTCTAAAATTACTTTTTCTAATAATTGTACGCACTTGGTCATCCATTTCCCGCTCACGAGTGGTCAACTCAAATTTAGCACGTTGTTCATAAATAGCAACACGTTTTTTATAGGCATTTAGTTCGTAAATTACGTAATCATCAGGCACATGCAGTGTATTCATCAAAAACATAGTCATTGTTGATGCAGTAAGATGCATCACTTGGTACAACTTCACTTTCACTTTGTTTCACATATTGATCATATGGGACAATATTGATATTACCCATATTTTCAATATTTGATTCAATAGTTTCAGTTGATTGTACTTTGTCATGCATCTTTTGCACATCAACATCATCGTATAGTTTTAATACCTCTGAGATGAGTTTGTCTTTGGATGGGCCAGCTAGTGGTGAAGAAGAGACCTTGGGAGAAACCATTGGAGAAATGCTAGCCATAAAAATTGTGTGTGCCGTAGGTCCATCATCCACATCCGAGTCGTATGCATCACAATCAGCGACTTGAAAGGCATTCTGATGATTGTGACCCATCTCCCGAATAGGCCGCCATCCACATCCGCATCATAGGTCTTGGCATTGCCCTCAGCTAGAAACAACAATTCCTCTTCATCCAAAGCAGCACCATTGTCCCGAGCTTGTACCAAGCAAAGATCTTATCTCTCAAGTAATCAAGATTCTGTGGACGCTTTGAGATGTGCGCCTTGCAATGTGTCCCTCACCACCACAGCTTATAACATTTGATTCGGCTTAGCTTGACCTTGGATTACCATTCCTTCCTCGACTCGATTACCAACATAACCTCTACCACTCCACCTCTTCCCTCGATCATACCGCCTTTCTCCCGAACCGTTGCACCATAATCCTTCCATCTTTAACAAAGGGCTTGATTGTGTGGGTTAGATCTCAGGTTGTTGTTGGTTTGTGGGAGAGAATTCATGTTTTGACTAACCATGAGAGCTAGTTGATTAATGAAATGTTACCCACGTGCATCAAAGATCGCCTTGTTTGAACATAGGATCACGAATGAGTTTGTGATTACCATTACCCAAGGGTATGACTTGTGAAGCTTTGGTTGTGATTCCGATCATTTGTGTAAAAGGCAGTTGAGTCATTAGACGAGCTTGTTCTCCCTCGGTTGGTTTTGAACCATTGAGAATCAATTTTTCAAACATAGCATGTCTCTCATTCTCAAGGAGGAAGGCATAGAGTTGCTCATAGTTTGTATTCTTCAATCCTTTAGTGAGCTTCACAGAGGTGACAAACTTGTGCCATTCGGGATTCATGTTGTTCACAAATTTTGAGTTCAAATGAATGTTAGGCATAGTCATTCCGATGTTCCTCATGTCATTCACCAACTTATGAAATCTCACATAGTACTCATAGACACTCTCATCCGGTTTCATCTTGAAGTGTTCAAATTCCATAGAGTTGGTGATTCTCTGCCTTCCATAGTTAATTCGAACCTCGAGAGAAGCATCTTGACATTATCCCAATACCGCCTTTGCTTCGTGTTGTGATTGATCGCCTTGTAGATGTCTTTAGGAAGACCTTGAAGAACAATGTTTGAAGCCCCGATATCGATCGAATCTCTTTTTCTCCTTATCATCAAGCTCATCATACATCTTTAGGTCCTATCCATTCAGAAATCAGAGTTCCATCTTCATTAGTATCAAGTATGTCTCTAGTCGCCTCAACTCGATATGGTCCTTCATCAATGGATTTGAGAATGTTGACACCATATTCCTTTCCAAGGCAAGCATAACTGATTCGTTGAGCCCAAGAATCGTAGTCAAGCTCACAAGCATGGGTGGACGAGTATCCAACCACCGCTTGAACATCCTCGCAACAAGTGGAGATGATAGTGGAACGCTGGTAGACATGTTAACATATTATACGGATTTTATAACTCTATGATTAAACCGAGAAATAGATTCTTTCACGGGATTTTACTAAATCAAGAGAAAACCGGAAACAATCACCCAAGTCGCTAGAAGATAATGCACCAAGTCGCTAACACCTAATTCGCTATACCACCAAGTCGCTAAAGTTCCAAGTCGCTAAACAAAGGCAAGTCGCTAAGTAGTAACTCGCTAAGCCTCAAGTCGCTAGCAAAATTTTGGCAGCAATTCGCTAAGATTCAAGTCGCTAAAGAATTAAGTCGCTAAATAGCAACTCACTACTCACCAAGTCGCTAACACCAAGTCGCTACCCGTAGTGGAGAATCCACTACTTGTAACGAAGTCGCTAGATCTAAGTCGCTAGGTCTCCAAAAACTTCAACTCGCTACAAAAATGTAAAGCAAGTCGCTACAAGAAACAGTAATCCGTGAGTTCAAGTCGCTAGCAAGAAAAACCACATAAACATCACTTTTCAATCCAAAACAACCCAACCAAGATGATTCAAGCCTACCAAATGAAAACCTAAACACTTGTGATGATTCTAAACATAAAAGTACTAACAAAATCCAAACTTTAACACAAGAAATCAACCAAATGATGCAAAACCACTAAACTTTTTCAAACTCAAAAACCACCTAAAACCACTAGAAATCCAAAGATGTGCAAGATATGATCTAACCATGGCTCTTGATACCAATTGTAGGATATTAGTTTTCACATACACATCAAACCTAAACACAAAGTTGGCGTATAAATGGAATTCTAGAGAGAGAAAGTTAGAGGTTTAGGGAACTTAGTGAGAGAAAGTGAAAGATATTATTATGAGCTCCAACTCTCTACCTTGGGAGGTAGAGAGTATTTATAGTCTTACATAAAACGCCACACAACGGGCTGTGGATCAGGCATACAGTGGGTAAAGACCCGTCCGTCCTCCACGGTGTTACTTAACTAAATACTACTTAGCTTGAAATAACTACGACTACGAGCTTTCTAACGATTACATATACTTGAGGTGACCAACTCTTTAATACTTGGAATTTCTAATTCCTAACAGTTTAACTTTTTCATTTTCTTCTAGAAAACTCTCATTTTCCTTTTGTAAAACATTAACCAAATTTTGAAGATGAAAAGTTTGAGAACACTAAGAATCTAAAGGAGGAGGCATTTGGGAGCCAGTCACGTTGTTCTTTTCACCTTTTAATTGTAAAATTTGGGCTTTCAACTTTCTGATCGTGTTACAATGAGCTTAAATCTGTTTGTCACGTTTGTTTATTTCAAAAAGTGCATCAAACTTTGGAACATTTGAGGATGTCTTGATGTTTGAGATTTTGACATTTTCTTTAAGATGTTGATATTTTAGTTGCAAATTAAAATGTTCAGCTTCTAGCTTAGAAAAACTGTTTTTACCAAATTATCGTGATCATCCTGATCAATTTTCTTATTCAGTTCTGAGTTTTTGATTTCAAGCTCAATGACACGATCATGGGAAACTTTCAAGGCAACAGTTAATTCATGAAATTGAGAGGCAATAATAGAATGCTTAGTAATAGTATAAAACACATCTTGAGCCACACAACTTAATACTAAGTTCTCATTTAAAATATGCAAGTTCTTCCTTTCAATTTCATTATATTTAAGTTCCCGTTCATAATCATTTACCTCAACAATCATTGCATCAAATTCCTTTTCCATGTCTTTGATATCCTGAAGTTAATCCCCTTGAAGACTCTCAAATTGACCTTTTAATTGTTTAAAGAAGGGCATGACCTCAGTTATATAACATTCTTTAGTTTGCTCAAAACCCCTTTCCCCTTCAATTATCCATGTAGGTGTGATTCTCTTCTTACATGTTTTCAAAGTCAACTTAATAGTTGATAAACAACATACATGCCATTAAGGTCTTGCTATTAGTGGCAATAGTTCTAGGAACTAAGTGCATTGATGTGTTTGGAGGATACACATGAGTCGTGCAGTATTTTCCTAAAGGGAGTGTTTGTTTCAACAAGTACATTAACTTTTTGTTTATCCATATCTTTCTTCCAAAAAATCTGTTCCGGGGTTAATTGAGTTTGAGGCTTAAACATGTTCAGGGAGATCCAATTTTCCTTAGTGTAATCATGGGGTTTGGTCGTTATGTTATTCTTTTTACACGCAGGATCGTTAAGCTTCTTATCCATTTTCTCCCTAGATGCATTATCTAATTTTCTATCCTCTTCCGTGCTTTCAATACATGATGGTGGTTTGCTCAGGCTTAAGAATCTCATTGCCATCATATACAATTTTATGGAACGCTTTAGCTCTTTTGCAATATTCAGGATTTGGTTCCTCTACAAGGGGAATAATGTGCTTATCGCTTAAGACTCTATGCTTAGTGATCATGTGAGCAGTCAGAATGGTGTTCCCTTGTAACGCATAACTTATTTTCAAGCTTTTTTTTCAAAGTTTTTAGATTAGAAAAGTCATTCAAAAGTTTCGATTCCTTAGCATCAATTTTGTTTAAACATTTTAACATTATCTTGCTAAAGCTCATGCTTTTGCTTAACAGTTTTAGAAAGCTTTTCTTGTAAGGAGTTTAACTCTTGTTTTAACACTTCTTCTCTAAAATTACTTTTTCTAATCATTGTACGCATTTGGTCATCCATTTCCTGCTCACGAGTAGTTCACTCAAAGTTAGCACGTTGTTCATAAATAGCAACTTGTTCTTTATAGGCATTCATTTCGTGAGGTACAGTAATCATCAAAAGTACATGCAGTGTATTCATAAAAAACATAGTCATTATTGACTGCAGAAGATACATCACTTGGTACAATCTCACTTTCACTTTGTGTCACATATTGATCATATGGGACAATATTACTATTACCCTCATTATCAATATCTGAATCATAAGTTTCAAGAGATTGTACTTCGTTAGGTATCTTTTGCTAATCAACCTCATCGTATAGTTTTAATACCTCTGAAATGATTGAATCCTTTGATTGATCAGCCTGTTGTGGTGAAGGGACCTTTGGAGAGACCATAGGTGAGATGCTAGCCATGAAGATTGTCTAGGCAGTAGGTTCATCATCGACATCAGAGTCAAATGCATCACAGTCTACTACTTGAAAGGCATTTTGATGATTTTGACCTCTTTCCTGAATTGGCTGCTCATCAACATCCGCATCATATGTCTTAGCATTCCCTTTAGCAAGAAACAACAATTCCTCTTCATCCAAAGCTGCTCCATTATCCTAAGCTTGCACAAGCAACATCTTGTCTCAAGTATTCTCAGATTCGTGGACATTTTGGAGATGTGCGCCTCAGCAATATGTCCCTCACCACTACAGTTGTAGCATTTGATTGGCTTTGCTTGCCCTTGATTGACATTTCTTCCATGATTTTGATTAGCCACATATCCTCCACCTACTCCACCTCTTCCTTGTTCATACTGTCTTCCTTGAACTGGTTGCACCATAACCTTCCCATCTCTGATGGTAGCTTGATTCTGTGGGTTGGATGCCGTTCGAGGTTATTGTTGGTGTGGGAGGGAATTCGATTTGACCCAATGAGAGATAGTTGATTGATGAGGTTTTCCATGAATGTGTTTGAATCAGGAGGCTTGTATGATGGATCTGGAATGAGTTTGTAGTTACCATTTACAGTAGGTATGACTTGAGAAGCTTTGGTAGTAATACCTACATTGGTGTAGAATGCTGTTGAATCATTGGATGAGCTTGATTCTCCCTGTTTGGATTTGAACTGCTCAAGGATCATTCGTTCAAACATAGCATGTCTCTCATTCTGAAGTAAGAAGGCATACAGTTGCTCATAGTTGGTGTTCTTTAATCCTTTGGTTAGCTTCACAGAGGTGACAAACTTGTGCCATTCAGGATTCATGTTGTTCACAAACTTTGAGTTCAGCTGAATATTTGGCATGGTCATTTTGATGTTCTTCATGTCATTTACAAGCTTGTGGAATCTCAATGTATTATTCATAGACACTTTCTTCTGGTTTCATCTTAAAATGCTCAAATTCATCATTCAGTTGAGATTCTCTCGCCTTCCTTGGTTAGTTCGTAACCCGAGAGAAGCATCTTGACATTGTCCCAAACTGCCTTAGCTTCAGTGTTGTGATTGATCAGCCTGTAAATGTCCTTAGGTAAACCCCAAGTATGATGTTAGAAGCCCTCGATTTTGCATCATATCCCTTCTTCTCCTTATCAGTCAGTTCACCATACATTTTAGGTCTGTCCAGTCCTAATATCACCGAGCCATCAGCAGCAGTATTAAGTATGTCTCTGCTTGTCTCAACCTGATACGGTCCTCCATAAATTGACTTGAGAATGTTAACTCCATTTTCCTTTCCCAGACAATACAACCTAATTCGTTGAGCCCATGAGTCATAGTCAGCCTGTCAAGCATCGTGGACGAGCGTCTCAACCATCCTGCTTGAACGCCCTCGCCTACAAGAGAGATGGTTGTAGGCACGTTGGTAGACATGATTACAGATTTCACGGGATTTTATAACTCTATGATTAAACCGAGAAATAGATTCTTTCACCGGATTTTACTAAATCAAGAGAAAACCGTATTAGAAACAAATATTAACCAAGTCGCTATAACCCTTGAACCAAGCCGCTAAGCACCAAGTCGCTAAGTAGCAACTCGCTAAACCTCAAGTCGCTGTGAATCAAGTCGCTAAGCATAAGTCGCTAAGACCCAAGTCGCTGAACACAAGTCGCTAAAGCACCAAATCGCTAAGCAGACAAGTCGCTAAAGAACAACTCGCTAAGTATCCAAGTCGCTAAGAATCAACTCGCTAAGTTTCCAAGTCGCTAAGTAGCAACTTGCTAAGAACAATAAGGACAAGTCGCTAGAAATTATAGAAACAAGTCGCTAACCCAACCAAGTCGCTAGCCGTAGTGGAACCTCCACTAACTTGTACTGTTTGTTGGCTTGTCTCAATAGACAAGTCGCTAAGATCAAGTCGCTACGACTTAAACTACAACTCGCTGGAAATTACTAAAGCAAGTCGCTACGAAGAAAAAACACTCCGAGACACAAGTCGCTAAGTTGAAAAACTTCAAAACCACATTTTTCAATCCAAAAAAAGCCCAACCACAGTGATTCAAGCTTTCCAAATCAAAACTCAAGCACTTACAATGATTCTAAATACAAAAGTACACTCAAAATTCAAACTTTAACAGAAGAAATGATCCAAATGATGCAAAAACCACAAAACTTTTTCAAACCCAAAAACCATATAAAACCACTAGAAATCCAAGGATATGTAAAAGAGATGATCAAACCATGGCTCTTGATACCATTTGTAACATATTGGATTTCACAAACACATCAACTCATGATCAAATGGGGCGTATACAATAAGGTTTTAGAGAGAGAAATAGTTAGAGGTTTGGGAACTTAGTGAGAGAAAATGAAAGTATTATTATGAGCTCCAACTCTCTACCTTGGGAGGTAGAGAGTATTTATAGTCTTACATAAAACGCCACCTACGGGCTGTGGATCAGGCATACAGTGGGTAAAGACCCATCCGTCCTCCACGGTGATGCTTAACTAATTACTACTTAACATTAAATAACTACGACTACGAGCTTTCTAACGATTACATATAGTTGAGGTGACCGACACTTTAATAACTGGATTTACTAAATCCTAACATTGTCGAAACAAAAAGTTAACCCTTCGAAGAAATAAAAGTGTGGAAAATTAGTCCACGTATTGCTTACTCCCCCTTGACGGTAGCTCCCCCTTATTTAGGGCGTCAAGTGAAGAAAAATAAAAAATCCTACAAAGAGAAAGGTTAGTAACATGCTTATGTAATCTTGTGATTGACGAGAATCAAGATTGGGAGCCAAGGTATATAAACAAGGCCTTGTAATAAAACAAGAAAGTGTAGTTGTATTTATGCCACCTACAAGCATGTAAAAAATAATAACAAGACTTGTTCTTGAAAATGACTCAAAAAGAAAAAGTACTAAAAATAGAAAATAGTAATAATGATTCCTTCCATGCTTGCATAAGGGTATGGATGGAGGTTTGGATGAGTAATAGTATTGATGCGATCAAGGATGAGGTTGAGTATGAATCACATTTCTTCCCCAACTTCTATTGCAATTTCCCTAGTGGATTGGCAATGTTCACAATGTAAGTGATGTGGGTAATGAGTACGGAAATCGTCCGGGTTGTTTTGATTTATGACTTGCGGAAGTTGTGGTGGAAAAATATGAGAATATGGATCAAATTCCGGAGTGATTGGAAGTGGTGGTGGAAAAAAACCTAGATGTTCTTGTAGTTTAATGGGAGCTAAAGATGGTGATGTTTCAAGATCATCATTGAATAATGTGTTTGGAGAAGTTGGAGGTGTCAAAAAGGCTAATTCTTTTTGCTTTGGTTGTTGAGATCTTGTTGGAGTCGTAAGGAGTTCCAAAAGAGTGATTTTAGGTGGTGAGTGATTTGGTGATGAGGTTGGTGTACTCATTGGTGATGAAGAAGGTGCTATAATGGAAGCATCTTGTGGTGAGTTAGTTGATGGTGATGAGCCATATGATGATGGTTTTCCTAAGCAACACGATCGGACATTAATCAGTGCGGATATCCTAGAGTTTGATTTTGGTATTTGGGAAGGTGGAAGTACAAAGGTTTGGGTTTCATAAATATGATTGTTTGTACTAGGTGATTCATCTAAATAGTTTATGAATGACATGGTGTAGTTTGTTTGAGAAGATGAGATGGATTCTGCAAGCATTTTGGGAGCTCTATATATAGAAAAACAAAGCATTGTAATGAATGCTTGACCCAAAATGTGGATTAAAATCTAATGATTAGATATCAATTTAAGGCATGTGATCATGAGAACACAAGCATTAAAGAGCATACTCCAAAAAAAAAAACAAATGTGGATCTTTCATCCAAAGTGAGAAAACTAGAAGGTAAAAACAACTTCTGTCTCACGGATCCCACGGATCCTTCCCTTGAGGGATCCGGCCCAAAGATAAAGGCTGATCCGTGGGTTCCGGTGATTCAGTGCAAAGCACACAATTTTCTTTTTGGAAACATTTTTGCCTAGTGTGTGCCTATCTGCAGACTATTTGGAGTTACGGTTATCTCGACTCCTAAGAAGAAAAGAAAAATAAACTAGAAATGAAAAAGCATACTATTATATGAGATAACCCAAAAACACATATTTAGTACTTTGAGTACGTAATTTAGTGTTACCAACGCTCCTAATTCATTGTGGCTTAATGAATGTACCCGAAAACACATATTAGTTATGTGTCCCCTTTAGCATTCAAAATACATGAGATGCAATGAAAACGCGTTTTTACGTTGTAGTAATAATGAAAAAGCGATTTGTCCTAGACGTGAGAAATTGCTTTTGTGAAATTGATACGGGGAGGAGTATCATTTTAGGAAGCATTTTTTGAAATACAAAGGTTTTATCCTTTTGAAAGAAGGATGTGTATGTAACTCGTACTTATTTTAAAAGAAGATAAGGAAATTATAAGTGGAAAACTTATCTTGGGTTTTGAAAATTCCCGTATTGTTTGTGATTTATGCGTGAAATAGAGATCCTAGACTCAGAAAGAAGAAGGCTAGTGTTTACATACCTTGTAGAGTCAAAAAGTAAGTTATGATGTTTGTTCCATGAGACCAATACCAAGACAAAGTAGGTTGAATTGTTCCCGCTTCAACGGTTTGGTGAGGACGTCGACTATGTTATCTTCGGATGCTACCTTCTCAATAGAGATGTTCCCCTTTTGAACATTATCTCTTAAGAAGTGATGACGAATATCTATATGCTTTGTGCAAGAATGCAATACCGGATTCTTGCTTAGGTCGATGGCACCTTTGTTGTCACATAGGATGGCTAAGTCGCTTAGATGAATGTCATAGTCAACTAACGCTTGTTTCATCCATAGTGCTTGTTGGCATGCTTTGCCGGCGGAGACGTATTCGGCTTCGGTTGTTGATATTGCTAGTGCCGTTTGTTTCTTAGAAAACCAAGATGTTAAACAACATCCCATGAAAGTACATACCCCACTTGTACTTTTTTTATCAACGTAATCACCGCATGGTCGAATCAATATACAATTGTTTCTACTCCCGTGCCCTTAGGATACCATAATCCTAATTGTGTTGTACCCTTAATGTATCTAAATATCCTTTTACGGCTTCTAGGTGTGATGTTTTAGGTCTTCTTAAAACCTAGCACATAAGCAAACACTAAACATGATATCCGGCCTACTTGCGTGAGGTAGAGGAGACTACCTATCATGCCACGATATTTAGTATTATCGACGAATTTGCCGTCTTCATCTTTTGTGAGTTTCGTGTCGGATGACATTGGTGTCCTAATTGGTTTCGACTATTCTAGACCGAATTTCTTTAACATCTCCTTTATGTATTTAGATTGATTAAAGAATATACCATCTTCTACTTGTTTGATTTGTAGACCAAGAAAGAAACTAAGTTCTCCCATCATACTCATTTCAAACTCGTCATGCATGATTTTAGAGAAATCATCACACATGTCTTGACAAGTGGATCCAAATATAATATCATCTACATATATTTGTACTATGATTATATGTGACTCTCTTTTCTTAGTAAAAAGTGTGTTGTCAACTAATCCAATGGTATAGTTGTGTTTAATTAAAAATGACTTGAGTCTATCATACCAAGCTTTTGGAGCTTGTTTAAGACCATAAAGGGTTTTCTTTAATTTATACACATGTTTAGGTTTCAAAATCGATGAAGCTCGGAGGTTGAGCTAATGAAACCATTTAGAAAAGCGCTTTTGACATCCATTTGATAAAGCTTTAGATCATTAGCACAAGCATATGCAAGAAGTATTCTTATAGACTCTAATCTAGCCACGGGGGCATAGGTCTCATCAAATTCTATTCCTTCTTGTTGGTTATACCCTTGGGAAACGAGTCTAGCCTTGTTCCTAGACACTACTCCGTTTGCATCTAATTTGTTTTTATAAACCCATTTGGTTCCTATTATGGTTTGATTACTAGGTGGAGGGACAAGTGTCCAAACATCATTAGAAACAAATTGATTTAATTCTTCTTGTATAGCCATTACCCAACTCTCATCATTTATGGCTTCTTGTGTATTCTTAGGTTCTATGGTTGAAACGAAACAAAACAAGCTACTTTGGTTTTGAACTTGAGACCTTAATGTTTCTTTCGTTTAGCTTTCCTATGACGTTATCTACGGGGTGATCTTTGGACTCTTTAATGTTTATGACTTCATCATTTAAAGGTTCTTCTTCTTCATTTATCTTTTCTTTATTACTATAGCTTCACTTTCTACAATCTCGTCATCGACAAGAGGTGGAGAGGGTTTGGGTGGACTTTCATCAAATTTTATTTTTAATGACTCTTCTACCTTCATTGTTTCTTTGTTTAATATGACGTAAGCTTTGCTATTTGGAGAGTGACCTAGAAAGATACCTTCGGTTGATTTAGGATCAAATTTTGTAAGGTAATCTTTAGTGTTAAGAATAAAACATTTGCTTCCAAAGACTCTAAAGTGATTTAATGTAGGATCATACAAACAAATGTGCCCCAGCATTCCCGAGGTCTTTTCGGGAATCAACTTTCAATGTCTTCTAAACATTAACGAACAAATGTGCCCCATATTTGTTCTTGAGTTCTACAAAAGCATTAGGATCATACGGAATGAGGATGGAACCATCTCAATTGCTTTCATCATCAATGAACACAACTACACCTTGACCCTTGTTGAGTTTGCCCGGATTCTTCGTATTCCTCACCATGGAATATGCATATATTCCAATGAATGGTCATTAGCCAACCTTCATGACATGGTCGATGAGCATGCGGTTTATTTTACACCCCTCCCGGAACCGGCCACGGTGAGAGATACCATTTTTATTCAAAGAGCCTCCCCATCTCGGGTAACTAGAAACTTAAAGGTCATCCATCGGGATCCCTTCCAAATGGAACTTTCGGAGATGTTCCCTCTCTACAAGAAATGGGAACAAGTTCTTAGGGAGAATGTCCTTTGCTTCGTTAGAAACAAGGATCATCCTAACAAATGTCTAGTTTACATGATCTATTGCCTTGTCAACTCAAATCCTTTCTACTTCGCCTACTACATGGTCAAGCGGATGGCTAGCGTTTCAAGGACGGACAAGATGGTGCTACCTTATGCTATGCTCCTTACTCGCCTAGCTAACTTTGTCTTTGACCTAGAATCATCTCCCTATACGGATGACCACTTCTTCTACAACAAATTCATGGTACCTCTATCCGATGAGAAGACAACAAGGTTCATGGTTAAAGGTAAAAGACCTCATCCACCAAAGGACTCATCCGAAGAGAGGGAGGGAGAAGGAAGCAACCCTATAGGCAACTACCATCTCGATCTCGTGGCTTACATTGAGCAAATTCCGGACATCCCAAGCCCTTTTCAAGAGTTCCCACAAAAGAAGGGGATGTTTAAATGTCTTGACAACTTTCTAATGGGGAAGAAGAAGAAATGAGATGGAAGCTTGAGGGGTTTGAAGGTGAAACTTGAGGGGTTTTGAAGGAGAAGTTTAAGAGTAATGGGAGGTAAAGTTGTTAATACAAATAAGCCGTAAAAACGTTTATTTATATTTTACGATCTTCTAATGTTTTGTCGATAACAAATGTAAAATCATGTTAACGAAACAAATAAAATACGTAAATGGTTTGAACTAATAGTTTCTAACATATTCACATTTTCACATAAAACACCAAAACAAGTATAAGTGATTTTATGATTTAATATTACATATGTACAACAACTAGTGTTTACATATTTTGGTAAAATATACACATAACTAGTATGTAGTATATTGGGTAATATAAATGGGTAGAAACTTAAGTATCACAACCCAATGGGCAAATACATTGAATGTAGTTGGGTACAACCCAAAGCCCATGACCCATGGAGCTTGACCCATAACCCATTGCATGACATCATGCTTATATCATACATGGATAATATCCATAACCCATGGATCAACTCATACCCAAGTGACCAAGTGCATTGCACTCAAAAGATACATTGTATCTAGCTAAAGATCCATAGTTCAACCCATGACCCATAACCAAAATACCCATGGGTAAAAGGGAGCGTCCCACGGATCCCTAGCTTAACGCTAGACGGATCCCTTGTGGAAGGGATCCGTGGGATCCGGGAACAGAGATTTTTCTTCTATAAATAGTGAGCCATTTCTTCATTGTTTCTCACCCCTTTCTAACACACTTTCTCCCCGAGTTAAAAACTCACTAACCTCAGATTCAAGAGATCTATGTTTGTAGTTTTGTTTTTGTGTGATCTTCTAGGTTCCTCATAAAGGCAAGATCACCACCTTTGAAGTTGAGCAAGCTCAAGTCCATGAGTTGCCATGCTTCCTCATCATCAAGGCTACTGAAGTCTTCTTGTTGATGATTCTTTTCTTTCTTCTAAGAAGTGTAGTGTTGAAGACATTAGTGAAAGATGTCTCAAGTTTCAAGACGAAGATATTAGTGAAGGGTATCTATCGTCTATATCTTAAGCACTTGTTGTAGGTGCTTAGAAGTCAAGACTAGAAGCATTAGTGAAAGGTGCTTAGAAGTCAAGACACAAGACATTAGTGAAGGGTGTCTTGTAGATCTAGTCAAAGGCATTAGTGAAAGGTGCCTTAGATGTACATTCGATATGGTGTGTTTCGATGTACAAGATAGACTAGTATTAGATCCAAGGATATTGATATCCTTGATGATGTTGTAAAGGAGTAGATCTCCTTGGGATTAGTCGTCGGTGTAGTGTGGTAGTAGTTCCTCCATTGCAATGGAACTAGGTGCTTAGCCTAGTACCTAATAAAGGGTAGGCGACGTTGTGAAGGTGTAGTTCACCTTGGAGTGAAAGAACTAGGTACTTAGCCTAGTACCTTATAAAGGGTAGGCGACGTTGTGTAGGTGTGGTTCACCTTGGAGTGAAAGAACCCGGTAGTTAGCCTAGCACTGGAAAAAGGGTAGGCGACGTTGTGAAGGCTTCTCCGCCATAAGGAGATTGGTGTAGTGTTTACGAATTCTTGAGTAGGTGACTCGGGGAGTGGAGTAGGGCATGGAAGGTGTCCTTGTAGCCGAACCACTATAAATACTTGCGTTGTGGTTTTGTGCTTCTTACTCTTATCTTTTCATTACTTACCTTTATATGATTGTTTATCAACATCCAACACACACATCCAAATAGATTGACATAAGTCGATCTAAATAGATAAACAGGAAGTTTTAATTGGCAAAACTATTCAACCCCCCCTTCTAGTTTTCCACAATTGGCATCAGAGCTTCGTTACCAAGTTTCTTTAAGTATATTGTACTTTAAAAACTTGATACGATCCATACTTAATTGAAAACTACAAAGAAGGTTTTTCATAAAAACAAACACCATGTCTTTTAAAACTATATGTTTGGATGTTGAGTTGATAACAACATTTTTTTTATTTTACTTGTTTCATTTAATTGCACTAATCTTCTTTGTCATGTTGATTAGTCAAAGCTCATACCCACCAAGCTATAGGAATCACTTGGTAACAAGAATACCTTCCTTAAGAAGGTATCTTAAACGCAAAGGAGTGGGAATCGTCTAAGTGACATATGTTCTGTCATTTGTAAATACATTCCTAAGTGCGCTAGAGGTATGATTTTCTTTTTATTTTTGCTTGATAATTAAGTATGCCTATTTAGGTATTTATATGATTATCTTTTGTGCATATACATGTTTTACATGAAACTTCATTAGGAAGCCTCTTTCTCACATACGTGTTATATTTCTCGTCAAAAGTAGTGGTATATAAAACTTATGTTTTATCTCTTTTAATCCAATAATAAAACTAAACACGAATTTCAAAAATTCTTCCTTTCCCATAAATACTCCCACCGTCAATCACTCTATCCCCACTTTTTCAAGTCTTCCAATTTTAAAAATTTCTCTCATTCAAAACTTCATCTTCCTCTCTATTTTCGTCTCAACCAAAACCAAGAAGGATCCTCTTCAACATGGTTTACATCGCCCTCGTGCTCATCGCCTTAACACTCATCTCACTTGTGTTCCCTATGATGAAGTTCACATACGGAGATATTTACTTTGTGTTGTTAATCTACATCGGGGTTATATACCCAATCCTTTGTATCATTCTTAGCATTGAAATGAAATATTACTAATAGTCTAGTTTATCTAGGTTATTATTATCATAATGTGGTTGTCATTTCTTTTGATTTATATGCTTCACATTGTTTCGTGATACATTAGAAGTCATGTATGCATGCTAAAAGAAAATGTAGGATAAAACACATTTCGTGGTATAAAATTGTAAAACCTATGTTTTTATCAAATCTGTTTCTGTAACTACAGATCCACAGATCCCTTGTTATACTAGCCGGATCCCTTTTGAAAAGGAACCGTGGGATCCGTCCTACTGGAGAACAGTTTTTCATGCAAATTAAAAACCACTTTTCTTCTAAAAGTTATACTCCACTAGAATGTCAAAACCATAAGTGAGTTAAGTGTCTTTCTTGTTAAAAACCATTGTGTTGGATCGATATACTCTAACCAAACTAACTTAAATAGCTTGTTAAGGGTTTAATAACTTCGGATAAATCCTAAGTTATTAACAATGAAACACTGAGTAATCTTTATTAAGTACTCAGAATTTACTTAACAAATCTAAGAAGAATATAACTTTAACTTTTATTAATGACTCTGAATCTGCTTGTTATGCAGATTCTTTAACAACTCTAAAAATATAATAATAATCGTACTTTAGGATTCTAAAACATATATCTAAAACTCGTACTTCTAATGCCAATCTAAGGGTCCTTTTATAGGCTTAAGGATAACCCTAGTCGGTTTACAATTTGTATCCTTGTACGACAAGTAATCTAAACAAAGAATATTCTAGAATAAACAAAGCTTTCCATAAACGAATATAGCAGTTCTTTAGCTTTGCAGTACTTTGACTTCTTCTTTAGCAGTACTTTGACTTTTTCCAGTACTTTGTCAATCTTCAGTACTTTAACATTCTTCAAAGACTTTCGATCTTGAACCTTCTTGGTGACCCTGTTGTACACTCTAAAGCCTTTGTTGTTGGTGCAGTACCCTAATAGATAACCTTCTTCTGACTTGCCATCAAATTTGCCCAAATTATCAATGGTGTTGAGAATAGTGAGAGGGCATCCAAAAGGCTTAAGAAATCGTATGTTGTGTTTAATTCCCATCAGCAACTCATAAGGTGTCTTCATCTGAGGTTTTTTGACTGATACTCTGTTAAGCACATAGCAAGTAGTACTTACAGCTTCAGCCCAGAATTGAATAAGTAAAAGTGAATCTGCAAGCATAGTTCTGGCTGCTTCAATCAAAGTCCTATTCTTTCTCTCTCAACACCATTTTGTCTGTGGTGTTCTTGCAATGTCAATTCCTCTTGATCCCTTTGTTGGCACAAAATTCATCCATAAGCTTGTTCTTGAATTCAGTTCCATTATCACATCTAATACCTCTAACCTTGAGTCTTAGTTGGTTTTCAAGTGCTATTATAAGATTATGGATAGCATCAAAAGTATCATCTTTAAATCCTAAGAAAAATACCCAACTGAATCTATTGCAATCATCTGTCACAACCAAGCAGTACTTTTTCTTGTTTAGGCTTGCAATTGAAACAGGTCCAAATAAATTCATATGTAACAGCTCCAAAGGTTCTCTAATAATCCTTTCCTCAAGCTTCTTGCATGAAGCTTTGTGTTGTTTACCCTTCTTGCACGCCAAACAGGAGTGATCATTCTTGTAAGTCTTTGAAGGTAAACCTCTAACTAAATTCCCTTTGACCAGTTTGTTGATATTCTTGAAATTTACATGGCCCAATCTTCTATGCCACTGATGTGCTTCTTCAGATGTTGTTTTTGCCACTAAACATGTAGCTCTCCCAGAAGAGTGAAGACTCTTCATATCCAGACTGTACACATCATTGGTTCTTGGTACTCTAAGCACTACCAAGTTATCATCAACAGGCTTGAATTCAGGGGAAAGAATGAGACATTCTGTGTCAGTGAATAACACAGGATGCTTTTATCACAGATTTGAGAGACTGACAATAAGTTGAACTTGAGCTCCTTCACATATCTAACATTCTCAAAATCTATACGCCCGGCTTTGATGGTTCCTTTTCCAGTGATTCTTCCTCCATTGGGATCATTCCCAAATGCAACTTTTCCTACACAAATAGATCTAAAATCTGACATAATCTCCTTGTCTCCTGTCATGCTTCCAGAGCAACCACTATCCACAATAAGATGATCTTTAAGCTCCTCCTCTGGGTTGCCCTACACAAAGATACAAAATTTAGTGTCTTTTAGGAACCCAAGCCATTACTGACTTGTGTTCCCCTTGTGGAGTAACATACTCAAATTCTTTGAGTATGTAATCTTCACAGTTTTTGTAGACGGAATCAAGCATTATCTTTTGTTTTAAAACTTGTGGTGGATTTTCAGCAAAACTTTCTTTTTCAACAAAAATCTCCTTTTCTTTTACCACAAAATCATCTTTATCAAAAATCTATGTTTCACCAGTACTTGTTGAAAGTACTGTATGTTCATCATCAGTACTTTCCTTCTTAACCCATTTAGTTTTAACTTCTGGTGAAGAGTACCTTGATCTATCTACTCTTCTGGAGTTGTAACGCCTTCTAGATTGATAATAATTGGATCTCCTAGGCTTTCCATTCCAAAAAGTGTTTTCAGTACCTTGATTGTTTGAAAATCGAGCAGTACTTTGAGAAGGTACTGCTTGAGTTCTTTGAAAATTATTTGAAGGTACTGGTGGTTTTGAAAAAGGTCTTCTCTGGTGAGGGTACCTATAGTCTGGTGAGAAGTTGCTATGGTTAACCTTATGTGAATGATTCTAAGCTGGTCTAGACTCCTTTGGTTTTTGGTTGACAGTTCTGTTCTTGGGGAACTTACTTAGGTATTCTGAATGTAAGTCACAGTCCTTAATCAAATGATCAGGAATAAAACAAACAAAACAGAGTTTTTGTTCTGTAATCCCAAAATTTCTTCTTCTATGTGTATTACCAAACCTATCCTGATTTCTAGGTGAATGATTAAAAATGTTTTGACCAAAATTATCCCAAAAAGGTTTAGCATGATTTTGAAAAGGTTTTCTTAAAGGTACTGCTGAAGGTGTAGCAGTACTTTGAGGTGTAGCAAAGACTTTGAGGTGAAAGTACTGCTTGACTTTTAGCATCATCTACCTTAGGTGTCTCAACTGTTTCCTGTTGGGTTTCAGACCTAGATTGACCAATAAGCTTCTTTCTAAATTCTAGGTTGTCTACACCAAAACGAGAAATATCAGGTCTTATGGGTTGATGACTACCAGTGGGATGTGGGACAACATGATAACCCTTGCCTTTCTTATATTCTGGAGGTGGTTCACTAAATGATTCCTCATTACTAGATGTGTCAACATAGTTAATAAGCTCATCATCACTAGTGGTTATATCCTCAAAATCAAGGTCATCCTTATCACTAGGTGGGTTTTCTTCTACACTACTGAAAACCATACCAAAACCTAGACCAGTCCTATTGTAAGCTCTTCTTTGTTTTTGAACATAAGAAACATGAGAAAGACCAGATTCTCTCCAGACATCAAACTTTGCTAACAATTCATCTCTCTCCTTAGTCAGTTTCTTAATTTCAGAAATCTTACAATTTAACTTCCATTCACTTAATTTTAACTGATAATCATGTTGTTCATACTTTTCTGGCCAAGCCATTTCATTATTTTCATGTGTGATAATTTTGGCTTCCATAGATTCTAAGGTTATTTGATAACATGCTACCTCAGACCTAGCCTTTATACAGTTATCTCTTTCAATCACATAACTATTAAGTACTTTTTGATAAAAGTCATGATAGTTTGAGCATACCTCAGAGATAGGGGTTGAGCTTGGTGAAGTAGCCATCATAGCAAGTAGAACAGGATCATCTTCACTCTCTATGCTCCAGTCAAAGCTTCCATAACCATCTTTAGAATCCATAGCAACATGTCCAGGTTCCTCATCGAAAGCTGTGCTCTAGTCAAACTCTTCCACAGAATCCTCCACAGCTACCATACAAGAGGTTACGGGTTCATCATCAAACTCAAGACTCCAATCAACCTCTAATAAACTTCTCTTGAGCAACCAAAGCTTTTGTTTCAGTAATAGGAATTTCTTTAAGCTCTAGCTTTGGTTTCTCAATTATCCCGCTTGCTTGATATTTAGCAAACCTGCATTCCCTTTCAAAGTGTCCAGTCTTTTGACAATTGAAGCATTCAATTTTGGATTTGTCAAAAGTAATACCCTGTTTTGGTTTGAAGTCAATGCTTTTTCCTGTCTTCTTCATATACTTCTTGATCCTTGCAGTGATCATAGCAACTTGCCACCTGATATCAATTTCTTCAAGAGCATCCTCTTCAATCTGTGAGAGATCTTCTTCATAAGTGACAGGTAGAGAAGCTTTCTGTGCAAAGAAAGAGCATACAACTTCATCTGTGTTAGCCTTAATAGTTTTTATTAGAAGTGATGGTCATTCACATTTAGGAACTTTGTAACGTGTGTTAGATATCGTGCTAGAATAGTCAAAGGGCTCATGGATTGGGCCAAGCTAAATGGTTAGACGTTTAGTTAAGTTAGCCTTGTATAAGTTCATGTAACCCAATCCATGTCCAAGCCCATCTCAAGGCCCATGGCCAAGCCTTAGGGCATCATCATCTCTTACTATAAATACCCCTCAAGTATGTCATTTGAGGGGTGTGCTTGAAAGTGTGTGTGTGTGTGTGTATTTTCTCTCTCAAGGAATATACAACTTATTGTTTGCATATCTTATCATCACATACACGAATATACATCAAGTCACCATATCTTATCTTAATCTTTCTCTTTATTTACGCATAACAGTTTGGGTTTAACGTGGTATTCTTGTGTTCGTTAATTGGGTTTGTGATAAGGTTGATATATATATGGTCATAACAATTGGTATCAATCGCCTAACAATGGTTTAGGAGTGTTTTGGTTGAAGATTTGAAGGTGTTACGCATAAAGGCTCTCGTTATACGTTTTTTGTCAAGCTTAAATCTTTAATTTTTTCACTTTAAAATTCAAGATTCTTGTGGTTTAAGGTTTATTTGGTGCTAAAGTTTCAGTTTTTTGCAAAAAGTTTCAAGCTTTACGCGTTTTGGTTAAGTTTTAAACTCGTATTTGATTCTTTGGTCATTTCTACCGTAACTTTATAAGCACTTGGGTGAAAATGTCAACATTTTTGAGTTATTCAAGTGTTTTAAGGATATCTGTGCAAGCGAAATCATTTGAATCGTTGGAAATTTCTTACGAGTAGAAGTCCAAAAGTCAAAACCCTAGTTTTCTACTCGTAACTTTTCTAAGCACTTTGGGTGAAAAAGGTCAACATTTTGGGTTATTCGAGTGTTTTTAAGGCTATCTGTGCAAAAGAAATCATTTGAATCGTTGGAAATTTCTTATGAGTAGAAGTCAAAAAGTCAAAACCATAGTTTTCTACTCGTGAACTTTTGTGAAGAATCTTCGTAATATAACTGTTACTCAGTGCTTCCCTCACTTGGATAAGTGTGTGGAACACTTCGACTTGTGGATATCTCTTACGCCGTGACAGTGTAAAGGATTTTTGGTTCTTAACCATAGTTTACGCATAAGCTAAAAGCCTTACGAGTAACTCTACGCATAACTTCAAAATTATGCGTAAGGTTTACGAGTAACTTTTTGTCTACGCATAAGCTTAAGGTTTCTACGCATAAGGTTTCTACGCATAAGGTTCCTACGCATAAGGTTTCTACGCACAAGGTTTCTACGCTTAAGATCCTACGCCTAAGATCCTACGCATAAGATCCTACGCCTAAGATCCTAAGCACCAGATCCTACGCCTAAGCCTCGTCTACTCGTAACTTCGTGTTTCTACGCCTAAGCTCTTCATTTTTCAAAAAAAAAAAAAAAAAAAAAAAATTAAATTTAAATTTTTGAGTAAAACTTGAGTAAAATTTAAATTTTTGAGTAGACTAAACGTTCAATTTTTACACGAGATTCAAATTTTGGTTTAACAGTGAAAATTTTGGTCAAAAATTCAAATTTTTGGGCCTAAATTCAAATTTTTCGGGTCAAATTTTGCGTCAAAATTGTCATAACTCAAATTTTTCATAAGTCCTTAGAATTGATATTTATAGTGAATTTCAAATTTTGGGCGAAAAGTTTTTAGAACCAAGGTTACGAGTACGACTTTCATAAACACCTCAACCGAGCTTAATCTTCATCAACCACAACTCCTTTATCGTTGAATCGATCCTACATCAACTTTATCGTATCATACCTTCATCAATGGCAACTCAACAAGACATTCATGCAAATGGCAAAAAAACCGACCTCCTATGTTGGCTAAAGGTGGTTATCTTCAATGGACAAGTCGTATGCTCCGCTACATCAAGACCAAACCTAATGGCAAACTCATGATTAAATCCATTCAGGATGGACCCTTCAAGCCTCGACAAGTCCATGTCCCTGGAAATGCTGATGCAACACCTCCCATCCCACCAGCCTCTCATCTTCAAATCAATCAGAATACATCAAGAGGATCAGAAACAAGTCGATGCAGATGACATGGCAATTCATATTGTCCAACTGGTTTTACCAATAGACATTTTGTCTGCGGTAGACAGCCAGAAACCGCTTCGATATGTGGGAACGTTAGACGGCTATGTTATGGAACGTAAATTGGTAAACAAGACATGGAGAATAAGTCGCTAACCTAATGGGAAAAGTTTACATCTACACCGTGAGAATCCATTGAATCCTACTATGGAAGGTTTTTCACTTTGATGAATGAGCTTATCGTAAAACAAGTTGGCACCCGAACAATCGCTCAAAACATCAAGTTCTGAATAATCTTCCGTAAGAATGGGGACGATATGTCACTATTGTCAACCAAACAAAAGACCTTCATCAGGTGAACTTTGATCAACTGAATGATTTTCTAAAACAAAACCAAGCTGAAGTCAATGAAGTCAGGAAAGAAAGATTGGCAAAGAATCATGATTCATTGGCACTCATTGCAAAGACTCAAACTACAAAGTGAATACACAACAACAAGCTTCATCATCTTCCAACAACAACAACTTGCAGCAATACATTCCACAACCACAACAACAATTCTATCCAGATCAACAATACCATGAACAAGGAATCACTGATCATGAAACTGACCATGTAGAAGCGAATTGCAAAGATATTTTCTTTATTGATAAAGCATTTAACAATCGTCGATCGGAATCATGCGGTTCCGTGATCGGGTAATCATCGGGTCGCAGATGTTGGAAATCGATGGGACAGAATGTTGGGAATAGAGCAGTGGTAATCAATGGAAATGTTGCGCCCAAATGTTGGGAATTATGGAAATGTGAATCGGGGAATCAGATGCAATATGCGAGCAGTTGATGGACATCAAGGTCGACAAGTGTAATCGAATATGGGATATCAAAATGGGAATAACTGTTTTATGACTTCTGTTCGTAATGCTACCTCCAACCTCAAAGACAAGATTCAAGATCTAGTGTCAACCGACTTACGAAGCTTGAAAAGATCCAGTACATGTTGATGTTAGCAGAAAAAGAAAAGTTGGGAATTGAGTTGACTGCTGAGGAAATCAAATTCGTGTACCCAAAATGGGAAGATAAAGCAAACGATAATGCAACCTCCAGTCATACAATCAATCAACAGGACACAACATCAAGCGGTCCTTATGACACAACTCCCGCTCTACGACACATATTCACTCAATGAGGTACCAAATTGTTTACTCATGAGAAGCCACATTCGTGTTCCCGAACCTTATTATGACACATATGTGGGAGAGCAAGTTAATAGCAATGTTAACTCTGAAACTCCATATATGGATCCTAATGGAGGTCAAGTGATACATAATGGTGCTAATGATGAGGAAACACGTGCTTATTTTGAATCATTAATTAATCAATGTGGCATTGAAGTTGAGAAAGTAAGAACGGTCAATTGCGAAGTTAAGGCCGCTGAATAAAAATTGACCGCTAGCTTGAGAGTTACAAGGAGCACGCCAAAGCCTATGAATATCATACAAACAAAATGTCAGAATTAGAAATTGGTTATCGCGATTCTGTTTTAAGAGAAAAAGATTTGCAACTCAAGTATGACACACTTGATGTGAATCTCAATTTGAAAATCAAATCTTTAAACAAGGAAATTTCTGAACTAAATGACCAACTTTCAAAACAAAAAGCACTGTTTTCTGATCTTGAAAAAGAGAAGAAAAAGTTGATTGCTGATTTTTCAAAACGAGAAGATTCTCTTCTTGATGAAATTCTCGATAAAAATGAGAAAATTAAAGCTTTGGACAATTTGCTTCTCACAACGGGTCATTCAGATAAAACAAACAAGATGCTTTCAAACCAAGTAAATCAGCGTTTTCATACTTCACATAAAATGGCACCGAGAACTAAGTAACGACCCTTCTTCGCTCCTCAAGAAAGCTCGAAATCTCAGAAATCTCAGAATGTGTTGAACAATGGACAACCTTTGCATGAACCCATAATTGTTCGTGATTCTCTTGAAACGTTGGAACTATCTGAGGAGAGTAGATCAAAAATGAAACAAAAACATCCGAAATCAAACCTATTGATTATAACAAATGGAACAAAATTAATGGTATTTCGTTTGTTTCTCAATCAACGTTGTCCACCAAACCAAGTGTTTCAAACAAAGTGTCAACACCCGCCAAAATCAGCTTCAAAACCAGTTGTTGTCTCCAAATCTCTTTCCAACATTGAACAAATGTCTTCAAACAATCCTTTTAACACAAGTGATGCGAGAAGTATTTTGGAAAATGTGAAAACGAGAATTGCAGATCTTCAAGAGACCGTTAAAACTAAAACCAATATTAGAACAAACATCTGGTTTAATAGTTTTGATAATGAACGAAAAGTTTTTGAAACTCAAATTGCCCCTCAGTTGAATAACATCAACTCAAGGGTAATTCATTTTGAACAAGCCTTTTTGAAAGAAACAGTTGACTTTGTCAAGGACCATAAATCCCTGGTAAAGCAAGCTAATGAAAGTGTTGAACACATCAAATTTTTAGAAAATCTAAATGATTCTCTCTTCGAAGATGTTCTGACTACTGATATTATGTCCATCATTTTGCAAACATATTCTGTTGAAGATCATGAAAGACTCCAGGATGAGTGATTGGTGCAAAACCGTCAAGTTTTCTCACGCGAGCTAGCCACTTGTGAATGACCAGCCGTAAGGAACTTAAAACAGCTCACACACCCATTGCAATTTAGATCAGAGAATACGTGGATTCCCGGTCGTTAAGTCCCACTGAGGATGACCGTGTTTAACACAATCAGATGTCGAATAACCACTAAGGATAGTGATCAGTAAGGATTTTGAGTTATTTTATAAACTACAAAGGTTTAAATGCAAATTAAAGGAAAAAGATAAACTATGTTAAATAAACGCTATCACTAATTTTAAACCTGATGTTTTGTTTTATGTTTTTATAAAACTGAAATTAAAAAACTACGCGACGTACAAATGAAAACGTGAAACTTACACAATATTAATCCTAAAAATATGAAAATGATATTTCTACAAACCTAATGATATAAGAAAATTTTAAGAAAAAGAAAATTATTTTTATAACTATTTATCTAATTATTATTAATTAAAAACTACTTTTAACTATTAAATAATACCCTAAATTACAAGAAAATAGGAAATAAACTTAGAAAAATAAAATTAAGACTTGGAAAAATCTAAAATAACAAAAAATAATTTTCAAAACTATTTTTATATTTTTCTGATTATTTTTCTATTTTTTATGAATTTTAAACTATTAAAAACTAATTAAATTACTAAAAATTACAAAATAAGCTATTAAAAATCTGGAAAATTACTTTTTTTACTTTTTATATTTATCTAAACTTAATAAAAATGAAAAATTATTTTTTTGAACCTTTTCTGAATTTTTTGTATTAAAAGCTAATTAAAAATGCTTAAAAAACTGATTTAAATTAAGAAAAATAGCAAATCAACTTAGAAAAATCTGAAAATTTCAGGAAAAATCTAAAATGATGTACTGAATCTAGGAAAATTTAAAAAACAAGTGCTTATTTGCAAGAAATTGGGACTCATATACCAAGTGCTTTAGAATAAGCACTTTAAATAAGCTAATGAGCAACAACAGCACCAAACAAAATGAAGTTACAATATGCTAAAATAAGGCAAAACCAACTTATAACAACTATCTTACACTACTGAATTGCTAAATACCAAGATTTGGCTTATTTGAGTTATATGCTAATAACAGGCTTTGTGGTACCTACTTGCGCCACAAAATAAGCACTTGAATAAGCTAGACACTAGAAAGCAAGTAATGAGACCTCAACTAGACCTGGTTGGGAACATGTAAACCAAAAACCAACCCTAGCCAAGCTCTTATGAGCCCTGTGACAAGCATGCAATATCCGAGAAAAACTCAAGATAAGCAGAGTATGTGAGCGAGGGCAATTGGGAGCTTATTGAGAAGCGTTTGTGGCTTATACAAAATTGTAAAATTTCACAAAAATGGTGATAAGCAAGGAGACCAGTTGAAGTTTATGAAGCAACAGATTTCACTTGAAAAGACCTAGAGATGAGTTCATGAAAAATCTTACTAGTTGGCCAAAACCTGGATTTTGCAAATATTTGACTTTTGACGCTAAATAACTTTGACTTTCTTGAACTTTGATACTGATTTAAGGACTAATTATGATGGATTAAGTTATTATAAGATGATATTAAGCTATGTTTACAAGTTTTAAGCTAATTCTATGAATTTCACAATCTAAATCTTAAACAGTAAACTGCTTAAGCAAATTAAAAGGAAATTTGACTTTTTAACAAACAATGACTATATATTATGACTTGGTTAAGCTATTAGGTATTATTGTAACATGAAACAAGTATGAATAACAACAGACATACACTGGAGCTCTTTTTTATCAGCAAATCCAAACACACCTTATTTTAACTGTTTTGTAAATTTAAACTATTCTGACCACTGATTTAGCTCATTTTATTGCTTAAACTAACTCTAATATGCTAATCACTACTGATGAAACTTATTTAATGACCAAAGATTCCAATGCAAGCACAATACTAAAACTGCATAAAAAGTGAAAATGAGAAAACAAACTTACAAGTATCCAGCTAGTATGCAGGCTAAACCAGAACTATTACTACACTATACTAATCCAAAATCAACCCAAATCTATCTCTGCAACACCCATAAACCATTTCCATGACCAAATGATCTTCAGTTGACTTTTGTTGACCAAAGATGAAAACTGCTTGTACCTTCTTGATAACTCACTAAAAGCTATAATAAGCTTCAATGAGCTTATTTTGAATTTGAAATTAAGCTTGTTGAAGCTTGGATTTAATGTTGAAAATTGCAATTTGAAACAGTAAACTTGAAATTTGAATTCTTAACATAAGCTTGAATTAACACTTAAAAACTTAGTACAATAATTTTTTAACTTAAGATTGATACATTTAAACTGGAAATTACAAAGTTGAGGCTAAGTTAAAACATTGGTATTAAAAACGAAATACATGAAAATTGAAAATTAACTACTGGCTTCTCCCTTGTTTCTTCCTTCTCTTTTATGCTTCAAAATGTCTTACACGTGTCCTCTGAGCAGATCCCACCTCTCCATTTGACCAATGGTTGAGTTTTGAGTGTGTTGCCTGTTTTTATCATTTTGGCGGGAAACAAAGATTTGACTTGTAGGGCTCTGTTTTATCAACTAGGGGGGGGTGGCATTTATTGTGGGGGGTTAGTGATGATGAGGGGGTGGTGGGAAGGAGAAAGGTGATGGGAAGTGAGACTGTGGTTGCAGGCAAGCAAGTGGAGAAGACAAGCAGGTGGTGGCGCGTTTTTCTGCTTGTTTGACTTTGGGTTTGACCTGGGGGTCCAAAATGAAAGTGACAGGGGGTCACAAAGGGTAATATGGCAGGGTCAAATGAGTTTTGACAAGTAGTGGCTTTAGTTGACAAGGACCAAAACTGCAAATCTTCCAAACTTGAGGGACCAATCCTGCCATTTCTACAAAGTTAACACAAGGACTGAAATTGACAAAATCTAATAGTATAAGGACTAGTTTTGACATTTTTGATTTTCCAAGGACTATTTTTGCCAAATTCCAAAGTTCAGGGACCTAAGTTGTAAATTTGTAATTTTATGTTTCAAGGACCAATTTTGACAACTTAGGAATCCCTAGGGGCTCAAAATGATATTTTTCTTTATTTGGATTTACCAGGGACTGTTTTTGACAACTTTTGAAACTTGGGGGACTAAAACTGCCAATTATGCAAACTTGACACGTTTTTCACCAGATTTTGATATTTTTGCATTTAAAACACATAAAACACTTATTTGTGATATTTTTATCATTTTGATGCATTTCTGAGTGTTTTCAGATGTTTCTGCAGTTTAAATGGTACAAAAATGATGAGTATTTACACACTCATCAATCCTCCACACTAAGATATTGCTAGTCCCTCGCAATGTTTTGAGAAAAATTAATGGATTTCATCTCTTTACCAAAAGCCATTACTTCTGGAGTAGCCAAATGTTTTAGTTCAAGTAAGAACCATGGTACACCGATAACCATGTGATTTTGAGCAAACCACCAGCTTCCAACGGATTTGATTTGTCTTTACCAGAAGCCGTTTGCTTCTGGACTAGCCAACTCTTAGATAAAATATCTTTGGTGAGTCGATTACCAATTATGGTTTTCCAACTGCCTTTACCACAAGCCATAAACTTGCGGGCTAGCCAACTCTTCACTAATTAAAGATATGGTGAGCTGAATACCATACAATTTTGGGCAAATTGCAAGCCGTCAACGGATTTGAGATATCTTTACCAAGAGCCGTTTGCTCCTGGATTAGCCAATCCTTTTGTTTATTAGACAAGGCGGACTGATAACCAAATGAGTAAGTGCAAAACACTTACTCCAAAAACAAAAATTTTTGGCCAAAAATGGGGGAATTAGGCGGTATAATTACATGATAAAATTCATGAGAATTCCCCCCCACACTTAGAAATGAATATTGCCCTCAATATTCAAAGTACCGGCGGTTATGCCGAAACATAGAACGTAAAAGGGAAATACTACGGCCATTATTTAGAAAGATTTTTTTTTTTTTTTTTTCTTTTGAAACTCTTTATATATATACAACATGTGGGGCAACCCCCCCCCACACTAGGGTGGGACACACGGTGAAACCCATGTTTAGCTACTGTTTTTGATTACCGAGTCGCTAGCTTGACTCGACCCCAAATTCATTTGTCCATGGGGAAAGTAACGTGGAAAACCAATCTCAATCGGACTTTCGTTCACAGTGTTAACAAACATATGAATATCAGAAAGTTCCACACCGACGAGACACAACCGCGGTATTGTTAATAGTAGAAACTATAAAGGATAATACCGGGGTCAAAGATGGTGTCCTCATTCCCGAAAGAGAAAAGGGAAAGAGCAACCACACTATCTGTGAAGAATGGAACAAAGATATGCATGAGGATGCAAGTCCATTCCTCATCAGAAAGAAGCAAATCACCATTTTTGACATTTTTAAGCTTAAACTTGAAGCTTGTATGGTGATTGTCAACAGAATTTCCGGTAGGGAGGGTTGGAAACGGTTCTTCAATCAACAGATTTTCCAGAAAAAGAATGTCCCCCTCCGGATCAAAGTAAGTATTATCAATTCCTGTTGGAATCGACTCATCACTAAGAAAGGCATCGACTTCATTCCAAAAGTTGTCATCTTCCTCATCAGGAGTGAGAGAAGGGATGGAAGAGTCGGGAATAATAAGACTAGAAGATGATGGATTCTTTTTGAGCAATTCATCAATGGGAAGAATGTCTCCCATTGGATCACAATCATCATCATCCAATTCAGATGAAACTGAAGAGAGTTTGGTTTCATCCACAGAGTTAACAAACTCGATGCGACAAACTGATTCCGGAGGTGGGACAAGTGGTGTGCTCTTAGAGCTAGCAGTTTCCACCACTTCCGATGAAGTCTCCGATTCTAGATCATCATCATCATCAAGAATACTCTTGACTTCCCTGGTACAGCTTTCAAACCATTTGTTTGAACCAGGGTTGATTTTCAAAGTTTTGAGCTCAGCACGTTTTTGGTGACTCGTCTTAACCGTGAAATTTGAGAGTGTTGCATTGAATCTTTCAGATCTTTGATCAATTGTGGCAACACTCTGCTTGTACAGAGGTTTGGAGTTCTGGTTGATATTCAATGTGAGCTCTTCGTTGTCAACCCGTATGGTCAACTCTTCAGCAAACACATCAATCAGAGCACGACTCGTTCTTAAGAAATCTCTCCCTAAGATGAGGGGAAATCTAGGATCTGCATCGAAGTCTACTACAACAAAATCAGTAGGAAAATGAAACTTTCCTACTTTTACCACGACATCCTCGGCTATCCCAAGTGGACGAGTTATGGTACAGTCCGCTAGCTCGAGTGTCATACAAGTAGATGTAAGTTTAGGAAGAGACAGTTTCTTCCATACTGAAAGTGGCATGAGGTTAATGCTGGCGCCAAGATCGGCCAAGGCGGAGCATTGAACCATCCCCAAGAAATCACACGGGATTAGAAACCTGCCAGGGTCTTCAAGCTTTTTAGGAAGCTTCTTAAGAAGGACCGCTGAACATTGCTCATTGAGAGGGGTTTTAGCCATTTCAGATAACTTATCTTTGTTGGTCAGTAAGCCTTTAAGCGTGGATGCAAATTTAGGCATTAGAACGAGAGCATCAACGAAGCTTATATCAAAGTGTAGCTCATTGAAGATTTGGAAAATTTTTTCCATTTGCTCTTTGTTTTTGTCTTTGAGCTTCTCATCATGCATTCTTGATGGGTAAGGAAGCTGACTAGACTTTTGAGCCGGGATGGAAGTTATTTCTGGCTCAGAATTTGTCTTCGGAACTTCGGGTTCCGGACTTAAAGCTTGGACTACCGAAGGTGGGACGTGTGCGGTACTTCGTGGGCTTGAGAAATGCACCTTGTCCGTTGTATCCTTGGTAACTTGACTCATTGCTCCTGGTGGAGGAGGCATTGGAGTCGAAGGTCCATTGTGCGTCTTACCACTTCTGGTTGTGATCGCCTTTGCATCGCCCCTCGGGTTAGCGATCGTGTTGCTCGGTAAAGTACCTGAGCTCGAGGGTTGATCATTTAAAGATTTCTTAATGTCAGAAATCTGGCTAACCAACAACCTGTTCATTTCATCTTGGGATTTCATGAATTGCTTCAATAGCTCATCAGATGATGGTACTGGAGGATGTGGAGGGAAATTCTGAGGTCGTATGTTTTGATTATGACCTTGTTGTTGAAAATTCCCTTGGTTAGGATTCACATTCCCCTGAAGTTGATTCCCTCGATTGAAATTGTTTTGATTAAGGTTTCCTTGATGTTGGAAACCTTGATTTGGTCCGGAATAGAAATTACCTTGGTTTTGATAACCTTGGTTCATTCTAGGTTGGTTCTGATTCCGGTTAGGATTCTGGTTAAAACCGGGTGGTGCTTGATAAGTGTTAGCACGGTAGTTTGGTTCATTTTGAGGACGGTATTGATTACCTCCTTGATTTGAAGTACCGGCTATAGCATTAGCTTCAAACGGACTACCATCGGTGGCAGTACAGTTGTAGTATGCATGAGGACCACCACAAGTAACACAAACTTCAACTTTCTTCACTTCACCATATGATGGTGTCTGTGTGAAAGTGACTTTCTTTTGGTTAGCAAGAACCAAAGCCTGAACAATATCTGTGAGTTTGTCAATCTTAGCATCGGTGCTAGATGTACCCACTAGAGATGAAGTAGAAGGTCCAGCATTAGACTGAGATTGATATGTCTTTGCTCGAAAAGGGCGGACCTGGGACTTGTTTTCAATTATTTGCAAGGCTTCTTTTGTGGTCTTGCTCAGGAAATTACCTCCCGCGGAGGCATTTAAAGAGTCTTGGTCACTTTGGTGCAGACCATTGTAGAAAGTATCCATTTGCATTAACTCGGTAAAACCATGATGCGGACACTTGCGGAGCAAGTCTTTGTAACGATCCCATGCCTCCCCGAATGATTCCTCAAATCTCTGAGAGAATTTCATTATCTCATTCTTAAGACTTGTAGTTCGGGATGGAGGATAGAATTCGTTAACAAACTTTGTGACTAGATCTTCCCATGTCTCAATGGAACGAGGGGGTTGTTTCTCAAGCCAATTTCGGGCTTGTCCCTCTAGAGAAAATGGGAACAGAAGAAGCTTGATGGCTTCATGTGGGACATTCTTGTACTTGATGGTAGATGCAATCTTGTTAAACCATCGAATGTGTGCATGAGGATCATCCCGCTCAAAACCATAGAATTGGCTTTGGGTTACCAGATTAAGTAACCCGGTTTTGAGCTCAAAAGTATCAGCCACGATGGCTGGGACAACAATGGCATCTCCGTAACCCTCGATGGGTGCTTGGAGAAGCTCATTCATCGGCTTATCTTCTGCCATTACGGCAGGTGGTGGTGGTGGTGGTAGACGTTCCTCAGTCACGGCTGAAGGAGCAGAACGTCCTCTACGTCTACGAGGAATCTTTCCAAGCTCAGAAAGTGGACTTGTAGAGCTGGAAGAACGAGTGCGCATGCACTAAGTTTAAAAATCAGTTTTCAAAACAAATACGAGGCAAAACGACAAGTGAACTTAACCAATAATCACAAATGAAATGGCTTCTTTGAAAAAGGTACACCAAATCACAAGGACACAAAGGCAAGTTTTAAATCTGATGTTCGGGAACTTATTATGGTCACACCCCCAGTTAGTAGGTGTACTGCCTTGATTTGCGGTGGTTGATTTTTATGTATATTAAGTATCACTGAAAAGACGTAGGTACAGATTTGTGCTGATGGGTTTAAAAACTTTTGGACAATATTTTTGGTATCGTCTCGTTTAACCAAATCGTATTTCTTTAAGAATCACCTTAAAAGAAACACAAGTCAGAAAACGTTACGATTGTTTTGTTGTTTTATATTTTGTTTGGTGTTTTTAACACTTTAGGAAAAGTGTTAATGAACTTTTTTGATTTATATTAACTTTACAGAAAACTTTTTACAAACTGTGGTATATGTGCAAGTACGGGTCTGAAAAATGCTTAGAACACGCTTACAGCCTCCCCGGCAGCGGCGCCAAAATTTGATTGGTGCAAAACCGTCAAGTTTTCTCACGCGAGCTAGCCACTTGTGAATGACCAGCCGTAAGGAACTTAAAACAGCTCACACACCAATTGCAATTTAGATCAGGAGAATACAGTGGATTCCCGGGTCGTTAAGTCCCACGGAGGATGACTGGTGTTTAACACAATCAGATGTCGAATAACCACTAAGGATAGTGATCAGTAAGGATTTTGAGTTATTTTATAAACTACAAAGGTTTAAATGCAAATTAAAGGAAAAAGATAAACTATGTTAAATAAACGCTATCACTAATTTTAAACTGATGTTTTTGTTTTTATGTTTTTATAAAACTGAAATTAAAAACTACGCGACGTACAAATGAAAACGTGAAACTTACACAATATTAATCCTAAAAATATGAAAATGATATTTCTACAAACCTAATGATATAAGAAAATTTTAAGAAAAAGAAAATTATTTTTATAACTATTTATCTAATTATTATTAATTAAAAACTACTTTTAACTATTAAATAATACCCTAAATTACAAGAAAATAGGAAATAAACTTAGAAAAATAAAATTAAGACTTGGAAAAATCTAAAATAACAAAAAATAATTTTCAAAACTATTTTTATATTTTTCTGATTATTTTTCTATTTTTTATGAATTTTAAACTATTAAAAACTAATTAAATTACTAAAATTACAAAATAAGCTATTAAAAATCTGGAAAATTACTTTTTTTACTTTTTATATTTATCTAAACTTAATAAAAATGAAAAATTATTTTTTTGAACCTTTTCTGAATTTTTTGTATTAAAAGCTAATTAAAAATGCTTAAAAACTGATTTAAATTAAGAAAAATAGCAAATCAACTTAGAAAAATCTGAAAATTTCAGGAAAAATCTAAAATGATGTACTGAATCTAGGAAAATTGGAAAAACAAGTGCTTATTTGCAAGAAATTGGGACTGCTATACCAAGTGCTTTAGAATAAGCACTTTAAATAAGCTAATGAGCAACAACAGGCACCAAACAGAAACAGAAGTTACAATATGCTAAAATAAGGCAAAACCAACTTATAACAACTATCTTACACTACTGAATTGCTAAATACCAAGATTTGGCTTATTTGAGTTATATGCTAATAACAGTTTGTGGGTACCTACTTGCAGCCACAAAATAAGCACTTGAATAAGCTAGACACTAGAAAGCAAGTAATGAGACCTCAACTAGACCTGGTTGGGAACATGTAAACCAAAAACCAACCCTAGCCAAGCTCTTATGAGCCCTGTGACAAGCATGCAATATCTGAGAAAAACTCAGTATAAGCAGAGTATGTGGAGCAGGGCAATTGGGAGCTTATTGAGAAGCAGTTTGTGGCTTATACAAAAATTGTAAAATTTCACAAAAATGGTGATAAGCAAGGAGACCAGTTGAAGTTTATGAAGCAACAGATTTCACTTGAAAAGACCTAGAGATGAGTTCATGAAAAATCTTACTAGTTGGCCAAAAACTGGATTTTTGCAAATATTTGACTTTTGACAGTTAAATAACTTTGACTTTCTTGAACTTTGATACTGATTTAAGGACTAATTATGATGGATTAAGTTATTATAAGATGATATTAAGCTATGTTTACAAGTTTTAAGCTAATTCTATGAATTTCACAATCTAAATCTTAAACAGTAAACTGCTTAAGCAAATTAAAAGGAAATTTGACTTTTTAACAAACAATGACTATATATTATGACTTGGTTAAGCTATTAGGTATTATTGTAACATGAAACAAGTATGAATAACAACAGACATACACTGGAGCTCTTTTTTATCAGCAAATCCAAACACACCTTATTTTAACTGTTTTGTAAATTTAAACTATTCTGACCACTGATTTAACTCATTTCATTGCTTAAACTAACTCTAATATGCTAATCACTACTGATGAAACTTATTTAATGACCAAAGATTTCAATACAAGCACAATACTAAAACTGCATAAAAAGTGAAAATGAGAAAACAAACTTACAAGTATCCAGCTAGTATGCAGGCTAAACCAGAACTATTACTACACTATACTAATCCAAAATCAACCCAAATCTATCTCTGCAACACCCATAAACCATTTCCATGACCAAATGATCTTCAGTTGACTTTTGTTGACCAAAGATGAAAACTGCTTGTACCTTCTTGATAACTCACTAAAAGCTATAATAAGCTTCAATGAGCTTATTTGAACTTGAAAATAAGCTTGTTGAAGCTTGGATTTAACAGTTGAACATTGCAATTTGAAACAGTAAACTTGAAATTTGAATTCTTAACATAAGCTTGAATTAACACTTAAAAACTTAGTACAATAATTTTTTAACTTAAGATTGATACATTTAAACTGGAAATTACAAAGTTGAGGCTAAGTTAAAACATTGGTATTAAAAACGAAATACATGAAAATTGAAAATTAACTACTGGCTTCTCCCTTGTTTCTTCCTTCTCTTTTATGCTTCAAAATGTCTTACACGTGTCCTCTGAGCAGATCCCACCTCTCCATTTGACCAATGGTTGAGTTTTGAGTGTGTTGCCTGTTTTTATCATTTTGGCGGGAAACAAAGATTTGACTTGTAGGGCTCTGTTTTATCAACTAGGGGGGGGTGGCATTTATTGTGGGGGGTTAGTGATGATGAGGGGGGGGTGGGAAGGAGAAAGGTGATGGGAAGTGAGACTGTGGTTGCAGGCAAGCAAGTGGAGAAGACAAGCAGGTGGTGGCGCGTTTTTCTGCTTGTTTGACTTTGGGTTTGACCTGGGGGTCCAAAATGAAAGTGACAGGGGTCACAAAGGGTAATATGGCAGGGTCAAATGAGTTTTGACAAGTAGTGGCTTTAGTTGACAAGGACCAAAACTGCAAATCTTCCAAACTTGAGGGGCCAAACTGCCAATTCTACAAAGTTAACACAAGGACTGAAATTGACAAAATCTAATAGTATAAGGACTAGTTTTGACATTTTTGATTTTCCAAGGACTATTTTTGCCAAATTCCAAAGTTCATGGACCTAAGTTGTAAATTTGTAATTTTATGTTTCAAGGACCAATTTTGACAACTTAGGAATCCCTAGGGGCTCAAAATGATATTTTTCTTTATTTGGATTTACCAGGGACTGTTTTTGACAACTTTTGAAACTTGGGGGACTAAAACTGCCAATTATGCAAACTTGACACGTTTTTCACCAGATTTTGATATTTTTGCATTTAAAACACATAAAACACTTATTTGTGATATTTTTATCATTTTGATGCATTTCTGAGAGTTTTCAGATGTTTTTGCAGTTTAAATGGTACAAAAATGATGAGTATTTACACACTCATCAATCCCCCACACTAAGATATTGCTAGTCCCTAGCAATGTTTTGAGAAAAATTTAATGGATTTCATCTCTTTACCAAAAGCCATTACTTCTGGAGTAGCCAAATGTTTTAGTTCAAGTAAGAACCATGGTACACCGATAACCATGTGATTTTGAGCAAACCACCAGCTTCCAACGGATTTGATTTGTCTTTACCAGAAGCCGTTTGCTTCTGGACTAGCCAACTCTTAGATAAAATATCTTTGGTGAGTCGATTACCAATTATGGTTTTCCAACTGCCTTTACCACAAGCCATAAACTTGCGGGCTAGCCAACTCTTCACTAATTAAAGATATGGTGAGCTGAATACCATACAATTTTGGGCAAATTGCAAGCCGTCAACGGATTTGAGATATCTTTACCAAGAGCCGTTTGCTCCTGGATTAGCCAATCCTTTTGTTTATTAGACAAGGCGGACTGATAACCAAATGAGTAAGTGCAAAACACTTACTCCAAAAAAAAATTTTGGCCAAAATTGGGGGAATTAGGCGGTATAATTACATGATAAAATTCGTGAGAATTCCCCCCCACACTTAGAAATGAATATTGCCCTCAATATTCAAAGTACCGGCGGTTATGCCGAAACATAGAACGTAAAAGGGAAATACTACGGCCATTATTTAGCAAGGATTTTTTTTTTTTTTTTGAAACTCTTATATATATACAACATGTGGGGCAACCCCCACACTAGGGTGGTACACACGGGTGAAAACCCATGTTTAGCTACTGTTTTTGATTACCGAGTCGCTAGCTTGACTCGACCCCGAATTCATTTGTCCATGGGGAAAGTAACGTGGAAAACCAATCTCAATCGGACTTTCGTTCACAGTGTTAACAAACATATGAATATCAGAAAGTTCCACACCGACGAGACACAACCGCGGTATTGTTAATAGTAGAAACTATAAAGGATAATACCGGGGTCAAAGATGGTGTCCTCATTCCCGAAAGAGAAAAGGGAAAGAGCAACCACACTATCTGTGAAGAATGGAACAAAGATATGCATGAGGATGCAAGTCCATTCCTCATCAGAAAGAAGAAAATCACCATTTTTGACATTTTTAAGCTTAAACTTGAAGCTTGTATGGTGATTGTCAACAGAATTTCCGGTAGGGAGGGTTGGAAACGGTTCTTCAATCAACAGATTTTCCGGAAAAAGAATGTCCCCCTCCGGATCAAAGTAAGTATTATCAATTCCTGTTGGAATCGACTCATCACTAAGAAAGGCATCGACTTCATTCCAAAAGTTGTCATCTTCCTCATCAGGAGTGAGAGAAGGGATGGAAGAGTCGGAAATAAGACTAGAAGATGATGGATTCTTTTTGAGCAATTCATCAATGGGAAGAATGTCTCCCATTGGATCACAATCATCATCATCCAATTCAGATGAAACTGAAAAGAGTTTGGTTTCATCCACAGAGTTAACAAACTCGATGCGACAAACTGATTCCGGAGGTGGGACAAGTGGTGTGCTCTTAGAGCTAGCAGTTTCCACCACTTCCGATGAAGTCTCCGATTCTAGATCATCATCATCATCAAGAACACTCTTGACTTCCCTGGTACAGCTTTCAAACCATTTGTTTGAACCAGGGTTGATTTTCAAAGTTTTGAGCTCAGACGTTTTGGTGACTCGTCTTAACCGTGAAATTTGAGAGTGTTGCATTGAATCTTTCAGATCTTTGATCAATTGTGGCAACACTCTGCTTGTACAGAGGTTTGGAGTTCTGGTTGATATTCAATGTGAGCTCTTCGTTGTCAACCCGTATGGTCAACTCTTCAGCAAACACATCAATCAGAGCACGACTCGTTCTTAAGAAATCTCTCCCTAAGATGAGGGGAAATCTAGGATCTGCATCGAAGTCTACTACAACAAAATCAGTAGGAAAATGAAACTTTCCTACTTTTACCACGACATCCTCGGCTATCCCAAGTGGACGAGTTATGGTACAATCCGCTAGCTCGAGTGTCATACAAGTAGATGTAAGTTTAGGAAGAGACAGTTTCTTCCATACTGAAAGTGGCATGAGGTTAATGCTGGCGCCAAGATCGGCCAAGGCGGAGCATTGAACCATCCCCAAGAAATCACACGGGATTAGAAACCTGCCAGGGTCTTCAAGCTTTTTAGGAAGCTTCTTAAGAAGGACATGAACATTGCTCATTGAGAGGGGTTTTAGCCATTTCAGATAACTTATCTTTGTTGGTCAGTAAGCCTTTAAGCGTGGATGCAAATTTAGGCATTAGAACGAGAGCATCGACGAAGCTTATATCAAAGTGTAGCTCATTGAAGATTTGGAAAAATTTTTCCATTTGCTCTTTGTTTTTGTCTTTGAGCTTCTCATCATGCATTCTTGATGGGTAAGGAAACTGACTAGACTTTTGAGCGGGATGGAAGTTATTTACGGCTCAGAATTTGTCTTCGGAACTTCGGGTTCCGGACTTAAAGCTTGGACTACCGAAGGTGGGGCGTGTGTACTTTCGTGGGCTTGAGAAATGCACCTTGTCCGTTGTATCCTTGGTAACTTGACTCATTGCTCCTGGTGGAGGAGGCATTGGAGTCGAAGGTCCATGGTGCGTCTTACCACTTCGGTTGTGATCGCCTTTGCATCGCCCCTCGGGTTAGCGATCGTGTTGCTCGGTAAAGTACCTGAGCTCGAGGGTTGATCATTTAAAGATTTCTTAATGTCAGAAATCTGGCTAACCAACAACCTGTTCATTTCATCTTGGGATTTCATGAATTGCTTCAATATCTCATCAGATGATGGTGCTTGGAGGATGTGGAGGGAAATTCTGAGGTCGTATGTTTTGATTATGACCTTGTTGTTGAAAATTCCCTTGGTTAGGATTCACATTCCCCTGAAGTTGATTCTCTCGATTGAAATTGTTTTGATTAAGGTTTCCTTGATGTTGGAAACCTTGATTTGGTCCGGAATAGAAATTACCTTGGTTTTGATAACCTTGTTTCATTCTAGGTTGGTTCGATTCGGTTAGGATTCTGGTTAAAACCGGGTGGTGCTTGATAAGTGTTAGCACGGTAGTTTGGTTCATTTTGAGGACGGTATTGATTACCTCCTTGATTTGAAGTACCGGCTATAGCATTAGCTTCAAACGGACTACCATCGGTGGCAGTCCAGTTGTAGTATGCATGAGGACCACCACAAGTAACACAAACTTCAACTTTCTTCACTTCACCATATGATGGTGTCTTTGTGAAAGTGACTTTCTTTGGTTAGCAAGAACCAAAGCCTGAACAATATCCGTGAGTTTGTCAATCTTAGCATCGGTGCTAGATGTACCCACTAGAGATGAAGTAGAAGGTCCAGCATTAGACTGAGATTGATATGTCTTTGCTCGAAAAGGGGACACGGGACTTGTTTTCAATTATTTGCAAGGCTTCTTTTGTGGTCTTGCTCAGGAAATTACCTCCCGCGGAGGCATTTAAAGAGTCTTGGTCACTTTGGTGCAGACCATTGTAGAAAGTATCCATTTGCATTAACTCGGTAAAACCATGATGCGGACACTTGCGGAGCAAGTCTTTGTAACGATCCCATGCCTCCCCGAATGATTCCTCAAATCTCTGAGAGAATTTCATTATCTCATTCTTAAGACTTGTAGTTCGGGATGGAGGATAGAATTCGTTAACAAACTTTGTGACTAGATCTTCCCATGTCTCAATGGAACGAGGGGTTGTTTCTCAAGCCAATTTCGGGCTTGTCCCTCTAGAGAAAATGGGAACCGAAGAAGCTTGATGGCTTCATGTGGGACATTCTTGTACTTGATGGTAGATGCAATCTTGTTAAACCATCGAATGTGTGCATGAGGATCATCCCGCTCAAAACCATAGAATTGGCTTTGGGTTACCAGATTAAGTAACCCGGTTTTGAGCTCAAAAGTATCAGCCACGATGGCTGGGACAACAATGGCATCTCCGTAACCCTCGATGGGTGCTTGGAGAAGCTCATTCATCGGCTTATCTTCTGCCATTACGGCAGGTGGTGGTGGTGGTGGTAGACGTTCCTCAGTCACGGCTGAAGGAGCAGAACGTCCTCTACGTCTACGAGGAATCTTTCCAAGCTCAGAAAGTGGACTTGTAGAGCTGGAAGAACGAGTGCGCATGCACTAAGTTTAAAAATCAGTTTTCAAAACAAATACGAGGCAAAACGACAAGTGAACTTAACCAATAATCACAAATGAAATGGCTTCTTTGAAAAAGGTACACCAAATCACAAGGACACAAAGGCAAGTTTTAAATCTGATGTTCGGGAACTTATTATGGTCACACCCCCAGTTAGTAGGTGTACTGTCTTGATTTGCGGTGGTTGATTTTTATGTATATTAAGTATCACTGAAAAGACGTAGAGTAGATTTGTGCTGATGGGTTTAAAACTTTTGGACAATATTTTTGGTATCGTCTCGTTTAACCAAATCGTATTTCTTTAAGAATCACCTTAAAAGAAACACAAGTCAGAAAACGTTACGATTGTTTTGTTGTTTTATATTTTGTTTGGTGTTTTTAACACTTTAGGAAAAGTGTTAATGAACTTTTTGATTTATATTAACTTTACAGAAAAATTTTTACAAACTGTGGTATATGTGCAAGTACGGGTCTGAAAAATGCTTAGAACACGCTTACAGCCTCCCCGGCAGCGGCGCCAAAATTTGATTGGTGCAAAACCGTCAAGTTTTCTCACGCGAGCTAGCCACTTGTGAATGACCAGCCGTAAGGAACTTAAAACAGCTCACACACCAATTGTAATTTAGATCAGGAGAATCAGTGGATTCCCGGGTCGTTAAGTCCCACGGAGGATGACTGGTGTTTAACACAATCAGATGTCGAATAACCACTAAGGATAGTGATCAGTAAGGATTTTGAGTTATTTTATAAACTACAAAGGTTTAAATGCAAATTAAAGGAAAAAGATAAACTATGTTAAATAAACGCTATCACTAATTTTAAACTGATGTTTTGTGTTTTATGTTTTTATAAAACTGAAATTAAAAACTACGCGACGTACAAATAAAAACGTGAAACTTACACAATATTAATCCTAAAAATATGAAAATGATATTTTTACAAACCTAATGATATAAGAAAATTTTAAGAAAAAGAAAATTATTTTATAACTATTTATCTAATTATTATTAATTAAAAACTACTTTTAACTATTAAATAATACCCTAAAATACAAGAAAATAGGAAATAAACTTAGAAAAATAAAATTAAGACTTGGAAAAATCTAAAATAACAAAAAAAGAATTTTCAAAACTATTTTTATATTTTTCTGATTATTTTCTATTTTTTATGAATTTTAAACTATTAAAAACTAATTAAATTACTAAAAATTACAAAATAAGCTATTAAAAATCTGGAAAATTACTTTTTTTACTTTTTATATTTATCTAAACTTAATAAAAATGAAAAATTATTTTTTTGAACCTTTTCTGAATTTTTTGTATTAAAAGCTAATTAAAAATGCTTAAAAAACTGATTTAAATTAAGAAAAATAGCAAATCAACTTAGAAAAATCTGAAAATTTCAGGAAAAATCTAAAATGATGTACTGAATCTAGGAAAATTGGAAAAACAAGTGCTTATTTGCAAGAAATTGGGACTGCTATACCAAGTGCTTTAGAATAAGCACTTTAAATAAGCTAATGAGCAACAACAGGCACCAAGCGAGCAGAAGTTACAATATGCTAAAATAAGGCAAAAGCAACTTATAACAACTATCTTACACTACTGATTTGCTAAATACCAAGATTTGGCTTATTTGAGTTATATGCTAATAACAGTTTGTGGGTACCTACTTGCAGCCACAAAATAAGCACTTGAATAAGCTAGACACTAGAAAGCAAGTAATGAGACCTCAACTAGACCTGGTTGGGAACATGTAAACCAAAAACCAACCCTAGCCAAGCTCTTATGAGCCCTGTGACAAGCATGCAATATCTGAGAAAAACTTCGGTATAAGCGGTATGTGGAGCAGGGCAATTGGGAAACTTATTGAAGCATTTGTGGCTTATACAAAAATTGTAAAATTTCACAAAAATGGTGATAAGCAAGGAGACCAGTTGAAGTTTATGAAGCAACAGATTTCACTTGAAAAGACCTAGAGATGAGTTCATGAAAAATCTTACTAGTTGGCCAAAAACTGGATTTTTGCAAATATTTGACTTTTGACAGTTAAATAACTTTGACTTTCTTGAACTTTGATACTGATTTAAGGACTAATTATGATGGATTAAGTTATTATAAGATGATATTAAGCTATGTTTACAAGTTTTAAGCTAATTCTATGAATTTCACAATCTAAATCTTAAGCATTAAACTGCTTAAGCAAATTAAAAGGTGACTTTTTAACAAACAATGACTATATATTATGACTTGGTTAAGCTATTAGGTATTATTGTAACATGAAACAAGTATGAATAACAACAGACATACACTGGAGCTCTTTTTTATCAGCAAATCCAAACACACCTTATTTTAACTGTTTTGTAAATTTAAACTATTCTGACCACTGATTTAACTCATTTCATTGCTTAAACTAACTCTAATATGCTAATCACTACTGATGAAACTTATTTAATGACCAAAGATTTCAATACAAGCACAATACTAAAACTGCATAAAAAGTGAAAATGAGAAAACAAACTTACAAGTATCCAGCTAGTATGCAGGCTAAACCAGAACTATTACTACACTATACTAATCCAAAATCAACCCAAATCTATCTCTGCAACACCCATAAACCATTTCCATGACCAAATGATCTTTAGTTGACTTTTGTTGACCAAAGATGAAAGCTGCTTGCAATACCTTCTTGATAACTCACTAAAAGCTATAATAAGCTTCAATGAGCTTATTTGAACTTGAAAATAAGCTTGTTGAAGCTTGGATTTAATAGTTGAACATTGCAATTTGAAACAGTAAACTTGAAATTTGAATTCTTAACATAAGCTTGAATTAACACTTAAAAACTTAGTACAATAATTTTTTAACTTAAGATTGATACATTTAAACTGGAAATTACAAAGTTGAGGCTAAGTTAAAACATTGGTATTAAAAACGAAATACATGAAAATTGAAAATTAACTCTTGGCTTCTCCTTGTTTCTTCCTTCTCTTTTATGCTTCAAAATGTCTTACACGTGTCCTCTGAGCAGATCCCACCTCTCCATTTGACCAATGGTTGAGTTTTGAGTGTGTTGCCTGTTTTTATCATTTTGGCGGGAAACAAAGATTTGACTTGTAGGGCTCTGTTTTATCAACTAGGGGGGGGTGGCATTTATTGTGGGGGGTTAGTGATGATGAGGGGGTGGTGGGAAGGAGAAAGGTGATGGGAAGTGAGACTGTGGTTGCAGGCAAGCAAGTGGAGAAGACAAGCCTTGGTGGTGGTAGCGTTTTTACGCTTGTTTGACTTTGGGTTTGACCTGGGGTCCAAAATGAAAGTGACAGAGTCACAAGGGTAATATGGCAGGGTCAAATGAGGTTTTGACAAGTAGTGGCTTTAGTTGACAAGGACCAAGCGCAAATCTTCCAAACTTGAGGGACCAATCACGCCATTTCTACAAAGTTAACACAAGGACTGAAATTGACAAAATCTAATAGTATAAGGACTAGTTTTGACATTTTTGATTTTCAAGGACTATTTTGCCAAATTCCAAAGTTCAGGGACCTAAGTTGTAAATTTGTAATTTTATGTTTCAAGGACCAATTTTGACAACTTAGGAATCCCTAGGGGCTCAAAATGATATTTTTCTTTATTTGGATTTACCAGGGACTGTTTTTGACAACTTTTGAAACTTGGGGGACTAAAGCTGCCAATTATGCAAACTTGACACGTTTTTCACAGATTTTGATATTTTTTGCATTTAAAACACATAAAACACTTATTTGTGATATTTTTATCATTTTGATTTATTTCTGAGTGTTTTCAGGATGTTTTTAGGTTTAAATGGTACAAAAATGATGAGTATTTACACACTCATCAATGAGACCTCCGAAATTGTTTCAAAATATGAAAAAGCTCTTGAAAAACTTGAAAAAGAAAATGTGTCATATTTTAAACAACTTGATCGAAAAACTGAGGAATGCAAATATGACAAATTGTCGTATGAGCGTGCCTACAATGACATGAAAGCCAAAAATGATCTTTTGAGGGCTCAGCTGGAAAGTCAAAAAGGAAAGGCAGTGGATACTGTGATTAACAAACCATTGACTGCGGAGAAAGCAAATGTTCCCAAACCGGTTTGTAAACAAAAATTTGTTTCTATGCCTCCTCCAAAAGTCAATGAGAAAATTGTTTCATCAAAACAGTCCTCCACCTGCCGTGCCTAAACAAAATGTTGATAAAGGGAAGCGATTATTGAGAAACCTAAAGTTTTAGCACTGGCCTTTTAAGATGAGTACCACTAATGCGTCTGCCTCCACATCTAAAGAGACTAGGAAAGCTGAAACCACCTCCCTTCATAAAAATGTAAATCCTAATGCGTGTGCCTTACCTTCTACAGGACTAGAAAGCACCTCTAGGAGCAGCAGACTAAAGCCTAAGAGCAATACAAGGAACAATAGAGTCTCGACTGCCTCTAGGAGTAGTAGCTTGAATAAAGAGAAGAAAGTAGAAGAACACCCTAGGAATTTACCGCTTTTGAATAAGAAAGATAGTTCATCTGAATGTACTTGAACCTATGAAACTTGCTAAGTCTAATGAATGTGTTGAATCTCTTTGTTTAACTTGCAAGAAATCTTTAAATGTTCAAGATGATTGTGTTTCTAAGAATGTGAATGATAAGCCTGTTAAGAAGAACCTCCCAAAAAGTACTGCGCTAAAAGAGTAGGAAGACTAGTTGCAAAACTTAGGCTTTACACTCTTGACAGGAACCAACGTGTATACTTTAGGGATGATATTTGGAAACCCACAGGTAGAACTTTCACACTCCAGAATGGTAAAAGGAGTGATAAACCAGACTTCCGTAGAAACCTCTCTGAGTGTGATCAGGATTTTACCTCTAACCCAAAGGAACCAAAATCAAAGCGGTTTCCAAAATCTTCTTCTTACATGATTGGCGGTTATCGAAATATGTCTTTGGATCGTCGATTTCGGGTTGCTCAAGCACATGACCGGGAATCTGAAGGCTGCGATCAATTTCGTCGGAAATTCATGGGAACCGTGCGTTTGGAATGATCATGTAGCAGCTATCATGGGTTATGGAGATCTACCTTTTGGAAATTATTTGATCACTTGGGTTTACTATGTCGAAGGATTGTGACACAATTTGTTTTCGGTCGGGCGAGTTACGTGATGCGATTTAGAGGTTGCTTTTAGGAAAAATGCTTGCCGTTAGAAACTTGGATGGCATGATCTCTTAACGGGAATCGTGATACAAACTTGTATGCTATCGACATCAACAAAATGGCCTCTTCATCACCAATATGGCTTATGACACGAGCATACGGAACCAGTCGGTTGTGGCACAGACGGTTATCCCATCTCAATTTCGACACCATCAACAAAATTGCCAAAGACAACATCGTCAACGGACTTCCAAAGTTCAAATACACCAAGGATCACTTATGTCCATCATGCGAACAAGGAAAAAGCAAAAGAGCATCATATAAACCCAAATCCGTACCTAGTTAGGAAGCAAGGTTGCATATGTTGCACATGGACTTATGTGGCCCAATGAGAGTTGAAAGCATTAATGGGAAAAAGTATATTCTTGTTATCGTCGATGATTATTCGAGATATACATGGGTTTAGTTTCTGAGATCAAAGCGAAGCACCGAGGCATCATCATCACCTTTCGGCGTATTCAAGTACTTCTTCAAACTCAGTGGGGTTGTAAGAACGGAACAACGACACAGAATTCACTAATCGAGGAGTTAAGAGCTTATTTTGAAGATGTTGGAATCACACATCAGACATCAGTTGTTAGAACTCCACAGTAGAATGGGGTAGTTGAAAGAAGAAATAGAACTCTTGTGGAAGCTGCTGCACAATGCTAATCTATTCTAGTGCACCGTTATTTCTATGGGATCTTTGTTGCCCTTTGCTTGTTTCACTCAGAACCGATCCATTATCCATCCAAGATTCAATAAAACCCCATATGAGCTTGTGAACAAGAGAAAACCGGATATCTCTTACTTTCACGTGTTTGGCGCTTTGTGCTATCCTACGAATGACATAGAAGATCTTGGCTTGAAAGCAAAAGGTGATATTGGAATCTTCATTGGATATTCAGATAACTTCGAGGGCATTAGGTGTATAATAGAAGAACTAGGAGGATCATGGAGCGATGAATGTGAAGTTTGTGAACTTTCACATATGGCTTCGAGAGACTCGCTCTAGAACCCGCACTAAACCGTAGACTTACGGACACATCAGTTCGGGACTCGTACCTCAAAGAGCTCAATCAACTTCGTTTGACAATCCTAAAGAACAAGAATGGGAGAATTTCTTTGAGTTAATGTTCGATGAATACTATGGTGGAACTTTGACAAATGCATCAAACCATCATTCAGTTGCACCCGCTCAAAATCATCCTCCACCACCAACGAAGATGCATCTACAGCGGTCGAAACCAATGCACCAATTCCATCTACATCATCTACATCTACTACAGTTATTGCACCCGTTCTACCAGCAGTTGATGAGCAAAACCAAAACCATAGCGATGCAACGTTAGATGAAGACTTATTTGAAAACCCGTTTGCTACGGAATCAGGTGAATCTTCTTCAAGCTTACGAGAACCATCTAACTCGCATACGTTTAACCAACGGTATCCTTCTACACTGAAGTGGACAAAAGACCACCCAATTGAACAAGTTATTGGTGAACCTTCAAGGCCAATTCAGACGAGGCGCCAACTTGCCACCGATTGCGACTTATGCATTTACCTTTGCTCAATTAGCAATATAGAGCCAAAGAACATTCGCGAGGCAATGGCAGAACCCGCATGGATAGAAGCGATGCAGGAGGAACTTCTCCAATACCGTCTACATGACTCTTGGGATATGCTTCCAAGACCCATTGGCGTTAGCGTCATTGATCTTAAATGGTTATGGAAGAACAAACGGGATGAAGAAATGACTGTCATTAGCAACAAAGCTCGTCTTGTGGCCAAAGGATACAGACAAGAGGAAGGGATAGACTTTGAAGAGTCATTCGCGCCCGTAGCTAGACAGAAGCGGTCGAGGATATTCTTAGCCTATGCAGCTCACAAAAACATCACGGTTTATCGGATGGACATTAAGACCGCGTTCTTGAATGGAACTCTGAAAGAAGAAGTGTACGTGAGTTGACGAGAAGGCTTCATAGACATGAATCATTCAGACTACGTCTACAAACTCAAAAAGGCAATCTATGGATTGAAACAAGCTCGAGGCGTGGTATGACGCTGTCCTCTTTCCTTATTCAAAACAATTTCACCAAAGGAACAGTTGATCCTACCTTGTTTACACAAAAATGCAAAAGCGACATTTTGATTGTTCAGATTTATGTGGGCGACATCATCTTTGGGTCCACTAATCCGAATCTTTCAAAACATTTTGAAAATCTCATGAAAAGTAAATTTGAAATGTCCATGATGGGGAACTAAAATTCTTTCTTGGTTTACAAATACATCAATCTCCCCGTGGAATTTTTATAAATCAAGCTAAATACACAACTGAGATTTTGAAAAATCATGGTATGGATAATTGTGACTCGGTCGGAACACCAATGGTAACTTCACCAAAAATTGGAGCCGATTTGTTTGGGAAACCTATTTATCTGAAGAAATATCGGAGCATGATTGGTTCTCTCATGTACCTTCTTGCTAGTCGACCGGATATTCATTTTCTTTGTTTGCTTATTAGCACGGTTTGAGGCAAAGCCTACCGACTGCACCTCAAAAGAGGTTAAAAGGATCTTTCGGTATCTGAAGACATCCATTCACATGGGACTTTGGTATCCGAAGGAATCCGAATTTGATCTAATAGCCTTTTTAGATGCGGACCACGCGGTGATCAAGTTGACAAAAAGTACATCTGGAGGAGCACAATTTTGGGTGAAAAGTTAGTAAGCTGGTCTTCAAAGAAACAAGATTGTACTGCACTTTCAACCGTGGCTGAAGCTTGGTATGTGTCTCTATCTGCGTGTTGTGCTCAAGTTCTATGGATGAGAACACAACTCACAGATTATGGCTTTACTTTCGATAAAATACCTATGTATTGTGACTCGAAAAGTGCCATAGCCATATCATGCAATCCTGTTCATCACTCAAAGACTAAGCATATCCGTGTCCGCTATCACTTCATCAAAGAGTGCGTCGAAAATAGTGCTTGTTGAATTATTCTTCGTGAAGGCTGATTACCAACTTCGCCGATCTATTAACTAAAGCCCTTCCAAAAGAAAGGTTTGACTATTTAGTTTGACGAATTGGAATGCGAAGCCTAACCCCTGAGGAGTTAGAAAGTCTTCTCGAATCTTCTTGAAAATGTTTTTTTCCAAAAAGCTTATTTGTAAATATTTTTGAAAAACAAAATACAAAATTTGAAAAACCAACAAAAGCAAAATATAAAAATATAAAACTTTCAAAAATACAAAAACAATATAAAATCAAAAATCAAAAATATTCTTCTCACGACATGTCTCTCGTATAATCGATATTCTGTGCGTTTCTAGAAATGTCATTCAACAATGATACGGGTATGTACAGATGCTTGAGCGAGAGTTCTTTATTTGTTTTCTAAAACATGTCGTCTCTCAAAATTTCTTCAAATAATGGCTTTCGTATACTTGATGCGAAACCGGACTAAAATGATGACTTTTGATTATTTCATCAAAACTTCGTGTTTTCAAAGAAAAATGTAATTATACTCAAAAGATTGTACATTTAAAAATGGTGAGAAATCATCATCATCTTGAGCACCTTTTCAAGATTGTTCAAAAGATTTTCAAAATCTTTCAAAATACTTTGTGCTCAAGATAACTCTCTCTAAAACCCTTTAATTGATTATGCTTTATTAAAGGGGGAGTATAAAAAAAAAATGTTCCATATTCATGCTTAAATCAAATCCGTTTGTCTCCCCAAAAGATTCTAAAATGTTTTTAATCCGTTGATATCAAAAATATCACGATTATGCTATTTTGAGGGAGGAGGCGTGATTAAAATGTGATCAAAATGTTTAATGATCGGTGTTTGAATCTCACAATGAGCTTGACTCAGACGAAACCAATGAATTGAGGAATCAAGTTAGTAAATGTACCATCTCGAGAAACTTGTGATAGATATGCACCTTCATGGGTCTAACCTCCTTTTCAAGGAGTGTTTACAACTTCAAGTTAGTTATTAGAGCTAGTTGTCACCTAAAACTGACAATGGAACTCTTTAACTAGGCAACGTAACCGTGTCTCGTGGGGAATTGTCTATCATGAGTTGATCAATTCAAAAGTGCAAACTCTACCCTCTAGTGAGATTTCTGTTAAAACTTATAAGCACATGTGAAGGGGAGTGTTTACGAAAATATAAAACTCTCGGAGTGTCTCAAACATGTTTACTATCATAAACACTCTGTGAGATTTTCAAGGAAAATGGTTTTATGGCAACAATAGGACAGTCATGGAGTTATAAGGTGACTAAGGATAGGTAAATTAGTCCTATGATCCGCTTGAGCGGAGGATCTACCCAAGGACATCACCAATAGTTTAGTATTAGAAGTCCTTAGGTATGATTGAAAAAAGGAGTAATGTGAGAAAGGAGAAAGAAGGGGTTGAAGAATTAAAAGAAATGTAATGAAAGGGTGAAAAGAAATAGCCCTCCATAATCAACCTTAGGGGCGAAACGGGTTCAATACATATACTCTTGGTTGTCACTAGATGACAGTATTGAAGAAAAGACGTCATGGACCCAGTGGCGCTTGCACTAAACCTTCTAGCCACTCAATTCCTCTTAAAAGGATTTGTTTCATTCTCATTGGGAACCCTACATAATCTATCGACTTTCTCTTAGAGATTGTTGGTATTGAAGAAGGAGACCCTCTCCTAGTCTCCGCATTTCAGGAAAACCAAAATGCACTATTGAGTCTAGAGCCACGAGATTCATCAAAAGATCTCTAAGGTACACTTGACATGACATAAACTGCTTTGTTCATCAATAAGGGCACAAGTGATATATTCTAGAGTCCTACGCAGATCTTAGCAATCTGCCAGAACATTTATGAGAAGTTTCACATGTGTGATCTTCAATGATTGAATGGAAATTCTGCCGGGTCAACATCAAGCAGCCACGACAGCAGGTCACTTCGGTAATTCCTTGGATTACGCTTAGTGTGTCTCAAGCGGTCTGATCGTGGGGTGATGCTTGGTGTACCTCGGCGACTCATCTGAACTGTAGGTGTACTTTGGTATATCGCGTTATCTCACTTGTGGGACTCCAGTTCAGGAACGGCCTCTGTGAGAATTAGAGTTGTGTTTTCACACTATCTTTGTTAACACCCTCGAAATTCAAACTTGTAAGTGCGGAATCCGCTTATTACTAACATTGTTTTTATGTTTTCTTCTTATGGAAGCTCGGGCGGATGGATCGTCTGATTCTCTACATGCTCATACCAACAACACATGAAAGTTCTCATCAAAATCAAAGGCAACACAAAGTTAAAAATGATTCTTCGTCAATGTCAAAGAATCTACAAAGTTTAAAGACTCGAGAACTTCATCATTGGTAATTCAAAGTCAAATAGAAGTGTGAGCATGGTGGAGAAAGGCGTGGAGACACCTAACCAACGAAGTTGACAACGGCAAACAACCACATTATCTGATCACAATCCATGAAGGAACAAAGAATCAAGACTATTCTATATCTACGCACAAAGTTCAAGCTCAAGGAAGTAAAGACCTTATCAAGTGGAGCATCATTTGAATGACCACCCCTTAGGGGGAGATTGTTAGCCTTAATAGTTTTTATTAGAAGTGATGGTCATTCACATTTAGGAACTTTGTAACGTGTGTTAGATATCGTGCTAGAATAGTCAAAGGGCTCATGTATTGGGCTAAGCTAAATGGTTAGACGTTTAGTTAAGTTAGCCTTGTATAAGTTCATGTAACCCAATCCATGTCCAAGCCCATCTCAAGGCCCATGGCCAAGCCTTAGGGCATCATCTCTCTTACTATAAATACCCCTCAAGTATGTCATTTGAGGGGTGTGCTTGAAAGTGTGTGTGTGTGTGTGTATTTTCTCTCTCAAGGAATATACAACTTATTGTTTCATCTTATACTCATAACATACACGGATTCATATATCATTCAAGTCACCATCTTTCTCATCTTATTTCTAAGCTTTGTTTGTGTTTGTGTTTCACGTTTTATACGCATAACTTGGGTTACGTGTGTTGGGTTGGCTTGGTAAAGTGATAAGGTTGATAGATATAAGGTCCTACAATCTGAGTGAATGGTAGGTGATGGTGTGGCTTGCTGAGCAAAGGTGGGGGTAGAATAGGCAACAGTACTTTGAGCAACAGTACTTTGAGTAGGAGAAACAATACTTTTGGTGGAAGTACTGCCCTCTTTCAGATGACAAAAAGGCAATCACTTGTGAGATTTGGAACTGGTTTGGCCATTCATCTCATGCTTATACACCTTCAGATGATTGTAGAGATCATCAAAGTCCATAACATCCAAACCAGGTTGTCCTCTGATCATTGTAGCTATCACATGCCATGTCGATGGCAAACTCCTTAAGAACTTAAAATTAGCATCTTCAACTGAGACCTCTGCTTTGTATAGCTCCGACATCTTGAGAAGGTTTTGGAATCTGTCATAAGCACATCAAGGCCTTCTCTTTCTCCAACGTGAATGTTTCAAATTCTTTGCTTCAACGATTTGTGCATCTTCTTGGAAGAATCATTACCTCCAAACCTTGTCTTGAGAGCAACCCAGAGTTTCTTTGCATCTTTAGCATCATGAAATTTGAGTAGATGACCATCTGGAATAGCAGACAAGAGTATGTTGAGAGCCTTCTCTTGGTTCCTTATTGTTGCTGCAGGTAAGACTGCCTTAGGTGCTTTGGGTTGTCCAGGAACATCAATAGGTTCTGGAACTTCTTCATTACCATTGACAATTACATTCTATAGTGCATGGTCTGTAAGTGTACTGTACCTCATCTTCATGCTCCATAGGTCGTACTCTCCCTTCTTGATGATAGGTATCCTTAGTGAAGTGATGGATGGTGGTGGAACAACTTCAGTCGACATCTTTAGGTTTTAGTTATCTAGGTTTTAGGGTTTCTTCTTAGTCAGAGTTTCCACACAAGCTCTGATACCACTTGTTGGATCGATATACTCTAACCAAACTAACTTAAATAGCTTGTTAAGGGTTTAATAACTTCGGATAAATCCTAAGTTATTAACAATGAAACATTGAGTAATCTTTATTAAATACGCGGAA
>OU343216.1:72523102-72592489 GCA_910596185.1 Chrysanthemum makinoi | reverse complement strand
GTTATGCATGCATTTCGTATGTTATTTATACCATTTGTGAGTTTGAAAAAATATTACTTGTCGTCGAAAAATACTCTTTTGACGTCTTGACCATTCAAAAATTACTTCACAAGTATTTACGTCAAAATGTCATCCTACAATGGTTTTGTAATGATTTATGGTGAAATTATCACTTTTCGTCGTAAAACAATGTCGGCGGAAATTTCATGAAAGTGACAAAAAGGGCTCCGAAAACTAGTCGTAAAATGGTGTACGTCGATCGTTAGAAAACGAACTCGACAGTTTTGGAAAGTTTGTATTGAAATCTAGAAGTTTCAGTTCAGAAGTTTTCGTCATAAAGGTCTCTCAACATAAAGATAATAGAGGTTAAATATGGTGATTTTTGTTACCGTAACACTTATCTCGTAAAAATAATATAGTTTTTCTAAAAATAATAGTTACGTCAAGTTTATGGAAACGTGTATATCTTAGTCGCTTTCAAATCCGTTTTCTACGTATTATATGTCCTTAGCTTCGTATCAAAGTATACTAATATATTTTTGACAAGTCGAAATAATTTATGAAGCTTAAGGCTCGTTTTTGACTCGTACAAAATAAAAATAGTATGCTGAAATTTTCAGAAAATGTATATATCGTTGTCAAACTTGAAAAATTCATAACTTCTTCGTTATAACTCCGTTTTAATCCGTTCAAGCGGCCACGGATTCGTTTTAAAGTATATTTTCTAAATATCAAGGCCAAAATTTCGTGGCTATAGTCGGATTTTCCAGAAAATCAAAACAAGGACAGAACCTATTTTATACTTATCGAAAATAGTTTTTCTCGGACAAAACCTATTCTAATCCCTTCAAATCAACTCCAAAGCTAGTCTAATCCTACCATACACCTTCTTAGGGTGTCATGGGTTCCTAAACATCATCAAGACCAAAGAATACCAAGGGGATATTTATAGGATGACCATATATATATAAAACTCCAAAAATCAAGTAAAAATGGTATAAATCACATATGTCTTGCATACTTGCTAAAAATTGATGAAATACATATGAAATGAAAGTGAAAGATGTAAATGAAAATGAAATGCTTACTAGCTTATTATGATGAGGTGCAAAGAACCAAGGATTAACCCTAAACACTCTTGGTTTTTATTTCAAAACCTAATAAAGAGTGTTATTCTAGATTGATTAAACACTTGAGAAAATTTTTGGATGATGATCCCCTTTGAGCTTGATGAGAACCGGTTTTGGATGAACAAAAGAGAGAAGAGAAAAGTTTTACTAACTTGTATTCTTTGATTGAAATGAAGTGCATGAATGAGATAATAAAGTTGGAGTGTATATCTATACTATCAAGGAAAAGTCACCACAATTAATGCATACTCTCCCCCATAGAACCGGTTTTGGGGGAGATATGTCCATCAAATATCTTTTTTTTTTTTTTTAAACTTGTGTATATACTTGTACAAGTTGTAAGAAAGTATAAGTAATTGTGTAAGAAAATGTATAAGTAAAGGTAAATGGTAGATTTATGGTACAAGTAAGTTTTTAATAGATCAAAATAGAATGTAATGAGATAATAAAAATTGAAAAAAATACATTCCTTGTGAAGTTTGAGTGATAAAATAGTTATCGAGTAATTTTTAAGAAAAGTGTCGTAATAATATAACTTTAACGATTTATATACCAAATAAATTTAGAACACTAGGTAAACTCAAAATATAGTTTTTATAAACTAAATATAAGTATAAAAATATATCGGGATCATTTTTGAAAGTAACGGATTAGATGTTCAAAATAATAACTCACGCGATAACGTTTATTAAATATAAAAATTACGCGTTAAATGTGAAATGAAATGCCATGAATGAATTAATATGATGCATATTTAATTTAAGAAATGACCGGAATTTGGGAATTGTGACACCATCCAACTTCCTATGTAATCTAGATTCCCTCATTTGATGTAATTGTAATGACTGAATTACAATTACAATGCAAACCAAATAGTCACTGTAATGTAATCTGAATTACAATTCCTTTCACCATGCCAACCAAACATGATTGGAATGTAATTCAGATTACAATTACAACGAATTACGACGAATTACAACGAACCAAATACCCCCTTAGAGTTTGTAAGAATTTCACCCTCTTTAAGAATTGACATAACCAGGTTGAGTGCAAACTTCAAGAGACTCATATTCAACCACTCACCCACTTTTCTTTGACCTTCGGTACATAGCCATCAGCCCATCACCGTCCTTATTTGTTTTCCATTTAATCTTCTTGCTTTGTTCTCTATTTTCTCCTATCAACTATTTGTTCCTCAAAGATCTCTGGTATTTTTTTCTTCCACATCCTATTACTCGTATTAGTTTCTCATGATATTTCATTTTTGATGTAATAGCATGTGGTTCCTTCATTTTTTTTTCAAGCAAAAAAAAAATAATAAAATAAAAAAAAATCGTGTCATTGAAGGGCATACTCAACCTCATTGACAAATTACACAAACTTATATACCTCGGAAAGCATTAATTCTGTCACCATGGGTTTCAGGTTCAGCACGGAGCAAAACTGATGGCTTACAGTTCAAAACCATCACAATGGCACTCTGTTAGTACATCTCTTTTTGATCTTTCTCTTTTACCATGAGTTCTATACATCTATTATATCATATGATCTATGCATATATTATTTTAGTTCTTCTTTTATGTTAAAGTAGAGCAAACTTAAATATATTGGATTTTAATTTTTTGAAATGCAGAGAAGATGATATAAAATGAAGAGGGGTTGTTGTTTCTTGAAAATTTGCAAATACCTCAAAGTTACCATCCTCGAACAAGTTTCTTAACAAAGCTACACACTTTTAACAAGGTTCAAAATTCCAAAAATTTACAATTAGATTCTTAATTTATTATACTGTAGTAATATATGTTTCTCTTCCAGCTTCTTATTTCTGACATACAATTATATTATCTTTTTGAACAAAACTAGAATTATTATTAGACACTAAAGATTTGGTACATTTAAAGAAGAAAAAAAAGAATATACAGTAGTAGTATTTATAGTAACCTTTTTTAAAACTAACTTCAAACATGTTTTAGGAATTCTAGATAATGTATAAAAGTCACAAAGAGAAAGAATGAAGATCCACGCGTGGTTAGTTGATTTGCTACAGAATAATATACTGGCGTTCGTGATGAGCGATATTAGAGGTATGCATATATGAAGCAAGATCGAGTAGTTACAAAATCCCTGTTTAGAAGATGATAGTGGTGCGTACCTTCAATATTCAGCTCTTGGACAACATTTACAGAATTCGCCCACTTTTGTTGGTATTGAATAAGATACATCTTTCTTAAGCAATCTAAGTTGTGTTTATTATTGTTACGTAGTTTGTATATATGTATCATGTTTATTATCGCTTATGTTCATTGATTTGTGCATTAAATTATACATAGAATAAAATAGAGTATACTTGCTAAAAATTGGGTTTTAAGATGTTCATGACCATGATAAAGTAAATTATACATTAAAAAAAATAATAATAAAAAAAAAATAAAACCCTTAAAATTTTCAAAAATAATGAAGTAAGGTGACTTTCAGTTTGTCAACATTACTATTCATCAAGTAATAAGGTATGGACTATGGATACAACTATACAAGCGTGTGGTACATCATTATATCCTATTGTGATCTTGTGATGGATGGATGGTTTGGTTAGTATTGTCACATCCACTGTTAGATAGAGTATATTTTTCACCTAATATATTGACTTTCATGACAAAAGAGATTGTGCCTTGTAAAAAATCTATTTGTACCTTGACATGTTTGTAAAACCATTTAATACCATTATATATGATCTATTTAATCACGAGTATTATTTTGTTTTCAGTGACTTTAACAAATTTAATTTGAACTTAACATAATTATCCCACACATTACCTTTGTCTTAAAGCTTTTCCTTTTGGAACCAACTCATGAAATTCACCTTTAATTTAATCAACTAATATAGCAAATTATTTCACATTTTAGTGCATCCTTCTAAACATATGTAAAGTGAAAGACATGTTTCACAACATGCTCGCTGGACAAAAACACCTTGAATGACAACTATAAAACCAGGAATGACAACTATAAAACCAGGAATGGAATCAAGGTGTTTCCGCGAGTGCTCGAGACCTTTATAGATTTTTTTTGATGTAGTGTTAATTTTTGAAAAAAACATCAATTTATGCATCCGGACTTTTTATATTACGGTTCCAAAAAATTTGTTCACGCAGTCATATTTGGTCATGGTTCTATTTCTATAACTAGATATAATAGGTGCATGGTCAAATGTGAAATCTTGAATCTTGAATCTTGGTCAACCTTGTCAAGCTTGAAAGTGATTCAAACAAACCCCCCACTCCCTCCCGTGCATAGCAACATTGAAAACTTGAAACGAGGATATACATTCAAATACAATAACGTGTTGACAGTTAATACAAGAAACAAAAGTCTAAAAGTAGCAACAACAATAAATTACGGGATATACAAGATCCAAATTGATTTATACAAATCAGTAAATTAAATGTTTTTGGAATTATCACAATTTTTCTGTTAACAATATATATTGTGTAACCCAACATCATCATTTGTAAAAATGGAAGATAACATGGTTTTGGATGTTGTTGAAGCTGTTCCAGTTCCAATTCAATCTCAGGTTCACGTTGTACCAGTTTCATTTTACCTATCACATATCTATGCTACATAGTCTAATATCTTGTATCTTACTCTTACTTGTTAGATTGACGATGAAATACTCGATGCTTTTACTCCTCTGGAAATAGAGTCTGTTTTGAACCCTGCTCAAGCTTCTGTTGACGTTGATGTAAATGCAATATACCATTTATTTTTCCTGCATATTCTTATTTAGATTACTTTTAATTACGAATCACTTTCAGAAGACTAAAAAAAACGGGGGTATAGAAAAAATACCTAAAACGTCGGTTGGGTGGTGGCGCGTCTGGTAGCGGCAGTTGGTTGGTGGCGACGGTTGGGTGGTGGCACGTCAGATTTATTAACATCTAACAGAATTCACCGGAATAATTATTACTCCCTCCGTCCCATTTTTATTGTCCACTTTGACTTTGACCAGTCTTTCTTGTTTAACTTTGACCATTAATATACTTATTTGTGTTATATAATACTTGATGAAAATTATACCAATGAAAATAGTATTTAAAACCCAACACATTCATATATTTTTCATCAAGTATTATATAACACAAACAAAGATAATTATGGTCAAAGTTGAAGAAGCAAGACTAAAAAAATCAATATTGGACAATAATTTTGGGACGGATGGAGTATTAATGGATGGGCAAAGATAGATATTTTTATTCATGTGATAATTGTAAAAAAAGATAAGAGAAGATTAAATAGATGATTTGAGATCTCTTTTTTTTCTAACACAAACACAGAGAAAGAGAAGAAAAAACACACACACTCTCTTCCATCGTAGTGCCTCTCCCTCACACACAGTTGATAATTATTGCTTCACTTGTCAAAAAGTGGACCAACAAAGCACGATACAATGACCCACTAATTGCTGGTGTCCTCCACTATAAGAAAGTTATTCTTTAATTATGACATTTCATTACTCATAAAGTTGATTTCAAAGTTTATGGAAAAACTTCAACTTTCAAACTGTATTTCGATCTTTGCTGCTATTTTTTAAGTAGTGGGTTGATAATAATACTAATAAGTGGACCATTTTGTGAACCAAAGTCGCTATCAGATTTATTAATGATTCCTTTGATAAATAACATTATTAACTTGATTATTTGGCAGAATATTTGCGTGAAGACAAACCAAAAGTAAGTGGTCAATATATATTGGGAAAATAGAAAGATAATAGACTATTCATCCTTTGTCATGGTCATAGCAGTAAAAAAGGAAGTCAACAAAAAAAACGTGATGATAGTTATCATATAAAGAGGATACAAAAGTCTAAAAGTAGACATTCTCATAAATTACGGGATACACAAGATCCAAATTGATTTATACAAATCAGTAAATTTGAACTTTTGGACTTATCACAAGATCCAAATTGATTTATACAAATCAGTAAATTACGGGATATTTAATATTTTGTTGTAAAAGTTCTTGCTATTTTTGTGATAAATTGTTTAATTTTTCTTTGTCTATTTATTTATCTATTTTGTTTGGAAGTTCACTTTTTTTTGTTTTAATTTAATTTGTTGGTAAGTTTGGTTAGTAAAATGTAGACATATTTTATTTATTTTTTTTAAAGTGTTTTTAGCATTGCAACAAAAGCTTTTTGAAAAGCTTTCTAACAAATACTTGACAAACTACAAGTATTTTCTCTAAGCTTTATTCATTATCGGTTTAATCTTTCAATTGACAAAAGATGGCCACTGTTTTATTATAAAATTTGATTTCAATTTGGATAGTAAACAAATTATACGTAAGCAACTTGTGATAACTATAGGACCACGTATATTAAATTAAAGACTAATATGATAATAGTTGATGATGCCTAAAAGTCTAAAAGTAGACCTGCCATAAATTACGGGATACACAAGATCCAAATTCATTTATACAAATCAGAAAATTTGGACTTTTGGACTTATCACAATTATTCTGTTAACAGTTTGAACTATCAAAACACGTCAAAAAAGTGATGACAGTGGACAAAGAATACATGATTGGTAATCAAGAAGGACAAAAAAAACGGCCCTCAATAGTAGCCCAACGACTACTTCTTGCTCTATAAATGCAAATTTTTAACTTATATTTCCTCTTCTCATAACACAAAAATTTTCACCTACATTCCTCTCATCAATACTTAAGATGCCGCATGTTATCACCATTGTTGCGATCGTGTATGTTGTAGCCGTTGCTATCTACTTGGCAAACGCCCCAAATGAAGAAGGTTATGAGTATTTGGCCGGGGTCTTAGTGGTTCTAGCTCCAATCGTGGTCCTAGCGGTTGGCGTAGATATACTTTGGAGGTAATAGATAGTATTGCACGCATAAGGGTTAGTAATAAATCATTGTTTTAGTTTAGTTCTTATGAAGATTTTTTTTTTTAAGATAAACAAATATGTTATGACAATTCTATTTATGTTCTTTACTTATCGATCTATGTCTCTTAACATTTTACTTACCGCACTCAATAACCCGCTTTTATTCTCGTATTACGCAGAATATTTATGGTGTTGCATCCGGTTGTGAGTCTTGCTCTCGTGGGCGTAGTGTTGTTTTTCGTTAGCTTAGTAGGTCAACAGTTCAATGATTCCCTCCCCTACTTTGTGGTCTTTGTAACATTAGCTCTACCGTTGTTGATTGTATCGTTATGTATTAATATTTATGGATTATAATGTAATAATAATTTACGTCGGTTAAACCAGTCAAAGAGTTCCGTCAAGCAGGAATCTACACTTCAAATGTTGTGTATCAAGAAGTTTTACGTGACGAGTAACGTGTGTTGTTAGTTTTTATCTCAAAACTGATGTAATGTTTACTTTCAGTTTCCTTAAACGTTTTTATATGTTGTTTGATAGATGTTAAGATTTTTTTTCTAGACTTTAGTTATCGTATAGTACAACCGTTTGCAATTACATTTGGATCGGTTCATGTTCTTATATTGAACGCTACACAAAACACTCACCAAATATAAACCAAAATGATTTTTTAGCTTAAAAATGTGACAGGTATGTAGATGTAAACTATCGCTCTGAAAAACCACTATATAGCCTTACATGAACAAGTATCATTGTTCACCTTTAATTATGTAAAGGAAGTAATTTGTACATTTTAAAATCGACGAACGTAGTTTACATGCTACAAAACATGATCACGTTTAAAAGTTAACACATTGTACGAAAGTATAGGCAACACAAGATGAACAATGGAACCTTTATTCAGATCTAAGCAGCAACAGTCCGCTTAGATTAAGTTTACAATAGTATCCAAATGTTACAAGATTAGATTAATGTCTATGAGACAATAATCATGTAAATGTAAAGACAAGACAAGATCAATGAAATGATCAGAAGGAAGAGAAGAGAGTGATACAAAAGACTGCACACTCACGTGTGTCCAACCCTAGATTAAGGGACTTATTAAATAGGAGATTAAGTTACACTAAGACCCCTCTAACGGCTATAAATGACTCATCAGCAGAAATGAGAAAGCTTCAGCAGAAACGAGCTTCTTGGAACTTTAAACCTTTTATTTTTTGTCCATGATTAACCCCTGTAGAATCTCTGCAATGGACATAACTTGAAAGCCATTAGGAATTGATAGAATGATATGTTTCCCACAGATTGATACTCCAAAATTTAACATTCCCCCGATGGGCAAACATATCAAACAATATCAATTTTTCACACAAAAATTTATGCCGATGACGGGAGGGTTTTAGTGAGTATGTCAGCAGTTTGGTTTGAAGAGCCAATCTTTTTTGCACTAATAACACCTCTAGCAATTTTTTCCCTGATGAAGTGAACATCAATTTCAAAGTGTTTTGATCTTTCATTGAAAACAGGGTTGACAAAGAAGTTGTAAAGCGATTTGTTATCACGAGAAAAGATTAACAGGGAGATTAATATTAACTTTTAGATCCTTTAAGATTTTTTGAATCCAAATGATTTCACGTGCAGCATAGATATAGATCTATACTCGCTTATGTGGAAGATTTTGAAAGAGTGTTTTGTTTTTACTTTTCCATGAGATCGGACAATCATTAAAGAAAACACAATACCCGTGATGATTTTCTGGTTTTCTTGCAATTTGCCCAATCAGCATCACTATATCCTTCAAGATGATTTTGAGTTCTTTGAAATTGTACCTTAAACCTTTTCCTGGAGCTCCTTTTAGATATCTCAGTACATTGAGGGCACATTCGGATGAGATTTCAAGGGAGAATGCATATATTGTGCCAGACAATGAACTGAGTATGAGATGTCTGGTCTTGTATGGGTGAGATAGATAAGTTTCCCAAGTAACTTCGATAACCGTGATGTTGACAAGTAAGGGATCATCAGCAGTGGGAATGTATGGAAGGACAGAGTTGGGTGGACACAGGTTTGCACCCAAGAAGGCCAAATTCTTTGAGGAGTTCAAGACAATATTTTCTTTGGGAGAGACAAATGTCATTCCCAGTTTTTAGAACCTCAATGCCAAGAAAATATTTTAGATTTCCCAAGTCTTTAATATGAAATTTTGATTTTAGAAACTCTTTGAATATATTTATCTCATCAATGCGGTTTCAGTAAGAACAATATCATCCACATAAACAAGCAGAGCAATAAACTTGTTATTCTCTGTTTTGGTAAACAAAGAGTGATCAATGATTGAACAAAGTTATTTTCTTTTAAGACACGACAAGTTTTCATTCCATTTCATGGGAGCTTGTTTTAGGCCATATAGAGACTTGACAAGTTTACAAACTTTATTATTATTGTTCTCATTACGAACCCCTTGGGATGGTCATATTGATATCCTCATCAAGATCTCCATACAAGAAAGCATTGTTAACATCAAGTTGAAAAAGAGGCCATTTGTTTTTTACAGCTAAGGCAATAAGACATCTAACAGTAGACATTTTCACAACAGGAGAAAAAGTTTCATCATAGTCTATTCCTTCCCTTTGGTTATAACCTTTAACAACTAATCTAGCCTTGTATCTATCAACTTCACCGTTGGCTTTATATTTGATTTTAAAGATCCGTTTGTAGCCATTAGGAGTTCTATTAGGAGGTAGATCAGTTATATCCCAAGCATGGTTTTCATTTAAGGCCTCAATTTCAGAGTTCATAGCATCAACCCAATTACTATCAAGGATAGCTTCTTCATAACAGGTAGGTTCAATACTTTTATTAAGACTAGATGCAAAGCAGTAATTATCTTTGTTAAGATTAGAGTAATTAACAACCTTTTCAACACCATATTTGACTTTTCCTTCTACAATAAAGTCGTTAAGATTATTGGGCAACTTAGAGACTCTGGTTGACCTTCTAGCAATAGGACGGCAAGCCTCTTTCTTGTTCGCAGAATCGGTGTTGTATCAAGTAGAATCGGAAGATGTATTAGCGAGGATGTGATTCATGTGATATGGTGCCCTCCGGGTGTGTATTATCATCTATAGATGTTGCAACCGGTTCGTCAATCCTAGTAGGATGACTTACCACTGTGCCATCATCATAGGATGTCACTCTCCCTTCATCATTAGGACTTATATGTGAGTCAAAGAAATTTTTGTGATTTAAATCTTTTGGTACAAAAGTTTCAACAAAAGGTTTTGACAAAGTATTTTTCATTTTGAAGGGAAAAGCAGTTTCATAAAATTTGACATCTCTGGAGTAAAAGATAATTTTTGTTTCTAGGCTCAAGAGTTTATAGCCTTTCTTCTCATTTGAGTAACCAATAAGGACACTTTTTTCAGACCTACTACCAAATTTATCAGAGATGTTGAGAATGGTGGCATAACATAAGCAGCCAAAGACTCTAAGGAGAGAGAGTGAATGGTCATGCCCATACACAAGGAAGAAGGGGACTTGCAACTGAAGAGGGTAACCTGTTTATGACATAGGCAGCAGTTAGAACACATTCGCACCAAAGATTTAGAGGTAATTTCCCCTGAAACATAAGGGATCTAGCTACATTAAGGAGATGCCTATGTTTCCTTTCTGCAATACCATTTTGTTGTGGTGTATAAACACAAGAGGTTTGATGTAAAATTCCTTTTTCATGGAAAAAATGTTGAAGTTTATTATTGACAAATTATGTCCCATTATCACTTCTAAAAATCTTGACATTGTATTCAAATTGATTTGATAGCATATGAGTAAAGTTAACAATTGAAACATAAACATTATCCTTCCCCTTAAGCATATAAACCCACACTGCCCTGGAATAGTCATCAACAACTGTTAAAAATATTTGTAACCATCTCTGCTAGTGACTTTATATGGTCCCCATACATCAAGATGGGCAAGTTGACCAATTTTAGTAGATTTATGTTCACTTAGAGGGAATGGTTCCCTGGTTTGTTTAGCTTTATTACAAGTATCACAGAGATGATCAGGTTCAGATGCACTATCAAATTTAAGAGTGGGTTTAAGTATGTGTAGGACTTGGTCAGAGGGATGACCAAGTCTTTGATGCCAAAGATTTTTAGAAACATGACAAACAGATATGCAGTTATTGGAAATAATCTTACATGTAGAATCAATATCAAACATATATAACCCATTGTATTGTTTACCAATCCCCACAATCCCTTTTTGATGTAAACTCGTATATAGCAATTAGATTCATTAAACCCAACAAACATCTTATTGTCTCTAGCAATTTTATGAACAGACAGCAGACTAACATTGTACTCAAGAACAACAAGTACATCAAAAAGAGTTAGGTCATTATTGACTTTTAAATCACCAATTTTAGTAATTAAGGCCTGAGTACCGTTGGGATGTCCAACAGTTAAGCCAAGATTTGAAATGTTAACAACATTGATTAAAAATTTTTCAGACACAGTCATGTGCTGATTTGCACCAGAGTCAACAATCCAACCAAGACTGATGTTTCCAGATAAAGGTTTTGTGTTGTTGTTAAAAAATTTGTTAAAGTTTACATTAAACTTGACAACGCCATTAAAGAAGGTTCTGAAAAATTTACCTCGCCAAGTTGGCATTAGCAGATGACACATTGTTGTAATTGAGAAGACTCATAAGTCCGAGAGTCGTTCATTAGACAAGGAAACAGGAGAGTTGCTAGCACTATTATCGTGACATGATTAGTTTCAGTAAACATTGTTATCTTTGAAAGGTTTACCATTAAAATTCCTTTTAACATATCCAGCAGGATAACCAACAAGGTCATAACATCTATCAACAAGTGTGACCGTGTTTTTGCAATTAGTACATTTGAGATTCATGTTTGGTCCTCTGCTATTTGAGTTGTTACCATTATTAAAACCAGAACCTTTGTTGTTAAAACCTCTTTTGTTATCAAAAAATTTTCCACCATCGACGTTTTTGCAAAGAAAGGTCGTAGCATTGGGTTTAGCAGAGCTATTCCCAGATGAAGCATTTATGTGAGATTCTTCTCCAGAGACAACAGAGAAAGCAGTTTTGACATTAGGTAAAGGATCTCTGGTTAAAATATTGCTTCTGATGGGGACATAGGAGTCATCAAGACCCATAAGAAATTGCATTAACTTGATTAGCTGATTATGTTTTTCAAAATGTTTTGCACCTCACAAGTGCGTGGAGGCAAGCGATCATACAATCAAATTGTTTCCATAAAGAGTTAAGGTTGTTATAATAATCAGCAATAGAGGACCCACTTTGACTAAGAGAGTTTATATTTTTATGCAAATTAAAGATAGCTGAACCATCAACCTTATCATAGGTATCTTTAAGATCATTCCACATTTCATAAGCAGTTTTAGCATATATAGCACCAAAAATAGTTCGTGGTGAGAGAATTAAGAATCCAAGTAACCACAACAGAGTTACAAGTATCCCATTGATTAGCAACACTAGGGTTCGAATCATCTCTTATGCAAGTACCATTAATAAACCCTAACTTATTATGGTTCCTTAAAGCAAAAGTCATGGCCATATTCCATATTTTATAATTTTCAGTTCCAGTGAGTTTAATAGAAATAATGGGAGTACCATTGGTATTGTTAGGGTGTAAATACAAAGCATCACCAAAGGATAAGTTTTTCTCAGTGGAAGAGCCACCAATATTATCATCACCAATAGCCATAATTCAAGCAATAAGACAGACAGAAATAATAAGACAGACAGAGAGTCACAGACAGAGATAATAATAAGACCAAATAGACAGATAAATAAGACCTTGAATTTAAGAAACAACAAGCACCAAGCCTGTGGACTAGGGTAAACCAGAGCAGGTATTCATACCACTCAGAGGTGACAGATCAAGATGTTAGTCTACCCGTTTGCACCCACAAAAACTTAAGTACTGTATGTTTGAAGAAGAGATAAGATTTAGACTTACAGAGAAATATGCAGCGGAAGAACAGATCACAATTACCCTAGATTCACTTAGTCTAGGGCTAATTGTAAGTGGAAGATAACCAGTGATTAAGCTAGTAGCAATAACCCCAAACCACCAATTTGTTGCCGAAGAGAATCAATGAGCCCAAGCTCGATACCATGTAACGAAAGTATAGGCAACACAAGATGAACAATAGAACCTTTATTCAGATCTAGCAAAGAATAAACTTAGATTAAGTTTACAATAGTATCCAAATGTTACAAGATTAGATTAATGTCTATGAGACAATAATCATGTAAATGTAAAGACAAGACAAGATCAATGAAATGATCAGAAGGAAGAGAAGAGAGTGATACAAAAGACTGCACACTCACGTGTGTCTAACCCTAGATTAAGGAACTTATTAAATAGGAGATTAAGTTACACTAAGATCCCTCTAACGGCTATAAATGACTCATCGCCAGAAATGAGAAAGCTTAAACGAGCTTCTTGGAACTTTAAACATTTTATTCTTTGTCCATGATTAACCCCTGTAGAATCTCTGCAATGGACATAACTTGAAAGCCATTAGGAATTGATAGAATGATATGTTTCCCACAGATTGATACTCCAAAATTTAACACACATCACGGCCAAAAAGCCTACCTAGTTACTTTAATATGTGAAGAGGAAGAAAATGTATATCATGAGTCATGAGCATTCTGATAAAGAACCGTTTGGCTCAAGCATGAAGTATCCTCCTTGGTGGGAAGAATGTGTTCCTACCTTTAGTACCGAAATGGGTTCTTTCTTCCTTCGTTACTTTTTGTGTTATGTTTAATGCTTGAAGTCTGTTATGGCACCGTTGTATTTAAATATTTATTTCAATATGGACTGTATTTATCTATATTTTGGGCAAAAGGTTGTAATGTTAGTGTTTTTTGGTCTCTTTGATTATTTTGCTTTTGTGAAAAATTTATGATTTCTAATTCTTCATCTGGTTAATTGAGTTCAATAGTATCTACTTTGACCACAATGAATGGTTTTTCGGGTTTCTTTGGTAATTTCTAAGATGTGTTTTTTAACGTGTTTGGAATTTTTTTATATATTTTTTAAATATACTCTTAAAAGTAACAGCAACATATAAGGCCATAGGAATATTGGGTAAACCAATATCAAGCTTCTATCCTTATCATCGTTATAATTAATTTTTTTCGAAAGGAGTTAAAATTGAATTTTATTAGATAAGATTTAACTTTCTTAACAATTGATTCAATTAATACATTTGGACAGCCCGTGTAATACACAGGTTCTTAGCTAGTTCCCTATACAAACAAAAGATAACTGGGATATTTACATTTGAAATTATCTAACATAAAAACGATGTTATTCTAACTTTCGCAGCACATGGACTGAATTTTTGTCATATGAGTTAGTAAATTACAACCATTTTTATTTTTCATATACAAACTTTCGTGCCTTGCAAAAGCACTTCGCATGCCATTCATATATTTGATATACAATACTCATTAACCTTCAACTTGTTCATGGGAAAAAAAAGAAAAAAAAAAAAAAAAGTTCACAAACAATTACCACCACCGAACAAAAAATCTCCTGCAGCTACAACATTCTAGAGTTGAAACAGTAAGAGCATACAAAAAATCTCCTGCAGCTACAACATTCTAGAGTTGAAACAGTAAGAATCACATGCCAACAAAATAACAGCTGTAAGCACCATTTTGAAACAATTATTGCAACATGATTCACGATCTCCACCATGATTACCATAAGAATAACAGAGGTGATTTACACACTCTTAAAAATAATTGGGATAGTCAAAATTTAAGTTTTAAACATTTATACTCTTATATAATAAAGACAACTAAAAATAATGTGAAGGTATAAATATTAGTTTTAGACATTTATATCCTTACATAATAAAATGAGGCACTTTATTTTGCTTACTTAAAAATCCATGCTTACCAAGGGATAAATCCTCACCATTCATCTAGTATAATCTAATGGTGGTGATTAACCTAAGATTTAATATGGAAACCTAAGTCCATGTTTTTCTTATTGTCTTTTTGTCTTTCTTTTTTATTAACATTTTTTTTTTTTTAATTTGCGTTATTCACGTTTTTTCGCGTTTTTTTTTTTCGCTTTAATACGTTTTCCTCTGTTATCATACGTTTTCGTCCGTTTTCATCTGTTTCGTCCGTTTTTCAACGTTTTCGTCCATTTTCTTACGTTTTCGTCCATCTTCATATGTTTTCGGCTATTTTCTTACCTTTTCGTCCGTTTTCATACGTTTTCATGTATTTTCGCCCGTTTTTATACGTTTTGACGTTTTGCGACGCTTTTTATCGTTTTCATCCGTTTTCACAGGTTTATATACGTTTTAGTCCGTTTTCATACGTTTTCGTCCATTTTAAACGCGCCCGCTTTCTTACGCTTTTGTCATACGTTTTGGCCCCGTTTTCTTAGGTTTTCGTTTGTTTTCATACGTTTTCGTCCATTTTCATACGTTTCGTTTGTTTTTTTACGTTTTCATGTACTTTCATCCGTTTCTATACGTTTCTTCGCTTTGACGCGTTTTCGCCCACTTCTATACGTTTTCATCGGTTTCATAGGTTTATATACGTTTTTCCGTTTTTTACGTTTCGCCCATTTTAGACGCTCGTTTTTGACGCTTTCATACGTTTTGTCCGTTTTATACATTTTCGTCCGTTTTAAGAGCGTTTTTGTCCGTTTTATACGCTTTTTATTCATTTTATACGTTTTTCAGCTTTGACGCTTCGTCCGTTTTGTAGTTTTTATACGTTTTCGTCTATTTTCATACGTTTTCATGATTATTATTAAACTCTATTATATTACATGTCTAATATCAATTGTGATATTTTATAAAAAAAACTTAATGTCTAATATCACTTGTAATATTTCATATACAAACAAGCATGTTTTTTAACCTTTAATATCACCCGAGATATTTCATTGCTCTGTATATTTTTATATATTATCACCTATGTGTTTTCTAATATTTTTATAATTTTCAGTTACATGATAGTTTTTGTACCTTTCATCGGAATTGACAAGCGTATATTTTTTAATGCAACCAGTGTTATCTATCACTTGTGATATTATACTCTTAGTAGAAATAAAATGGTTAAAGTCTCTTTAGGTGAATTTTTAATTTGTTCAAAAAAATGCTAATTTAATGCAACACTTGTTTGATTTTGAGAATATTTCAAATCTCTATTTTCATAGTTTGCTTCATTTTTATTCATTTTGATATTTTTAAGTGGCACTTATTTATCTTTTGTGATATAACACTGTAAGGAAGATGAAGAGTATTACATTCTTCATCATGTATGTGTTATCAATTTTGATACTCAACTAAGAATGTGAAATATTACATTCTTACCAAATGTGATAAGAATTTAGTATTTTACCAAGTATATATGAAACAAATAATAATATACATCACTTATTATATCACTGTGATGATTATGTTCATTTTTTTATTTGTGTTTTTGAAAATATTTAGGAATATTTTTGCGTTTTATGATAATATTAAATATTAAAAAAGGTGTTTAACTGAAAACAAGAGATGTTATAATAATTTGGTTAGACTTTGGTGGATTTTTTTTTAATAGATACATTGTGCATGTTTCGATAGGTTTTATAGAGGGATATAAAAATATCTATCGTTGAATCAACAAAGTAAAAAAGCTATGGTTGAAGAAAGCACAACAAACTTAGCAAGCTCAAACACCTGTGATATCACACATGATATCACAAGTGATATCACCTCGCTTTTGATATCACATGATATCACAAGTGATATAAACTATGATATCACACATACTACCACCGGTGATATCTCACATGATATCACAGGTGATATCACCTGTGTTATCACACATGATATCACGTGTGATATCATGTGATATTACACGTGAGGTGATATCACCTGTGATATCATGTGTCATATCACAGGTGTTTGAGCTTTCTCAGTTTGTTTATAAAGATGTGTGCTTTCTTCAACCATAGCTTCTTTAGTTTGCTGATTCAACCATAGATATTTTAAATCGAGATAAAACCTATCGAAACATGCACAATGTATCTATTAAATAGAAAAATCCACCACAAGTATAACAAAAGTATCATAACATCTCTTGTTTTCAGTTGAAAACTTTTCTAATATTTTATAATATCATAAAACACAAAAATCTTCCTAGGTATTTTCAAAACACAAATAACCCCAATCATCAGAATCATCACATTCTTAGTTGATTATCTCAACTGATAACACATACATGATAAAGAATGTAACACTCTTCATTTTTCTTACAGTGTTATAACACAAAAGATAAATAAGTGTCACTTACAAATATCAAAATGAAAACGCCTCAAAACGGACAAAACATATAAAATGAATAAAAACGTATAAGAATGTATGAAAACGGACAAAAACGTCATAAAACGGACAAAAACGTCTGAAAATGGACAAAAACTTATAAAACGGATGAAAACGTATGAAAACGGACGAAAACGTATAAAATGGACGAGAACGTCTGAAAATAGATGAAAACGTCTAAAAATGGAAGAAAACGTAAAAAACAGACGAAAACGTCTGAAAACGGATGAAAATACATGAAAACATAAAAATAGAGACAAAAACGTCTAAAAACAGACGAAAATACATGAAAACCTAAAAAAAACAGACGAAAACGTATGAAAACGAACGAAAACGTAAGAAAACGGGCGAAAACGTCTAAAAATGGAAGAAAATATAAAAACCGGACGAAAACATATGAAAACGGACGAAATCGTATATAAACCTATGAAAACGGATTAAAACGTATAAAAACGGACATGAAAACATAAAAAAACGGACGAAAACGTATGAAAATGGTCGAAAACAGTAAAAAACTGGCGAAAACGTAAGAAAATGGAGGAAAACGTTGGAAAACGGCTAAAACGTATAAAAACGGACGAAAACGACTGAAAACGGACGAAAACGTATGAAAACGAACGAAAACGTATGGAAACGGACGAAAACGTATGAAAATGAACGAAAATGGGCGAAAACGTAAGAAAATGGAGGAAAACGTTGGAAAACGGATGAAACAGATGAAAACAGATGAAAACGGATGAAAACATACGAAAACGTATGAAAGTGGAAAAAAACACTAATAAAAAAGCGCGAATAACGCGAATTAAAAAAAAATGAAATAAAAAAAAGGTGAATAAAAAAGGAAGACAAAAAGACAAGAAAAAAAACATGGACTTAGATTTAAGTATTAAATCTTAGGTTAATCCTTAAACTAAATGGATTGTGGAAATTTGTCCATTGGTAATCACCAAAATAAGGGTAAGCAAAAGAAAATTACTCTGATAAACATAACTAAAAATAATGTGAATGTATAAATATTCAAACACTCAAAATATTAGTGTTCCAATCATTTTTAAAAGTGTGTAAATCAACATATGTGATGAATAATGGTGGAGATCGTGAATCATGTTGCAATAATTGTTTCAGCATGGTCTATGATGAATCAGCTGTTATTCCTAACAATAATGAGGAAAAAAATTGAAATGCAACTAATGTAAAACATTTTAAAGGTGTTACAGAAATAAATAAAAGACAAAGTAATAAAGTTAGTGAGGATAGGTATGGAGTGATGCTAGTAGTGGTCAACTATTGGTTGATAGATGTGTTCTTTTCTTGGCCATCCACAGTAAAAGAGGTTCATAGAAATTATACATAACCTCACGTTTACATTGTTGCAAATGAAAGAAAACTATATCTAACACAAAAATCAATTTCTCTTTTAACGATCACTTTTAGCTTCTTCTACTTTCTTTAGATCGAAAGTTAAAGAAATTTGTAATGGCAGAACAAGCTGTTACTTCCTTGGTTGGAAAGGTAATCGACACATTGATTAGGAAAGCTAAAGAGGAGATTAGTTACATGTCGAACTGCTCCAAAAACGTTGAAGATCTTAAGAGAGAAAATGAGAATCTGACGCACATGAAGGGCAGGGTTGAACAAAAGATAACAGCAGCACAAGTTGCAGGAGAGAGGCTCTTAGAAGATGTGAAAAAGTGGGTTCGAAGCTGATGCCAACAAGACATGCTTCAACTTAGGAATGTGCATCGATCTGGTTACCCTTATGGTAAGAAGGCGGTAAACAAGGCTTCTTCACTTGTAGAAGTCCAAAAAGAAGAAGAAACTTTTGGAAACTGTTTTTCTGTTCCTACTCCTGCACCTACAGTCCTAGATTCCTACGAAAGGCATAACATTGATGATCTTGATACACATAAGTCGTGTTTCAAAAAGATTATTGATTCTGTTAAAGATGACAACATACAAATCATAGGAATCTATGGTACAGGTGGTGTAGGAAAGACCACACTAGCCAAGGAAGTTGCTGTCAAGGTCAAAAGTTTAAATTTATTTGCTGCTGTTGAATTTATAACGGTCTCACAACCCGTAGATGCTGAAAGGATCAAAAAGGAGGTTGAAACGGCAGCAAAACGAATTAACAACCGCGAGAAGATTCTAGTCATTTTAGATGACTTGTGGGGGGAACTGAAGCTGGATGAAGTGGGTATTCCCTGTGGGGCTGAGTACAAGAATTGCAAGATTTTGTTGACGTCTAGAAGCAAAGATGTCTGTGAAACAATGAAGGCTACCGGTTTAATTAGTGTAGACTCTTTGCCAACGAAAGAAGCATGGATTCTTTTCAAACGTGTGGTTGGGGATAATGTGGAGACCGATGAAAATTTGAAAAAATTTGCAGAGAAGGTTGTTGAAGGATGCGGCGGGTTGCCGCTCATCATACAAGCTGTAGGTGCTGCTTTGAAAAATGAAAGCATCGAGTCATGGAAAAGAGCACTTACACAACTACAAGAACATGCAACGTCATATATAGATCCAAAGATAAGTTTAGCATACTCTCATTTGCAGCTAAGCTATGATTGCCTCAAAAGCGAAGAGGCGAAATTATGCTTCCTGCTGTGCAGTATGTTCCCTGAAGATTTCAACATTCCATTAGAACGTTTGGCACATTATGGGGTTGGTCTAGAAATTTTTGAGGACCTTGATAGCATGGAGGACGCAAGAAATCGAGTTCGACATGCAGTGAAGATCCTCAAATCCACTTGCTTGTTGTTGGACGGGGACAATGAATTAACAGTAAAGATGCACGACGTTGTTCGTGAAGTAGCGTTGTTAATTGCTTCTAAAGGTAGCAATAAATTTTTGGTAAAGGCTGGGATACGTTTGACAGAATGGCAACCAAGAACTAAAAGGGTGAAAAGTTGCACAGGCATCTCACTCATATGGAATCGTATTAGGAAGCTTCCTGATTATGAGCTTGAAATGCCACTCCTTGATATTTTCCTTATACAAAATAATTATCTGTCAACGATTCCTGATAACTTTATTCTAGGTGTGAAAGAAGCTAGAGTTTTAGATTTTGGGGGGAATAGAATTGTGTCCCTCCCACCATCACTAAAGCAACTTACAAAATTGTGTATGCTCAATCTTGGTGGGAACCGATCTCTCCGTGATATTTCTATACTTGGGCACCTCAAATCACTTGAAATTTTAATTCTCAGTAAAACTGGGATTGTAGAAATTCCTCTAGAGATCGGAAATTTGGTCAATTTAAGGCGGCTAGAAGTTAAAGGCTGTGACAATCTATCTCATATAGCACCAGATGTGATGTCAAAGCTCCGTTGGTTGGAAGAATTGCATATTGGATACTATCCGGTCGAAGACGGGAATAACAAGGGTTTTATGGAGATAGGCGAACTGTCGATGCTCACATTTCTAGATTTATTTGTACCACATGTGCATCTTATTCCTAAAGGTGTGTGTTTTACAAAATTGAAAGGGTTTGTCATACAAATCGGAGGAGAGAGACAAATCTATGACGTTGCAGAGGTTGTTCATAAAAAGACTCTGATTCTGGGAATGGAGTATCTTGATCCCCCATCCAGATTGCAAGTTAAGGAATTGATCAAGTTAAGTGATGGTATAATTTTTGTTTCGGTAATGAATCTAAAAAATATCTTGCCTACAATGTATTGTGAAAGTTTGGATGACTTGACTACAATCATATTATCTGAATTGGACAATCTTTTGAGGCTGGTGGACTCAAATTGGGATGTAGGTGAAGAACTTGGTGGAGAAATTTTGGATGACTTGATTACAATCATGTTATTGGAACACCTTATTCTGTTGAATCTCAAAGAGTTGCATGTTCTATGGAACTGTCCAGATCAATATATAAGCCTTAAGAACCTAGTGACACTCCATATTTCTGATTGTAATAAGTTAGAGAGACTATTCTCTGTTAATGCCGTACGAGGGCTTGTCAGTTTGAAAACTTTAACAATACAGGAATGTAGCAGTTTAGAGGGAGTGATATGTGACGGGGATGAAGGCGATATGGACATGGTTGAGTTTCCTCGCCTTGTTAACATCAAATTTCCTTCCTTGGAGTTTGTGGAGATTGGTTGGTGTTACAAAATGGACGAATGGGGTCATAATGGAACCTATGTTACACCGAATCTCAAGCGTGTGAATAAGGTATGGATATTGCCATGCATGTGTACATGCTAAATAATTGCTTTTATATATATATATATATATATATATATATATATATATATATATATATATAAAGAAAAAGTTACATTAGTATGATGGAAATTCTTTTATCTAATAGGTTGAGACAATTGCTCCCCTGCTAACCTCTTTATGTTACTGTCACAGGTACGTGAGCGCGGGTTCCGTGTCGTGGAATCGGGTATGTATTTATTTTACAGATTTATGTATTTCATTATGAAATTCCCACAAAGCTTAGGGCATCCACTATAGTAAATCTTTATAAAGGTTTATACTTTAATCATGTCATTAACTCATAAACCTTTTGGTTGTATAAACCTATTTCCACTACACATAAACTTCTTAAAACTTCATAAACATCATATAAAGCTCAAATGCATTAAATTATGAAAAAGTTTAAGATATTAGACCTTTTGATGTCATGTAAGCATGAAGTAAATTTCCACTATGGTAGACAAAAGTTTAGACCTCGTCGTCATATTATAATTCTTTTTGTAAACTAAAGATAGTGGATGCTCTTACAAGTACGATTCAAGAACATTTAATGACAAAAATATTTTTTACATACAAAAGAATCAATCTTCACCCTCCATCTTTTCTTCATCTTTATTTGATATAATGGATAAAGATTAATCTCAATAATTAAAAAAACTCACTTTTATCATTTCTTTTCAAAAATTAATATTTTTCAAATCGTTAAGCGGAAAAAAATATAGCATTACGACAAACATTTAATTATCTTTCTATAGATAAACACATAAATATACTTTCGACACAAAAAAATCGTGTTTTTCACTTTTTTTTACATTTTTTCGTTACTGAAATTTGCATAAAAAAACACGTGGTTAAACACTAATGTGAATATCACATGTGATATTAGTGTTAAATCACATATGATATTATATATCACATGTAAATTTCATATGTGATTTAACACTAATATCAAATGTGATATTCAAATTAGTGTTTAATCACATGTAATTTTTTCATTCGAATCTTAAAAAAAAACTTGAAAAAAATGATTATTTTTTCTTTTTTCGAAAGTATATCAAAGTGTCCGTCTATAGAAAGATAATTAAGTGCTCGTCGCGATTGTGTAATTATTTTCACTTAACGATTAATGATTTAAGAGATATTTAAATTATAAAAATAAGTTAAATAATAAAATGTTTTCAATCTCAATTCACTACACCAAAACAAAGGTTTGGGGACGCCCAAAATATTTGGGTAGACATTGTAGTCCCAAATTAAAGATAGGTCCCACACATTTTCAACAAAAAGAGCAGTCAACAAAGAGCTTTTGGCCCACAGCATTTGGGACGACCCATTTTGCAATTATTTCATTTTTTCGTTGGCAGGTGGACACCAAAATTTCATTTCCCTCTCACACTATTACTTTATCCCGCTAAAATGAAATTTTCATTCCCAAAAGGCCAAAAGTGAATCTGATCTTTTGCTAAGTCATTCTCATCTCATCTTTCATCTCTCAAACACACACTCACACACATCTTCATTCTCATCTCATCTTCCCAACCAAAACCACCACATCTGAATTTTTGCTAACAAAACTCATCTAATTCTCATCTCATCTTCATTCTCCCAACCGAAACCACACCACTGTGCACATTAATTTTCATATGTGATTTAACACAAAACTCATCTAATTCATCCTTTGTGTCCACACCCGCCGCTGCCGGACAACTGCTCTCCGCTGCTGCTACCGCCGACAACCACATCCACCCCTACCACACAAATTAAAGGTTTGTTTATGTCTTAATTTTTTAGTTTTAGTTTATTTATATAGTTACTTAATTTTTTAATTTGGTCATTTTTGAGGTTTTTTTTTTATTTTTTTAAATATATGTTTAAGGGTTATTTTTGCTCGCTGTTGCTGCTACGTGCCGTCTGCCACCGCTGACCACCACAGCCACCCCCACCGTCACAGCCACCCCCACCGTCATCTGTTTTGTTTAAAGGTTTGTTAGATTTGATGTATACAATTTGATATTAAGCTGTTGATATATGTATGTGTATTTGCGGTTAAAATGATGTTTAGTTTTGAGTCGTGTTTGTTTAGTGATAGTTTTTGGTTGAATGTTAGATTAGGTTGTGAATGATTGTTTTGAATGAATCGTGTCGTGTTCATTTGGATATAGTTTGCGGTGATGTAGCTATAAAACTTTAAATGTGAGCGGTTTAACTCATGTTTGTTTTAAGCTATTTACTGTTAAGAGATTTATTAGGTTGTTGATGATGATTTTGTATGATTAAATATTTTTTAGTGGTATGTAATTTGAATGTGATATCTTTGTTTTGATGTAGTTTACGAATAATAGGACACAAATATTACTTTTTTGTTTATAATGAAGCAATGGTCCAATAAAGAAGATGACTTAATTTGACTCGGTTAATGATTCGGTAATTTGCTCGTCTATACTTTGCCGGTTATGTATATTATGTACTGTGTATTCTAGTTTGAATTAGAGCTAGGAATATGACAGAGGTATGGTTAGCGATAACAATTTGTCGATATTATATATAAAACAGTCCACTGATTTAGTGTTGACCTTTTTCCAAATTCACTTTCAATATTACATAGAATACTGTCCACTGATTTAGTGTAGTTTGCTTCATAATTGAAAAACTTTTGGTATATTCATTAGAATTTGGATAAGTATGTGAATTTGGTTTTATCTAATTCATGGAAATACTGGTTTTATTGTGCCAGTTTTGCATTGCAATGCAGGTCTGCCAAGTGATCTTACCATCGTCATAGGCATTGTAAGAGCAAAGGAGGGACTTCCACTTCTTATTAGCTTAATCTGAATTTGTATTGTATTTGTATTAACTTTATGACTTGTTGGTAACTTTGAGACATGTTAATTAGTAACTTTATGGCTTGTTAGTTTAATTTGTATCGTATTTGTCGAATGGTATCGTGGATTTGTGGCATAGAATGGTATTGTATCGTTTAGCAATTTGGTATTGTATCATATTGTCGAATTGGTATTGCGGATTGTGGTTGATTACAGGTTATAATAAGCAAGTGTTGGTAGATTTTTTTCCGGAAAATATACAGGGGTGATGCATTTTTCTGCACCCAGGAAAATAAATAAATAAACCTAACACAATTTGTTTTTTTAAAAATATTTTCTTATTTAATTAAAAATAGTAAAGAAAGTAAAAAATAATAATAATACATTTGGGACTATAATCTCGTCCTGTTTTGCATATACCATGTCGTCCCATTTTGTTTTTTAAGTCTTGACTTTCTCATGGGCTCCAGCAATATATCGTCCCAAATTTCTATATCACATGTCGTCCCAAATTTTTTTGTGACAACTAAAACGGGACTACCAAAATGGGACGAGATGTCGTGCCATTTTTGGTTTGGAACGACGTGCTTTACAAAATTGGGACGAGATTGTAGTTCCAAAGCGAAGATTTTTTTGTAGTGATTATTGATTTCTTTTTAAATGAAGTGTAAGGATGAATCACTTAGTATGTGATAAAAGTTTGGTATGTAAAAAGTAACTCTCTTTTAGAATTATAACTGAAATCTGTATCAATTGATGTTACAATAATTTTTGTGTTGTTTACCGCATCACAAGAAATCTGCATAAAGATATATAATCTTGAAGTGTATGCATTCGATCAGTACTGGTGCCCTACTTTTTGGTTAATTCATATTAAGTATAAATTTGTATCAAAGATGATTGAAGTTGAAAATTTGTAATCATACTAACTTGAAGATTTTATGTGTGGTCATACAGAAAAAGAGTATCATGACCAAGTCTTTCAAGTTGTTGGATTCAAAGAATGGCCCATGTTAAAGTAGTTTGATCGAACCCTCAGTACAAAAGAGTTCAAGAGAACTAAAAGGAAGTGGAAGTCTGATTGTCAAGAAGTCAAGTATATTCGAGCAATATTACTTTAAGGTTTGAGCGAGCTTAGATTTTCATCTTTCTAGTTTCAACTCATTGCATGTTTTATTTTTGATGTTTAATTCCAGAATATTTACGATAAAACCAAATTAAATAAGATGTATTTGAATATTTGTCCTTTATGATAAAATCTCCTTAGCGGTTGTAACTCTTTAAATTCAAAACTAAAATGACCTTGTTAAATACACCAAAGCAGGTGATTAGCTCAGCTGCAAAATAACAACTTAAAGGTTATCTAAAACTACTCACTATAAGGTGTTCTGTTACATGTTACAGCTACAATGTTAATTTATAGACAAACAAACACTACTTCTTAGGGCGTAAACGAGTTGAATTTTGGCAAGGCTCGACTCGACTCGACAATATTATGTACAGCTCCATTTCGGCGAGCCTTAATGAGGGAAGCTTAAGATCGGCTCGATAAATGTTGAATTCAACTCAAGCTTGGCCCAAAGAGCATGATTTATTAGTAATTACGTGCTTTTATAACCAACTAAAACTGAAATTTAAGATTTAATTTGAATTAATTCTTCATCAGCGTCAGATTCTCATTTTTTTTCTTAAGATCTTCGACGTTTTCGGAGCAGTTCGACATGTAACTAATCTCCTCTTTAGCTTTCCCAATCTATGAGTTGACTACCTTTCCAACTAAGGAAGTAACAACCTGTTCTGCCATTATAAATTTCTTTAACTTTAGATCCCAAAAAAAGAAGACGCTAAAAAGTGTCAGTTAAAAGAGAAACTGATTTTTGTGTTAGATCTAGTTGTTTTTCATTTGCAACAAAGTCAACGTGGGTTGTGGTAGATCATAGTGTTTTAATAATCATTAGTGCCGGTTCAGAAGGATTGGACCGCAAAACATATTCTAATATGTCACAACCCAAAAATGGCACAGCGGAATGACATTTACGGGGTATGACTTCATAATCAAGAACACAAGGTGTCAACATAGAGAAATACTAAATGAATTCATCACAACACAAGTCAAAGTTACAATGATCCAAAATGCGGTGGATACAAGTCTTACTACATAAGTTCACAATAATTAAGTCTTAAGGGGGCATTTCTAAATGCACAACTCCTCTGAACACGTCCCGGTAGAGTCTTGTCTTATGTCAGCTAGGTCAGGCCAATACTCAACCTTCTATGCAACTTCGTTCTTAACACCTGAAAATGGATACTCGAAAACGTCAACATAAAGTTGGTGAGCTCGTAGGTTTAAGTGTTAAACCACGAAGCTGTGCATAATAGAGTAGGACAATAGTGAGAAAGATATATGAATATGAAACACAGTGCTAGCGACAACTGAACCTACCAATAATGTTACACACTTGTTACCAATAGTGGGGAGCTACCCCAGATAGTACTATCAACTTGTTTCGGCTCCAAATGGAGTTAAACATTCAAGCATACATGAAACACAATTTATCATCACAAAGTAGTCACATATTTCAATCAAACACACATATTGTCCAAAAGCATGTAAACAGTTTAGCACAAAGATGAAAATAGTTAAAACATCATTTGAGTACCATTTTCCCCCAAGGAAAACATTATGAAAAAGGGGCTACGAGAACTCACCTCAACAAATTAGCGGTCTAAAGCAAGAGTCAAGTAGAACTTGTGGATGACACCGACACGCGACCTAGATTAGTATGGCAAGTTTAGTCCTCAAGACTTGTGTTTAAGACTCGATGTGTGAGGTTTTAAATAGCTTTGAAAGTTTTTATATGTTTGTGTTATTGTTGCTTGTGTGGCAATGTTTATGTTTGAATTAGTTTTCTAAGTGTTGTAAGTATTGGCTCTTAGAAAAGTGCATAAGTATGTATATATATATAAAATATTTTGTTTGTGTCTTTTAGTCAGGTTAGATAAAAATAATCTAAGTGTTGATTTTTGACGAAAATCGGGCATGACCCGTTTGTATATATTCGTTTCCTAAAAACCATCAAGTGTTAGAATTTCTCATTTAGAACAATAAAACGGCTTCATACAGCTTATCAAACTCAATTAAGTTCTTATAAATCAAAATAAGCCAAAGTATGCAATATAAATAAAAAGTCTCAAAATAAGTTAAAAACTATATTTTTAGTTTAGTTTAGTTATAATAAGTTTTAAATGAGTTTAAATTTGTAGTTTTTAATTTGTCAAGTCATTAACTCCCGAAATTTATTACGAATTAAGTCTTAGTTCAATAAGCCGAATCTAAGTCAAATGACCGAATAAGCACTTCGATCTCGTTTGACCACAATAAGCTTAACCAAACACACCCTATTTAGGCTGGTTCCGGCCTCTGTCCAACTCACTTCGAGCCAAAAAGAAAAACAGTGGATTGATCCTAGTTTTGTTCCTCAAAGTTTCTATGTTTTAAAATTAAATAAACTAGCAACTTTAATATGTTAAAATAAGAACTTGGTAAATTAGTAAGCAAAGTAACATCAACTTTCTGTTGGTCTCGATTGGGCTCGCCCAACACGAGTCTAAAACCATATTTAATAACAACATAAAACACATCACACTTACTAATTTTCTTGAGATTGCAATATGAGAAAAATGAACAAGACCAAAATATACCAACTGTTGGGTTTGACCCATACAGTGGCTTGACAACCTTTGCCCAACACAACACAAATTCATGTTTTAGTCCAATTCATTTCAAAATGTGTAAGTGAAATAGCAGTTTAAGTTAATAACTATGTTAAGGTATAGTAAGCACTTTTCTTATTGAGCCAAACTTGTGTTCAATAGATCTTGTTCTTATGTTTATTTACAACCAAAATTTGTTCAAGAACTTCATATAAAAAATTAGTCATGGTTCCAATGGTTTAAGAAAATAAGCTAGGACTTATTTTGTAGTGTTTTTTTTTTTAGTGATTCATGTGATCAAATAAGCCACACAAGCTCAAACAACAAACTTTTACTCCTATGTATATGTGTGTCAATTGAACACAAGTTCAAGAAACACATGTGTTGTTTTAAATCTTTGCTATATTTACATACATATATCATAATCAAGTTTTATATTACATTAGCTCAATCAATAAATGGGTTTTAGAGTAAAAAAAATAATCCTTACAGTGGGTGAGGAGGAAAAGGTCGAGGAAGGAGAAATCAAGACCCAAAATTAATAACCCAAGATTACCCTAACTTCAATATCCCAAGACTACTTCAAACTTTGCTCCAAAACCAAATGTGACTAGTTTTTGTGAATTTTGATAAAGAAAGAATGTGTGTGAGGGCTGTGGTGTTCGAACAGCATAAAACAAAAAGAAACTGGAAAGTTTTGACCAAAGACTTTAAAGGGGGACATGTTTGTGTGTTTATTTTGAGCTAAGAACAAATAGAATATGTTAAGTCACTTTCTTATTACAAAAACCAAAGGAAGGCGTGGTGGGGGGCTCGATGTACACAGCCAAAGAAAAAAAAGAAGAAATTTGTCCAAAGTAATTTGTGTTTTATTATGTGTACCTCGGGCAACGTTTGAGTTTAAATGTAGTCATGGTATCCCGGTTTGGCGTTTTTGAGCAAAAAGCGTAAAATACGTTCTTGTGAATGTATTTTATAAAAGACATGTGACAACAAAATTATTGACTCCGAATATTAGTTATTGGATTTATGCCGTTACTAATGATGTGTCGGTACGCGTGTGGTGTCGATTCTCAAAAGTGATTACGCGAAAGTGAATATGAATAAATTATTTTGAGCTTTAAGGTTGAGTAAGGACCTCTAAAATTGCGGGTTGTTATAGTCTACCCCCGTTAAGAGAATTTCTTCCACGAAATTCAGCTAGTACTACTCATGGGATTCATTTCCTCGAAAAGGTGTGGGTACTTAAGTCTCATCTGATCCTCTCGCTCCCAGGTAAACTCAGGGCCTCGCTTAGAATTCCATCGAACCTTGATGATAGGAATCTTTCTACGTTTCAACTTTTTGATCTCACGTTCCATGATTTCTACTGGTTCCTTTACAAAGTGCAACTTAGGATCTATCTGAATTTCTTCCAAAGGTATGTGTAAGTTCTGATCAGCAAGACACTTCTTGAGATTCGACACGTGAAACGTGTCATGAACGCTACTTAGCTCTTGAGGTAGTCTTAGTCGGTAAGCTACCGGACCGATTCTCTCAGTGATCTCAAATGGTCCCACATATCCGGGTGCTAATTTACCTTTCTTACCAAAACGCATTACACCTTTCCAAGGTGACACTTTAAGTAACACATGATCACCAACGCAAAACTCTAGGGGTCTTCGTCGGTTGTCGGCATAGCTCTTCCGTCGGTCACGCGCACCTTGAGTCTATCCTTGATTTGGATTACCTTCGGTGGTTTCTAGTACTATCTCAGTCCAATCATTTGACTTTCACCGCCGCCCATGCAATGGGTGAACGACATTTCCGTCCGTCACATGATTTGAATGGTGCCATATCTATGCTAGAATGGTAACTGTTGTTATAAGAGAACTCGACCAATGGAAGATGAGTATCCCAATTTCCGCCGAAGTCAATGGCACACGCTCTAAGCATGTCTTCTAGGGTTTGTATAGTACGCTCACCTCGAACATCAGTCTGGATGGTAGGTCAGCTCATGTCCAATCGTGTTCCCATTGACTTCTGCAATGCTTGCCAAAAGTTTGACGTGAAACGGCTATCACGATCCGATATTATCGATATTGGCACGCCATGTCTTGCCATTATTTCATTGATGTACAGTCTTGCCAATTTATCCATCTTATAATCCTCTCGGATGGGTAGGAAATGAGCAGACTTAGTCAATCTGTCTACAATAACCCAGATTGAATTGTGTCCATCTGCGGTTCTTGGCAACTTCGTGATGAAGTCCATGGTTATCCTTTCCCACTTCCACTGGGAATCTCCGGTTCTTTGTAACATACCGGATGGTTTCGATGTTCACCTTCACCTTTGAGCAAGTCGGGCATTTGCTAACGTGAGCGGCTATGTCTTTCTTCATTCCAGGCCACCAATACAACTCTCTAAGGTCGTAATACATTTTATCTGCTCCTGGGTGGACGGAGTATCTCGATTTATGTGCTTCGTCCATGATTAGGATTCTTACGTCACCACTTAATGGTACCCATATTCGGTCTACAAAGTACAGTCCACCGTCACCTTTTTTCTCCAATTGACTACCTAGACCTCGTAGTTTCTCTGTGGGTGCATCTATATCCTTGGATGCTTCTCTTTGAGCCGCTAGTATCCTATCCTTGATACCCGACTGTATGGTTATACTCATGGCTTTTACCTTCCTCGGCTTGAGTCTTTCCTTCCTACTCAAAGCATCAGCTACTACGTTCGCCTTACCTGGGTGGTAGCGAATCTCACAGTCATAATCGCTGAAGAGTTCTATCCATCTCCTTTGGCGCATATTCAACTCTTTTTGATCGAAGATATGTTGGAGACTCTTGTGATCAGTATAGATAATACTTTTCGTCCCATACAAGTAATGTCTCCATATCTTGAGAGCGAATACTACAGCACCTAGCTCCAGATCATGAGTGGTATAGTTTTTCTCATGAATCTTCAACTGTCGGGATGCATAGGCAATCACTTTGCCTCTTTGCATTAATACGCAACCAAGACCTTGACATGATGCGTCACAGCACACTACGAAATCTTCGGGCCATCGAGGGAGGGCCGAATTGGAGCATTACACAGATTGTTCTTCAAGGTTTGAAAGGCTTCTTCTTGTTCTTCACCCCATTCGTACTTCTTATTCTTTTGAGTCAGTAGGGTAAGAGGTTTGGCAATCTTGGAGAAATTCGCAATGAATCGTCGGTAGTAACCTGCATCCTAAGAATGATCGGACTTCGGTTGGGGACTTAGGGGCTTCCCAGTTCTTCACTGCTTCGATCTTGCTGGGATCCACATGAATACCATCTTTGTTAACCACGTGTCCAAGGAATTGGACTTCTTGTAACCAGAATTCACATTTCGAGAAATTGGCATACAATTTCTCCTTCTTGAGTAGCTCTAGGATTAACTTCAGATGCATTTCATGTTCCTCTTTCGTCTTGGAATAGATCAAAATGTCATCGATGAATACGATAACAAATTTGTCCAGGTACGGCCTGCATACTCGGTTCATCAAGTCCATGAAAACCGCAGGCGCATTTGTCAATCCAAAAGGCATAACCGTAAACTTGAAATGACCATATCGAGTTCTAAACGCAGTTTTTGGGATGTCGTCTTCGTGTACTCGTAACTGATGGTAGCCGGAACGAAGATCTATCTTGGAGAAGTATCGTGAGCCTTGTAGTTGATCAAACAAGTCATCGATTCTCGGGAGAGGGTAACGATTCTTAATAGTTAGTTTGTTTAATTCCCGGTAGTCAATGCACATTCTAAACGAACCATCCTTCTTCTTGACAAACAATACTGGTGCTCCCCATGGCGAAGAACTAGGTCGAATGAAACCTTTGTCTTGGAGTTCCTTGAGTTGATTAGACAACTCTTCCATTTCAGTGGGTGCCAAGCGATAGGGAGACTTTGCAACTGGAATTGCTCCAGGAATTAGGTCTATCCGAAATTGAACTTCTCGTGAAGGGGTAATCCGGTAGGTCGTCGGGAAATATCTTGCTAGGAAATTTCGAACGACTGGGATATCTTCTAGTTTCTGCACATCTGCTTTCATGCTTGTGAGGTGTCTCACTTTTTCTTCAAGTGTCTCTCCATAGACCTTAAGAAACTCACCATTTGGTAGTGGTATTCGGACCATCTTCTCATGACACACTATTTCGACCTTATGCTTAGACAACCAATCCATTCCCACAATCACGTCGAAGCTTCCGTATCCGAATGGTATTAAGTCGATCCTAAAGGTACGATCTTCTAATTCTAGTGTGCACCCGTGAACGATCTCATTTGTTTCTACCCTTTGACCACTTGCTATTTCAATTTCGTAACTAAAGTCTAGTCTATCGGGTTCCATATTTAACAAAGGCATGAATTTAGTTGAGACAAAACTATAATCACACGAATCAAATAACATAGTAGCATAGTGGTTGTTTAAAGAGAACGTACCCGTCACGATGTTCGGGTCTGGGTTACCATTGTTACCATGGTTTGCATAGTTTCCACCAATTGCTAAAGCCTGATTCTGGTTGTTTTGTACTTGTCCTCGTATCCCATTCAGCCTAGGACATGCATTCCGAAGATGATTCGGGTTCCCATACTCATAACATGCCCTTGGGTTAACGGTATTTATTGGTGTCACCAGTTTAGCGACTGCCCGGCAATCTTTTGCCATGTGACCACCCTTTTTGCAATTGAAACACACTTGGGATGGCATGGTCTCCGGGTGATGGTAGTTACATTTGGCACACTTGGGGTGAGAACCCACATAACCTTTCTTGTCCGTGGTTGTTGCTACGAATCCTTTTCCCCATTTCGCTTTCTTATTGTCACCCTTTGCACTTCCTTGTTTACTTGGCTCGCTCACAGCCTTCCTCTTATCACCACTCTTGGACAACTTCCCATTCCTGACCATTTCATCTATTAAGGTTGCGATTTCATTATTGCACTCGTATAGTAGCAGGCTCTGTCGCTTTCACCATCCCGCGAATCTCAAGAACCAACCCATAGATGTACCTCTCAATTCTCTTTGACTCAGAAGTGACTAGATGAGGAACCAGCTTGGCTAGTTCATGGAACCGATCAGTAAACGGCATGACCAGCTCCCACCATAGCGTGGTTCCAGAACTCATTCTCTAACTTTTGCATTTCATTGCTTGGGCAAGTACTCTCCTTCAACAATGCCTTAAAGTCATCCCAAGTCATGCCTATGGCGGCTTCCTGCCTCGGCTTGAATTTGCGTGTTCCACCAAGTCAATGCTTTCCCAACCAATGAACATGTGGCATACTTCACCTTTTGGTGGGTCGCACAGTCACTTATGTCAATCACCGACTCCATCTTTTCAACCCATCGAGTATAAGCTAACGCACCTCCATTGCCATCAAAGTCCACCGGTTTGCATGCTGAAAATTCCTTGTATGAGCATCCTCTGCCACCATTGTTGTTGTTGCCATCACCGTTGTTGTTGCCATCATTATTGTGGTCACTTCCAGCAACGTTGTCTGCATGGTCATTCCCGCTTCCGTTGTTCCCTAGGTTACTGATGTGATCACCAACTTGAGTGACGATAGTGGGTAGCAAACCCTGTAGTTGCTCGACGATCATGGCGGACAGGTCATGGTTTTCATTGTTGTTACCGTTATTTCCAGTGCCGCGATGACCTCCTCTACCTCCTCGTCCACGGTCCTTCCACCCTCTCGGGCGCACTACCACGGTTAACTCGAGTCGATCTTCTTGGAGGCATGATTTCTATCAGGAGGGCGATTGATAAACGTTAGTTATGAGGGAGGTATGGTAGGTCGGTATACGTATCGCAGTCCTATGTCCATCTTTCTATTTGACGATCCATGAATTTGATAAGTCCATGTCGCGTCATGTTATTATAAAAACGTTGGCCAGGCGTTTTTAGAATAACATCACGCCACATTAACTTATCATCGTCACTTCGCGCCATCCATCCTATATTCCATCCTTAAGTCAATTCCTCAAATCCATTAAGTTAATTAACAACTCGCACCCATATAAATTTCGAAACCCAATCAAACAAGAACAGTCTTGAAATTTAGGTGCAAGTTGTTTAAGAACTTAAGGGGTTTGAAAATAAATTAACTCAATTCAGGAGAGGTTCCTAAGGCAAATATTGGGCACTAACACATAACCGCAGATGTAGGTCCTATAATGCAAACTATATGAAGGTTCCTAGGTTATAGTCTAGGTTAAACCACCTAATTCTCTATAACCAAGGCTCTGATGCCAATCTGTCACAACCCAAAAATGGCTATGGAATGACATTTACGGGTATGACTTCATAATCAAGAACACAAGGTGTCAACATAGAGAAATACTAAATGCATTCATCACAACACAAGTCAAAGTTACAATGATCCAAAATGCGGTGGATACAAGTCTTACTACATAAGTTCACAATAATTAAGTCTTAAGGGAGCATTTTCAAATGCACAACTCCTCGGGAACACAGCCCGGTAGAGTCTTGTCTTATGTCAGCTAGGTCAGGCCAATACTCAACCTTCTATGCAACTTCGTTCTTAACACCTGAAAATGGATACTCGAAAACGTCAACATAAAGTTGGTGAGCTCGTAGGTTTAAGTGTTAAACCACGAAGCTGTGCATAATAGAGTAGGACAATAGTGAGAAAGATATATGAATATGAAACACAGTGCTAGCGACAACTGAACCTACCAATAATGTTACACACTTGTTACCAATAGTGGGGAGCTACCCCAGATAGTACTATCAACTTGTTTCGGCTCCAAATGGAGTTAAACAGTTGCGCATACATGAAACACAATTTATCATCACAAAGTAGTCACATATTTCAATCAAACACACATATTGTCCAAAAGCATGTAAACAGTTTAGCACAAAGATGAAAATAGTTAAAACATCATTTGAGTACCATTTTCCCCCAAGGAAAACATTATGAAAAAGGGGCTACGAGAACTCACCTCAACAAATTAGCAGTCTAAAGCAGTAGTCAAGTAGAACTTGTGGATGACACCGACACGCGACCTAGATTAGTATGGCAAGTTTAGTCCTCAAGACTTGTGTTTAAGACTCGATGTGTGAGGTTTTAAATAGCTTTGAAAGTTTTTATATGTTTGTGTTATTGTTGCTTGTGTGGCAATGTTTATGTTTGAATTAGTTTTCTAAGTGTTGTAAGTATTGGCTCTTAGAAAAGTGCATAAGTATGTATATATATAAAATATTTTGTTTGTGTCTTTTAGTCAGGTTAGATAAAAATAATCTAAGTGTTGATTTTTGACGAAAATAGGGCATGACCCGTTTGTATATATTCGTTTCCTAAAAACCATCAAATGTTAGAATTTCTCATTTAGAACAATAAAACGGCTTCATACAGCTTATCAAACTCAATTAAGTTCTTATAAATCAAAATAAGCCAAAGTATGCAATATAAATAAAAAGTCTCAAAATAAGTTAAAAACTATATTTTTAGTTTAGTTTAGTTATAATAAGTTTTAAATGAGTTTAAATTTGTAGTTTTTAATTTGTCAAGTCATTAACTCCCGAAATTTATTACGAATTAAGTCTTAGTTCAATAAGCCGAATCTAAGTCAAATGACCGAATAAGCACTTCGATCTCGTTTGACCACAATAAGCTTAACCAAACACACCCTATTTAGGCTGGTTCCGGCCTCTGTCCAACTCACTTCGAGCCAAAAAGAAAAACAGTGGATTGATCCTAGTTTTGTTCCTCAAAGTTTCTATGTTTTAAAATTAAATAAACTAGCAACTTTAATATGTTAAAATAAGAACTTGGTAAATTAGTAAGCAAAGTAACGTCAACTTTCTGTTGGTCTCGATTGGGCTCGCCCAACACGAGTCTAAAACCATATTTAATAACAACATAAAACACATCACACTTACTAATTTTCTTGAGATTGCAATATGAGAAAAATGAACAAGACCAAAATATACCAACTGTTGGGTTTGACCCATACAGTGGCTTGACAACCTTTGCCCAACACAACACAAATTCATGTTTTAGTCCAATTCATTTCAAAATGTGTAAGTGAAATAGCAGTTTAAGTTAATAACTATGTTAAGGTATAGTAAGCACTTTTCTTATTGAGCCAAACTTGTGTTCAATAGATCTTGTTCTTATGTTTATTTACAACCAAAATTTGTTCAAGAACTTCATATAAAAAATTAGTCATGGTTCCAATGGTTTAAGAAAATAAGCTAGGACTTATTTTGTAGTGTTTTTTTTTTAGTGATTCATGTGATCAAATAAGCCACACAAGCTCAAACAACAAACTTTTACTCCTATATATATGTGTGTCGATTGAACACAAGTTCAAGAAACACATGTGTTGTTTTAAATCTTTGCTATATTTACATACATATATCATAATCAAGTTTTATATTACATTAGCTCAATCAATAAATGGGTTTTAGAGTAAAAAAAATAATCCTTACAGTGGGTGAGGAGGAAAAGGTCGAGGAAGGAGAAATCAAGACCCAAAATTAATAACCCAAGATTACCCTAACTTCAATATCCCAAGACTACTTCAAACTTTGCTCCAAAACCAAATGTGACTAGTTTTTGTGAATTTTGATAAAGAAAGAATGTGTGTGAGGGCTGTGGTGTTCGAACAAAGATAAAACAAAAAGAAACTGGAAAGTTTTGACCAAAGACTTTAAAGGGGGACATGTTTGTGTGTTTATTTTGAGCTAAGAACAAATAGAATATGTTAAGTCACTTTCTTATTACAAAAACCAAAGGAAGGCGTGGTGGGGCTCGATGTACGACCAAAGAAAAAAAGAAGAAATTTGTCCAAAGTAATTTGTGTTTTATTATGTGTACCTCGGGCAACGTTTGAGTTTAAATGTAGTCATGGTATCCCGGTTTGGCGTTTTTGAGCAAAAAGCGTAAAATACGTTCTTGTGAATGTATTTTATAAAAGACATGTGACAACAAAATTATTGACTCCGAATATTAGTTATTGGATTTATGCCGTTACTAATGATGTGTCGGTACGCGTGTGGTGTCGATTCTCAAAAGTGATTACGCGAAAGTGAATATGAATAAATTATTTTGAGCTTTAAGGTTGAGTAAGGACCTCTAAAATTGCGGGTTGTTATAGTCTACCCCCGTTAAGAGAATTTCTTCCACGAAATTCAGCTAGTACTACTCATGGGATTCATTTCCTCGAAAAGGTGTGGGTACTTAAGTCTCATCTGATCCTCTCGCTCCCAGGTAAACTCAGGGCCTCGCTTAGAATTCCATCGAACCTTGATGATAGGAATCTTTCTACGTTTCAACTTTTTGATCTCACGTTCCATGATTTCTACTGGTTCCTTTACAAAGTGCAACTTAGGATCTATCTGAATTTCTTCCAAAGGTATGTGTAAGTTCTGATCAGCAAGACACTTCTTGAGATTCGACACGTGAAACGTGTCATGAACGCTACTTAGCTCTTGAGGTAGTCTTAGTCGGTAAGCTACCGGACCGATTCTCTCAGTGATCTCAAATGGTCCCACATATCTGGGTGCTAATTTACCTTTCTTACCAAAACGCATTACACCTTTCCAAGGTGACACTTTAAGTAACACATGATCACAAACGCAAAACTCTAGGGGTCTTCGTCGGTTGTCGGCATAGCTCTTCTGTCGGTCACGTGCAGCCTTGAGTCTATCCTTGATTTGGATTACCTTCTCAGTGGTTTCTAGTACTATCTCAGGTCCAATCATTTGACTTTCACCGGCTTCTGCCCATGCAATGGGTGAACGACATTTCCGTCCGTACAGTGATTTGAATGGTGCCATATCTATGCTAGAATGGTAACTGTTGTTATAAGAGAACTCGACCAATGGAAGATGAGTATCCCAATTTCCGCCGAAGTCAATGGCACACGCTCTAAGCATGTCTTCTAGGGTTTGTATAGTACGCTCACTCTGAACATCAGTCTGCGGATGGTAGGCTGTACTCATGTCCAATCGTGTTCCCATTGACTTCTGCAATGCTTGCCAAAAGTTTGACGTGAAACGGCTATCACGATCTGATATTATCGATATCGGCACGCCATGTCTTGCCACTATTTCATTGATGTACAGTCTTGCCAATTTATCCATCTTATAATCCTCTCGGATGGGTAGGAAATGAGCAGACTTAGTCAATCTGTCTACAATAACCCATATTGAATTGTGTCCACTGCTGGTTCTTGGCAACTTCGTGATGAAGTCCATGGTTATCCTTTCCCACTTCCACTCGGGAATCTCCGGTTGCTGTAACATACCAGATGGTTTCTGATGTTCAGCCTTCACCTTTGAGCAAGTCGCATTTGCTAACGTGAGCGGCTATGTCTTTCTTCATTCCAGGCCACCAATACAACTCTCTAAGGTCGTAATACATTTTATCTGCTCCTGGGTGGACGGAGTATCTCGATTTATGTGCTTCGTCCATGATTAGGATTCTTACGTCACCACTTAATGGTACCCATATTCGGTCTACAAAGTACAGTCCACCGTCACCTTTTTTCTCCAATTGACTACCTAGACCTCGTAGTTTCTCTGTGGGTGCATCTATATCCTTGGATGCTTCTCTTTGAGCCGCTAGTATCCTATCCTTGATACCCGACTGTATGGTTATACTCATGGCTTTTACCTTCCTCGGCTTGAGTCTTTCCTTCCTACTCAATGCATCAGCTACTACGTTAGCCTTACGGGTGGTAGCGAATCTCACAGTCATAATCGCTGAAGAGTTCTATCCATCTCCTTTGGCGCATATTCAACTCTTTTTGATCGAAGATATGTTGGAGACTCTTGTGATCAGTATAGATAATACTTTTCGTCCCATACAAGTAATGTCTCCATATCTTGAGAGCGAATACTACAAAGACCTAGCTCCGGATCATGAGTGGTATAGTTTTTCTCATGAATCTTCAACTGTCGGGATGCATAGGCAATCACTTTGCCTCTTTGCATTAATACGCAACCAAGACCTTGACATGATGCGTCAAAGTACACTACGAAATCTTCGGGCCATCGGGAGGGCCGAATTGGAGCATTACACAGATTGTTCTTCAAGGTTTGAAAGGCTTCTTCTTGTTCTTCACCCCATTCGTACTTCTTATTCTTTTGAGTCAGTAGGGTAAGAGGTTTGGCAATCTTGGAGAAATTCGCAATGAATCGTTGGTAGTAACCTGCCAGTCCTAAGAATGATCGGACTTCGGTTGGGGACTTAGGGGCTTCCCAGTTCTTCACTGCTTCGATCTTGCTGGGATCCACATGAATACCATCTTTGTTAACCACGTGTCCAAGGAATTGGACTTCTTGTAACCAGAATTCACATTTCGAGAAATTGGCATACAATTTCTCCTTCTTGAGTAGCTCTAGGATTAACCGGATGCATTTCATGTTCCTCTTTCGTCTTGGAATAGATCAAAATGTCATCGATGAATACGATAACAAATTTGTCCAGTGCGGCCGCATACTCGGTTCATCAAGTCCATGAAAACCGCAGGCGCATTTGTCAATCCAAAAGGCATAACCGTAAACTTGAAATGACCATATCGAGTTCTAAACGCAATTTTTGGGATGTCGTCTTCGTGTACTCGTAACTGATGGTAGCCGGAACGAAGATCTATCTTGGAGAAGTATCGTGAGCCTTGTAGTTGATCAAACAAGTCATCGATTCTCGGGAGAGGGTAACGATTCTTAATAGTTAGTTTGTTTAATTCCCGGTAGTCAATGCACATTCTAAACGAACCATCCTTCTTCTTGACAAACAATACTGGTGCTCCCCATGGCGAAGAACTAGGTCGAATGAAACCTTTGTCTTGGAGTTCCTTGAGTTGATTAGACAACTCTTCCATTTCATGGGTGCCAGCGATAGGGTGACTTTGCAACCGAATTGCTCCAGAATTAGGTCTATCCGAAATTCAACTTCTCGTGAAGGGGTAATCCGGTAGGTCGTCGGGAAATACTGCTAGGAAATTTCGAACGACTGGGATATCTTCTAGTTTCTGCACATCTGCTTTCATGCTTGTGAGGTGTCTCACTTTTTCTTCAAGTGTCTCTCCATAGACCTTAAGAAACTCACCATTTGGTAGTGGTATTCGGACCATCTTCTCATGACACACTATTTCAGCCTTATGCTTAGACAACCAATCCATTCCCACAATCACGTCGAAGCTTCCGTATCCGAATGGTATTAAGTCGATCCTAAAGGTACGATCTTCTAATTCTAGTGTGCACCCGCGAACGATATCATTTGTTTCTACCCTTTGACCACTTGCTATTTCAATTTCGTAACTAAAGTCTAGTCTATCGGGTTCCATATTTAACAAAGGCATGAATTTAGTGGAGACAAAACTATAATCAGCACCGTAATCAAATAGCACAGTAGCATAGTGGTCGTTTAAAGAGAACGCACTGCCACGATGTTCGGGTCCCCGGCGTCCTTCTTCACGTTCATCACAAATACCCGACCACGAGCTGGGTTACCATTGTTACCATGGTTTGCATAGTTTCCACCAATTGCTAAAGCCTGATTCTGGTTGTTTTGTACTTGTCCTCGTGTCCCATTCAACCTAGGACACGCATTCGAAGATGATTGGGTTTCCACATTCATAACATGCCCTTGGGTTAACGGTATTTATTGGTGTCACCAGTTTAGCGACTGCCCGGCAATCTTTTGCCATGTGACCACCCTTTTTGCAATTGAAACACACTTGACATGGCGTAGTCTCCGGGTGATGGTAGTTACATTTGGCACACTTGGGGTGAGAACCCACATAACCTTTCTTGTCCGTGGTTGTTGCTACGAATCCTTTTCCCCATTTCGCTTTCTTATTGTCACCCTTTGCACTTCCTTGTTTACTTGGATCGCTCACGCCTTCCTCTTATCACCACTCTTGGACAACTTCCCATTCCTGACCATTTCATCAGTTAAGGTTGCAGATTTCAAGATTGCACTCTGTATAGTAGCGGGCTCTCGCTTTCACCATCCCGCGAATCTCAAGAACCAACCCATAGATGTACCTCTCAATTCTCTTTGACTCAGAAGTGACTAGATGAGGAACCAGCTTGGCTAGTTCATGGAACCGATCTGTGTAAACGGCATGACCAGCTCCTACCATAGCGTGGTTCCAGAACTCATTCTCTAACTTTTGCATTTCATTGCAAGGTACTCCTCCTTCAACAATGCCTTAAAGTCATCCCAAGTCATGCCTATGGCAGCTTCCCACGCCTCGGCTTGAATTTGCGTGTTCCACCAAGTCAATGCTTTCCCAACCAATGAACATGTGGCATACTTCACCTTTTGGTGGGTCGCACAGTCACTTATGTCAATCACCGACTCCATCTTTTCAACCCATCGAGTATAAGCTAACGCACCTCCATTGCCATCAAAGTCCACCGGTTTGCATGCTGAAAATTCCTTGTATGAGCATCCTCTGCCACCATTGTTGTTGTTGCCATCACCGTTGTTGTTGCCATCATTATTGTGGTCACTTCCAGCAACGCGTATCCGCATGGTCATTCCCGCTTCCGTTGTTCCCTAGGTTACTGATGTGATCACCAACTTGAGTGACGATAGTGGGTAGCAAACCTCGTAGTTGCTCGACGATCATGGCGGACGGTCATGGTTTTCATTGTTGTTACCGTTATTTCCAAGTCGCGATGACCTCCTCTACCTCCTCGTCCACCGGTCCTTCCACCCTCTGGCGCACTACCACGGTTAACTCGAGTCGATCTTCTTGGAGGCATGATTTCTATCAGGAGGGCGATTGATAAACGTTAGTTATGAGGGAGGTATGGTAGGTCGGTATAATATCGCATCCTATGTCCATCTTTCTATTTGACGATCCATGAATTTGATAAGTCCATGTCGCATCATGTTATTATAAAAGCGTTGGCCGGCGTTTTAGAATAACATCCGCCACATTAACTTATCATCGTCACTTCGCGCCATCCATCCTATATTCCATCCTTAAGTCAATTCCTCAAATCCATTAAGTTAATTAACAACTCGCACCCATATAAATTTCGAAACCCAATCAAACAAGAACAGTCTTGAAATTTAGGTGCAAGTTGTTTAAGAACTTAAGGGGTTTGAAAATAAATTAACTCAATTCAGGAGAGGTTCCTAAGGCAAATATTGGGCACTAACACATAACCGCAGATGTAGGTCCTATAATGCAAACTATATGAAGGTTCCTAGGTTATAGTCTAGGTTAAACCACCTAATTCTCTATAACCAAGGCTCTGATGCCAATATGTCACAACCCAAAAATGGCGCAGCGGAATGACATTTACGGGGTATGACTTCATAATCAAGAACACAAGGTGTCAACATAGAGAAATACTAAATGCATTCATCACAACACAAGTCAAAGTTACAATGATCCAAAATGCGGTGGATACAAGTCTTACTACATAAGTTCACAATAATTAAGTCTTAAGGGGGCATTTTCAAATGCACAACTCCTCGGGAACACAGCCCGGTAGAGTCTTGTCTTATGTCAGCTAGGTCAGGCCATTACTCAACCTTCTATGCAACCGTTCTTAACACCGAAAATGGATACTCACGCGTCAACATAAAGTTGGTGAGCTCGTAGGTTTAAGTGTTAAACCACGAAGCTGTGCATAATAGAGTAGGACAATAGTGAGAAAGATATATGAATATGAAACACAGTGCTAGCGACAACTGAACCTACCAATAATGTTACACACTTGTTACCAATAGTGGGGAGCTACCCCAGATAGTACTATCAACTTGTTTCGGCTCCAAATGGAGTTAAACAGTTGCGCATACATGAAACACAATTTATCATCACAAAGTAGTCACATATTTCAATCAAACACACATATTGTCCAAAAGCATGTAAACAGTTTAGCACAGCATGAAAATAGTTAAAACATCATTTGAGTACCATTTTCCTCCAAGGAAAACATTATGAAAAAGGGGCTACGAGAACTCACCTCAACAAATTAGCAGTCTAAAGCAGTAGTCAAGTAGAACTTGTGGATGACAGACACACACCCCTAGATTAGTATGGCAAGTTTAGTCCTCAAGACTTGTGTTTAAGACTCGATGTGTGAGGTTTTAAATAGCTTTGAAAGTTTTTATATGTTTGTGTTATTGTTGCTTGTGTGGCAATGTTTATGTTTGAATTAGTTTTCTAAGTGTTGTAAGTATTGGCTCTTGGAAAAGTGCATAAGTATGTATATATATATATAAAATATTTTGTTTGTGTCTTTTAGTCAGGTTAGATAAAAATAATCTAAGTGTTGATTTTGATCGAAAATAGGGCATGACCCTTGTATATATTCGCTTCCTAAAACCATCAAATGTTAGAATTTCTCATTTAGAACAATAAAACGGCTTCATACAGCTTATCAAACTCCATTAAGTTCTTATAAATCAAAATAAGCCAAAGTATGCAATATAAATAAAAAGTCTCAAAATAAGTTAAAAACTATATTTTTAGTTTAGTTTAGTTATAATAAGTTTTAAATGAGTTTAAATTTGTAGTTTTTAATTTGTCAAGTCATTAACTCCCGAAATTTATTACAAATTAAGTCTTAGTTCAATAAGCCGAATGTAAGTCAAATGATCGAATAAGCACTTCGATCTCGTTTGACCACAATAAGCTTAACCAAACACACCCTATTTAGGCTGGTTCCGGCCTCGGTCCAACTCACTTCGAGCCAAAAGAAAACAGTGGATCGATCCTAGTTTTGTTCCTCAAAGTTTCTATGTTTTAAAATTAAATAAACTAGCAACTTTAATATGTTAAAATAAGAACTTGGTAAATTAGTAAGCAAAGTAACGTCAACTTTCTGTTGGTCTCGATTGGGTAGCCCAACACGAAGTCTAAAACCATATTTAATAACAACATAAAACACATCACACTTACTAATTTTCTTGAGATTGCAATATGAGAAAAATGAACAAGACCAAAATATACCAACTTTTGGGTTTGACCCATACAAGGCTTGACAACCTTTTCCCAACACAACACAAATTCATGTTTTAGTCCAATTCATTTCAAAATGTGTAAGTGAAATAGCAGTTTAAGTTAATAACTATGTTAAGGTATAGTAAGCACTTTTCTTATTGAGCCAAACTTGTGTTCAATAGATCTTGTTCTTATGTTTATTTACAACCAAAATTTGTTCAAGAACTTCACATAAAAATTAGTCATGGTTCCAATGGTTTAAGAAAATAAGCTAGGACTTATTTTGTAGTGTTTTTTTTTTTAGTGATTCATGTGATCAAATAAGCCACACAAGCTCAAACAACAAACTTTTACTCCTATGTATATGTGTGTCGATTGAACACAAGTTCAAGAAACACATGTGTTGTTTTAAATCTTTGCTATATTTACATACATATATCATAATCAAGTTTTATATTACATTAGCTCAATCAATAAATGGGTTTTAGAGTAAAAAAAATAATCCTTACAGTGGGTGAGGAGGAAAAGGTCGAGGAAGGAGAAATCAAGACCCAAAATTAATAACCCAAGATTACCCTAACTTCAATATCCCAAGACTACTTCAAACTTTGCTCCAAAACCAAATGTGACTAGTTTTTGTGAATTTTGATAAAGAAAGAATGTGTGTGAGAACGTGGTGTTCGAACGACATAAAACAAAAAGCGGAAAGTTTTGACCAAAGACTTTAAAGGGGGACATGTTTGTGTGTTTATTTTGAGCTAAGAACAAATAGAATATGTTTAGTCACTTTCTTATTACAAAAACCAAAGGAAGGCGTGGTGGGGGGCTCGATGTACACAGCCAAAGAAAAAAAAGAAGAAATTTGTCCAAAGTAATTTGTGTTTTATTATGTGTACCTCGGGCAACGTTTGAGTTTAAATGTAGTCATGGTATCCCGGTTTGGCGTTTTTGAGCAAAAAGCGTAAAATACGTTCTTGTGAATGTATTTTATAAAAGACATGTGACAACAAAATTATTGACTCCGAATATTAGTTATTGGATTTATACCGTTACTAATGATGTGTCGGTACGCGTGTGGTGTCGATTCTCAAAAGTGATTACGCGAAAGTGAATATGAATAAATTATTTTGAGCTTTAAGGTTGAGTAAGGACCTCTAAAATTGCGGGTTGTTATAGTCTACCCCCGTTAAGAGAATTTCTTCCACGAAATTCAGCTAGTACTACTCATGGGATTCATTTCCTCGAAAAGGTGTGGGTACTTAAGTCTCATCTGATCCTCTCGCTCCCAGGTAAACTCAGGGCCTCGCTTAGAATTCCATCGAACCTTGATGATAGGAATCTTTCTACGTTTCAACTTTTTGATCTCACGTTCCATGATTTCTACTGGTTCCTTTACAAAGTGCAACTTAGGATCTATCTGAATTTCTTCCAAAGGTATGTGTAAGTTCTGATCAGCAAGACACTTCTTGAGATTCGACGTGAAAGCGTGTCATGAACGCTACTTTGCTCTTGAGGTAGTCTTAGTCGGTAAGCTACCGGACCGATTCTCTCGATGATCTCAAATGGTCCCACATATCTGGGTGCTAATTTACCTTTCTTACCAAAACGCATTACACCTTTCCAAGGTGACACTTTAAGTAACACATGATCACCAACGCAAAACTCTAGGGGTCTTCGTCGGTTGTCGGCATAGCTCTTCTGTCGGTCACGTGCAGCCTTGAGTCTATCCTTGATTTGGATTACCTTCTCAGTGGTTTCTAGTACTATCTCAGGTCCAATCATTTGACTTTCACCGGCTTCTGCCCATGCAATGGGTGAACGACATTTCCGTCCGTACAGTGATTTGAATGGTGCCATATCTATGCTAGAATGGTAACTGTTGTTATAAGAGAACTCGACCAATGGAAGATGAGTATCCCAATTTCCGCCGAAGTCAATGGCACACGCTCTAAGCATGTCTTCTAGGGTTTGTATAGTACGCTCACTCTGAACATCAGTCTGCGGATGGTAGGCTGTACTCATGTCCAATCGTGTTCCCATTGACTTCTGCAATGCTTGCCAAAAGTTTGACGTGAAACGGCTATCACGATCTGATATTATCGATATCGGCACGCCATGTCTTGCCACTATTTCATTGATGTACAGTCTTGCCAATTTATCCATCTTATAATCCTCTCGGATGGGTAGGAAATGAGCAGACTTAGTCAATCTGTCTACAATAACCCGTGATTGAATTGTGTCCACTGCTGGTTCTTGGCAACTTCGTGATGAAGTCCATGGTTATCCTTTCCCACTTCCATTCGGGAATCTCCGGTTCTTTGTAACATACCGGATGGTTTCGATGTTGCCTTCACCTTTGAGCAAGTCGCATTTGCTAACGTGACGCTATGTCTTTCTTCATTCCAGCCACCAATACAACTCTCTAAGGTCGTAATACATTTTATCTCGCTCGGGTGGATCGGAGTATCTCGATTTATGTGCTTCGTCCATGATTAGGATTCTTACGTCACCACTTAATGGTACCCATATTCGGTCTACAAAGTACAGTCCACCGTCACCTTTTTTCTCCAATTGACTACCTAGACCTCGTAGTTTCTCTGTGGGTGCATCTATATCCTTGGATGCTTCTCTTTGAGCCGCTAGTATCCTATCCTTGATACCCGACTGTATGGTTATACTCATGGCTTTTACCTTCCTCGGCTTGAGTCTTTCCTTCCTACTCAAAGCATCCTACTACGCCTTACCTGGGTGGTAGCGAATCTCACAATCATAATCACCCAAGAGTTCTATCCATCTCCTTTGGCGCATATTCAACTCTTTTTGATCGAAGATATGTTAGAGACTCTTGTGATCAAGATAGATAATACTTTTCGTCCCATACAAGTAATGTCTCCATATCTTGAGAGCTTAATACTACAAAGACACCTAGCTCCGGATCATGAGTGGTATAGTTTTTCTCATGAATCTTCAACTGTCGGGATGCATAGGCAATCACTTTGCCTCTTTGCATTAATACGCAACCAAGACCTTGACATGATGCGTCGCAGTACACTACGAAATCTTGGGGCCATCGGGAGGGCCGAATTGGAGCATTACACAGATTGTTCTTCAAGGTTTGAAAGGCTTCTTCTTGTTCTTCACCCCATTCGTACTTCTTATTCTTTTGAGTCAGTAGGGTAAGAGGTTTGGCAATCTTGGAGAAATTCAGAATGAATCGTTCGGTAGTAACCTGCCGACCCTAAGAATGATCGGACTTCGGTTGGGGACTTAGGGGCTTCCCAGTTCTTCACTACTTCGATCTTCTTGGATCCACATGAATACCATCTTTGTTAACCACGTGTCCAAGGAATTGGACTTCTTGTAACCAGAATTCACATTTCGAGAAATTGGCATACAATTTCTCCTTCTTGAGTAGCTCTAGGATTAACTTCAGATGCATTTCATGTTCCTCTTCGCCTTGGAATAGATCAAAATGTCATCGATGAATACGATAACAAATTTGTCCAGTGCCTGCATACTCGGTTCATCAAGTCCATGAAAACCGCAGGCGCATTTGTCAATCCAAAAGGCATAACCGTAAACTTGAAATGACCATATCGAGTTCTAAACACGCTTTTGGGATGTCGCCTTGTGGTACTCGTAGCGATGGTAGCCGGAGCGAAGATCTATCTTGGAGAAGTATCGTGAGCCTTGTAGTTGATCAAACAAGTCATCGATTCTCGGGAGAGGGTAACGATTCTTAATAGTTAGTTTGTTTAATTCCCGGTAGTCAATGCACATTCTAAACGAACCATCCTTCTTCTTGACAAACAATACCGGGTGCTCCCCATGGCGAAGAACTAGGTCGAATGAAACCTTTGTCTTGGAGTTCCTTGAGTTGATTAGACAACTCTTCCATTTCAGTGGGTGCCAAGCGATAGGGAGACTTTGCAACCGGAATTGCTCCGGGAATTAGGTCTATCCGAAATTCAACTTCTCGTGAAGGGGGTAATCCGGGTAGGTCGTGGGAAATACTTGCTAGGAAATTTCAACGACTGGGATATCTTCTAGTTTCTGCACATCTGCTTTCATGCTTGTGAGGTGTCTCACTTTTTCTTCAAGTGTCTCTCCATAGACCTTAAGAAACTCACCATTTGGTAGTGGTATTAGGACCATCTTCTCATGACACACTATTTCGACCTTATGCTTAGACAACCAATCCATTCCCACAATCACGTCGAAGCTTCCGTATCCGAATGGTATTAAGTCGATCCTAAAGGTACGATCTTCTAATTCTAGTGTGCACCCGCGAACGATCTCATTTGTTTCTACCCTTTGACCACTTGCTATTTCAATTTCGTAACTAAAGTCTAGTCTATCGGGTTCCATATTTAACAAAGGCATGAATTTAGTGGAAACAAAACTATAATCGACCGAATCAAATAGCACAGTAGCATAGTGGTCGTTTAAAGAGAACGTGCCGTCACGATGTTCGGTCACGGCGTCCTTCTTCGCGTTCATCACAAATACCCGACCACGAGCTGGGTTACCATTGTTACCATGGTTTGCATAGTTTCCACCAATTGCTAAAGCCCGATTCGGTTGTTTTGTACTTGTCCTCGTGTCCCATTCAACCTAGGACACGCATTCCGAAGATGATTCGGGTTTCCACATTCATAACATGCCCTTGGGTTAACGGTATTTATTGGTGTCACCGGTTTAGCGACGCGGCAATCTTTTGCCATGTGACCACCCTTTTTGCAATTGAAACACACTTGACATGGCGTAGTCTCCGGGTGATGGTAGTTACATTTGGCACACTTGGGGTGAGAACCCACATAACCTTTCTTGTCCGTGGTTGTTGCTACGAATCCTTTTCCCCATTTCGCTTTCTTATTGTCACCCTTTGCACTTCCTTGTTTACTTGGATCGCTTCACGACCTTCCTCTTATCACCACTCTTGGACAACTTCCCATTCCTGACCATTTCATCAGTTAAGGTTGCAGATTTCAAGATTGCACTCAGTATAGTAGCAGGCTCTGTCGCTTTCACCATCCCGCGAATCTCAAGAACCAACCCATAGATGTACCTCTCAATTCTCTTTGACTCGAGTGACTAGATGAGGAACCACTTGGCTAGTTCATGGAACCGATCCATGTAAACGGCATGACCAGCTCCCACCATAGCGTGGTTCCAGAACTCATTCTCTAACTTTTGCATTTCATTGTTTGGGCAAGTACTCTCCTTCAACAATGCCTTAAAGTCATCCCAAGTCATGCCTATGGGTACTTCCCTGCCTCGGCTTGAATTTGCGTGTTCCACCAAGTCAATGCTTTCCCAACCAATGAACATGTGGCATACTTCACCTTTTGGTGGGTCGCGATCACTTATGTCAATCACCGACTCCATCTTTTCAACCCATCGAGTATAAGCTAACGCACCTCCATTGCCATCAAAGTCCACCGGTTTGCATCTTTGAAAATTCCTTGTATGAGCATCCTCTGCCACCATTGTTGTTGTTGCCATCACCGTTGTTGTTGCCATCATTATTGTGGTCACTTCCAGAACGCGTTATGCGCATGGTCATTCCCGCCTTCCGTTGTTCCCTAGGTTACTGATGTGATCACCAACTTGAGTGACGATAGTGGGTAGCAAACCCTGTAGTTGCTCGACGATCATGGCGGACGTGTCATGGTTTTCATTGTTGTTACCGTTATTTCCAGTGCCGCGATGACCTCCTCTACCTCCTCGTCCACCAGTCCTTCCACCCCTCTGGGCTGCACTACCACGGTTAACTCGAGTCGATCTTCTTGGAGGCATGATTTCTATCAGGAGGGCGATTGATAAACGTTAGTTATGAGGGAGGTATGGTAGGTCGGTATACGTATCGCAGTCCTATGTCCATCTTTCTATTTGACGATCCATGAATTTGATAAGTCCATGTCGCGTCATGTTATTATAAAAAGCCGGCGTTTTTAGAATAACATCACGCCACATTAACTTATCATCGCCACTTCGCCATCCATCCTATATTCCATCCTTAAGTCAATTCTCAAATCCATTAAGTTAATTAACAACTTCGCACCCATATAAATTTGAAACCCAATCAAACAAGAACAGTCTTGAAATTTAGGTGCAAGTTGTTTAAGAACTTAAGGGGTTTGAAAATAAATTAACTCAATTCAGGAGAGGTTCCTAAGGCAAATATTGGGCACTAACACATAACCGCAGATGTAGGTCCTATAATGCAAACTATATGAAGGTTCCTAGGTTATAGTCTAGGTTAAACCACCTAATTCTCTATAACCAAGGCTCTGATGCCAATCTGTCACAACCCAAAAATGGCGCAGCGGAATGAAATTTACGGGGTATGACTTCATAATCAAGAACACAAGGTGTCAACATAGAGAAATACTAAATGCATTCATCACAACACAAGTCAAAGTTACAATGATCCAAAATGCGGTGGATACAAGTCTTACTACATAAGTTCACAATAATTAAGTCTTAAGGGAGCATTTCCAAATGCACAACTCCTGGGAACAGGCCGGTAGAGTCTTGTCTTATGTCACTAGGTCGGCCAATACTCAACCTTCTATGCAACTTCGTTCTTAACACCGAAAATGGATACTCAAAACGTCAACATAAAGTTGGTGAGCTCGTAGGTTTAAGTGTTAAACCACGGAAGTGCATAATAGAGTAGGACAATAGTGAGAAAGATATATGAATATGAAACACATGCTAGCGACAACCAACCTACCAATAATGTTACACACTTGTTACCAATAGTGGGGAGCTACCCCAGATAGTACTATCAACTTGTTTCGGCTCCAAATGGAGTTAAACAGTTGCGCATACATGAAACACAATTTATCATCACAAAGTAGTCACATATTTCAATCAAACACACATATTGTCCAAAAGCATGTAAACAGTTTAGCACAACATGAAAATAGTTAAAACATCATTTGAGTACCATTTTCCTCCAAGGAAAACATTATGAAAAAGGGGCTACGAGAACTCACCTCAACAAATTAGCAGTCTAAAGCAATAGTCAAGTAGAACTTGTGGATGACACCGACACACGACCTAGATTAGTATGGCAAGTTTAGTCCTCAAGACTTGTGTTTAAGACTCGATGTGTGAGGTTTTAAATAGCTTTGAAAGTTTTTATATGTTTGTGTTATTGTTGCTTGTGTGGCAATGTTTATGTTTGAATTAGTTTTCTAAGTGTTGTAAGTATTGGCTCTTGGAAAAGTGCATAAGTATGTATATATATATATAAAATATTTTGTTTGTGTCTTTTAGTCAGGTTAGATAAAAATAATCTAAGTGTTGATTTTTGACGAAAATAGGGCATGACCCGTTTGTATATATTCGTTTCCTAAAAACCATCAAATGTTAGAATTTCTCATTTAGAACAATAAAACGGCTTCATACAGCTTATCAAACTCCATTAAGTTCTTATAAATCAAAATAAGCCAAAGTATGCAATATAAATAAAAAGTCTCAAAATAAGTTAAAAACTATATTTTTAGTTTAGTTTAGTTATAATAAGTTTTAAATGAGTTTAAATTTGTAGTTTTTAATTTGTCAAGTCATTAACTCCCGAAATTTATTACAAATTAAGTCTTAGTTCAATAAGCCGAATCTAAGTCAAATGACCGAATAAGCACTTCGATCTCGTTTGACCACAATAAGCTTAACCAAACACACCCTATTTAGGCTGGTTCCGGCCTCGGTCCAACTCACTTTGAGCCAAAAAGAAAACAAGTGGATCGATCCTAGTTTTGTTCCTCAAAGTTTCTATGTTTTAAAATTAAATAAACTAGCAACTTTAATATGTTAAAATAAGAACTTGGTAAATTAGTAAGCAAAGTAACGTCAACTTTCTGTTGGTCTCGATTGGGCGCGCCCAACACGAGTCTAAAACCATATTTAATAACAACATAAAACACATCACACTTACTAATTTTCTTGAGATTGCAATATGAGAAAAATGAACAAGACCAAAATATACCAACTGTTGGGTTTGACCCATACAGTGGCTTGACAACCTTTGCCCAACACAACACAAATTCATGTTTTAGTCCAATTCATTTCAAAATGTGTAAGTGAAATAGCAGTTTAAGTTAATAACTATGTTAAGGTATAGTAAGCACTTTTCTTATTGAGCCAAACTTGTGTTCAATAGATCTTGTTCTTATGTTTATTTACAACCAAAATTTGTTCAAGAACTTCATATAAAAAATTAGTCATGGTTCCAATGGTTTAAGAAAATAAGCTAGGACTTATTTTGTAGTGTTTTTTTTTTTAGTGATTCATGTGATCAAATAAGCCACACAAGCTCAAACAACAAACTTTTACTCCTATGTATATGTGTGTCGATTGAACACAAGTTCAAGAAACACATGTGTTGTTTTAAATCTTTGCTATATTTACATACATATATCATAATCAAGTTTTATATTACATTAGCTCAATCAATAAATGGGTTTTAGAGTAAAAAAAATAATCCTTACAGTGGGTGAGGAGGAAAAGGTCGAGGAAGGAGAAATCAAGACCCAAAATTAATAACCCAAGATTACCCTAACTTCAATATCCCAAGACTACTTCAAACTTTGCTCCAAAACCAAATGTGACTAGTTTTTGTGAATTTTGATAAAGAAAGAATGTGTGTGAGGGCTGTGGTGTCTGAACAAAGACATAAAACAAAAGAAACTGGAAAGTTTTGACCAAAGACTTTAAAGGGGGACATGTTTGTGTGTTTATTTTGAGCTAAGAACAAATAGAATATGTTAAGTCACTTTCTTATTACAAAAACCAAAGGAAGGCGTGGTGGGGGGCTCGATGTACACAGCCAAAGAAAAAAAAGAAGAAATTTGTCCAAAGTAATTTGTGTTTTATTATGTGTACCTCGGGCAACGTTTGAGTTTAAATGTAGTCATGGTATCCCGGTTTGGCGTTTTTGAGCAAAAAGCGTAAAATACGTTCTTGTGAATGTATTTTATAAAAGACATGTGACAACAAAATTATTGACTCCGAATATTAGTTATTGGATTTATGCCGTTACTAATGATGTGTCGGTACGCGTGTGGTGTCGATTCTCAAAAGTGATTACGCGAAAGTGAATATGAATAAATTATTTTGAGCTTTAAGGTTGAGTAAGGACCTCTAAAATTGCGGGTTGTTATAGTCTACCCCCGTTAAGAGAATTTCTTCCACGAAATTCAGCTAGTACTACTCATGGGATTCATTTCCTCGAAAAGGTGTGGGTACTTAAGTCTCATCTGATCCTCTCGCTCCCGAGGTAAACTCGGGCCTCGCTTAGAATTCCATCGAACCTTGATGATAGGAATCTTTCTACGCTTCAACTTTTTTGATCTCGCGTTCCATGATTTCTACGGTTCCTTTACAAAGTGCAACTTAGGATCTATCTCAATTTCTTCCAAAGGTATGTGTAAGTTCCGATCAAGAAGACACTTGAGATTCAACACGTGAAACATGTCATGAATGCTACTTAGCTCTTGAGGTAGTCTTAGTCGGTAAGCTACCGGACCGATTCTCTCCGTGATCTCAAATGGTCCCACATATCTGGGTGCTAATTTACCTTTCTTACCAAAACGCATTACACCTTTCCAAGGTGACACTTTAAGTAACACATGATCACCAACGCAAAACTCTAGGGGTCTTAGGCGGTTGTCGGCATAGCTCTTCGTCGTCACGTAGCCTTGAGTCTATCCTTGATTTGGATTACCTTCTCAGTGGTTTCTAGTACTATCTCAGGTCCAATCATTTGACTTTCACGGCTTCGCCCATGCAATGGGTGAACGACATATTCCGTCCGTACATTGATTTGAATGGTGCCATATCTATGCTAGAATGGTAACTGTTGTTATAAGAGAACTCGACCAATGGAAGATGAGTATCCCAATTTCCGCCGAAGTCAATGGCACACGCTCTAAGCATGTCTTCTAGGGTTTGTATAGTGCACGCCACTCTGAACATCAGTCTGCGGATGGTAGGCTGTACTCATGTCCAATCGTGTTCCCATTGACTTCTGCAATGCTTGCCAAAATTTTGACGTGAAACGGCTATCACGATCTGATATTATCGATATCGGCACGCCATGTCTTGCCACTATTTCATTGATGTACAGTCTTGCCAATTTATCCATCTTATAATCCTCTCGGATGGGTAGGAAATGAGCAGACTTAGTCAATCTGTCTACAATAACCCAGATTGAATTGTGTCCACTGCTGGTTCTTGGCAACTTCGTGATGAAGTCCATGGTTATCCTTTCCCACTTCCACTCGGAATCTCCGGTTCTTTGTAACATACCGTGATGGTTTCGATGTTCACCTTCACCTTTGAGCAAGTCGCATTTGCTAACGTGAGCGACTATGTCTTTCTTCATTCCAGGCCACCAATACAACTCTCTAAGGTCGTAATACATTTTATCTGCTCCTGGGTGGACGGAGTATCTCGATTTATGTGCTTCGTCCATGATTAGGATTCTTACGTCACCACTTAATGGTACCCATATTCGGTCTACAAAGTACAGTCCACCGTCACCTTTTTTCTCCAATTGACTACCTAGACCTCGTAGTTTCTCTGTGGGTGCATCTATATCCTTGGATGCTTCTCTTTGAGCCGCTAGTATCCTATCCTTGATACCCGACTGTATGGTTATACTCATGGCTTTTACCTTCCTCGGCTTGAGTCTTTCCTTCCTACTCAAAGCATCAGCTACTACGTTCGCCTTACACGGGTGGTAGCGAATCTCACATTCATAATCGCTGAAGAGTTCTATCCATCTCCTTTGGCGCATATTCAACTCCTTTTGATCGAAGATATGTTGGAGACTCTTGTGATCAGTATAGATAATACTTTTCGTCCCATACAAGTAATGTCTCCATATCTTGAGAGCGAATACTACAGACCTAGCTCCGATCATGAGTGGTATAGTTTTTCTCATGAATCTTCAACTGTCGGGATGCATAGGCAATCACTTTGCCTCTTTGCATTAATACGCAACCAAGACCTTGACATGATGCGTCACAGACACTACTGAAATCTTCGGGGCCATCAGGGAGGGCCGAGGTTGGAGCATTACACGATTGTTCTTCAAGGTTTGAAAGGCTTCTTCTTGTTCTTCACCCCATTCGTACTTCTTATTCTTTTGAGTCAGTAGGGTAAGAGGTTTGGCAATCTTGGAGAAATTCGCAATGAATCGTCGGTAGTAACCTGCCAGTCCTAAGAATGATCGGACTTCGGTTGGGGACTTAGGGGCTTCCCAGTTCTTCACTGCTTCGATCTTGCTGGGATCCACATGAATACCATCTTTGTTAACCACGTGTCCAAGGAATTGGACTTCTTGTAACCAGAATTCACATTTCGAGAAATTGGCATACAATTTCTCCTTCTTGAGTAGCTCTAGGATTAACTTCAGATGCATTTCATGTTCCTCTTTCGTCTTGGAATAGATCAAAATGTCATCGATGAATACGATAACAAATTTGTCCGTGCGGCCTGCATACTCGGTTCATCAAGTCCATGAAAACCGCAGGCGCATTTGTCAATCCAAAAGGCATAATCGTAAACTTGAAATGACCATATCGAGTTCTAAACGCAGTTTTTGGGATGTCGTCTTCGTGTACTCGTAACTGATGGTAGCCGGAACGAAGATCTATCTTGGAGAAGTATCGTGAGCCTTGTAGTTGATCAAACAAGTCATCGATTCTCGGGAGAGGGTAACGATTCTTAATAGTTAGTTTGTTTAATTCCCGGTAGTCAATGCACATTCTAAACGAACCATCCTTCTTCTTGACAAACAATACTGGTGCTCCCCATGGCGAAGAACTAGGTCGAATGAAACCTTTGTCTTGGAGTTCCTTGAGTTGATTAGACAACTCTTCCATTTCAGTGGGTGCCAAGCGATAGGGAGACTTTGCAACTGGAATTGCTCCAGGAATTAGGTCTATCCGAAATTCAACTTCTCGTGAAGGGGGTAATCCGGGTAGGTCGTCGGGAAATACTGCTAGGAAATTTCGAACGACTGGGATATCTTCTAGTTTCTGCACATCTGCTTTCATGCTTGTGAGGTGTCTCACTTTTTCTTCAAGTGTCTCTCCATAGACCTTAAGAAACTCACCATTTGGTAGTGGTATTCGGACCATCTTCTCATGACACACTATTTCAGCCTTATGCTTAGACAACCAATCCATTCCCACAATCACGTCGAAGCTTCCGTATCCGAATGGTATTAAGTCGATCCTAAAGGTACGATCTTCTAATTCTAGTGTGCACCCGCGAACGATATCATTTGTTTCTACCCTTTGACCACTTGCTATTTCAATTTCGTAACTAAAGTCTAGTCTATCGGGTTCCATATTTAACAAAGGCATGAATTTAGTGGAGACAAAACTATAATCAGCACCAGAATCAAATAGCACAGTAGCATAGTGGTCGTTTAAAGAGAACGTACCCGTCACGATGTTCGGGTCCTGACGTCCTTCTTCAGCGTTCATCACAAATACCCGACCACGAGCTGGGTTACCATTGTTACCATGGTTTGCATAGTTTCCACCAATTGCTAAAGCCTGATTCTGGTTGTTTTGTACTTGTCCTCGTGTCCCATTCAACCTAGGACACGCATTCCGAAGATGATTCGGGTTTCCACATTCATAACATGCCCTTGGGTTAACGGTATTTATTGGTGTCACCAGTTTAGCGACTGCCCGGCAATCTTTTGCCATGTGACCACCCTTTTTGCAATTGAAACACACTTGACATGGCGTAGTCTCCGGGTGATGGTAGTTACATTTGGCACACTTGGGGTGAGAACCCACATAACCTTTCTTGTCCGTGGTTGTTGCTACGAATCCTTTTCCCCATTTCGCTTTCTTATTGTCACCCTTTGCACTTCCTTGTTTACTTGGCTCGCTCACAGCCTTCCTCTTATCACCACTCTTGGACAACTTCCCATTCCTGACCATTTCATCTATTAAGGTTGCAGATTTCAGTATTGCACTCTGTATAGTAGCAGGCTCTGTCGCTTTCACCATCCCGCGAATCTCAAGAACCAACCCATAGATGTACCTCTCAATTCTCTTTGACTCAGAAGTGACTAGATGAGGAACCAGCTTGGCTAGTTCATGGAACCGATCTGTGTAAACGGCATGACCAGCTCCCACCATAGCGTGGTTCCAGAACTCATTCTCTAACTTTTGCATTTCATTGCTTGGGCAGTACTCCTCCTTCAACAATGCCTTAAAGTCATCCCAAGTCATGCCTATGGCAGCTTCCCTGCCTCTGGCTTGAATTTGCGTGTTCCACCAAGTCAATGCTTTCCCAACCAATGAACATGTGGCATACTTCACCTTTTGGTGGGTCGCCGCACAGATCACTTATGTCAATCACCGACTCCATCTTTTCAACCCATCGAGTATAAGCTAACGCACCTCCATTGCCATCAAAGTCCACCGGTTTGCATGCTGAAAATTCCTTGTATGAGCATCCTCTGCCACCATTGTTGTTGTTGCCATCACCGTTGTTGTTGCCATCATTATTGTGGTCACTTCCAGCAACGTTGTCTGCATGGTCATTCCCGCTTCCGTTGTTCCCTAGGTTACTGATGTGATCACCAACTTGAGTGACGATAGTGGGTAGCAAACCCTGTAGTTGCTCGACGATCATGGCGGACAGGTCATGGTTTTCATTGTTGTTACCGTTATTTCCAGTGCCGCGATGACCTCCTCTACCTCCTCGTCCACCAGTCCTTCCACCCCTCTGGGCTGCACTACCACGGTTAACTCGAGTCGATCTTCTTGGAGGCATGATTTCTATCAGGAGGGCGATTGATAAACGTTAGTTATGAGGGAGGTATGGTAGGTCGGTATACGTATCGCAGTCCTATGTCCATCTTTCTATTTGACGATCCATGAATTTGATAAGTCCATGTCGCGTCATGTTATTATAAAAACGTTGGCCAGGCGTTTTTAGAATAACATCACGCCACATTAACTTATCATCGTCACTTCGCGCCATCCATCCTATATTCCATCCTTAAGTCAATTCCTCAAATCCATTAAGTTAATTAACAACTCGCACCCATATAAATTTTGAAACCCAATCAAACAAGAACAGTCTTGAAATTTAGGTGCAAGTTGTTTAAGAACTTAAGGGGTTTGAAAATAAATTAACTCAATTCAGGAGAGGTTCCTAAGGCAAATATTGGGCACTAACACATAACCGCAGATGTAGGTCCTATAATGCAAACTATATGAAGGTTCCTAGGTTATAGTCTAGGTTAAACCACCTAATTCTCTATAACCAAGGCTCTGATGCCAATCTGTCACAACCCAAAAATGGCGCAGCGGAATGACATTTACGGGGTATGACTTCATAATCAAGAACACAAGGTGTCAACATAGAGAAATACTAAATGCATTCATCACAACACAAGTCAAAGTTACAATGATCCAAAATGCGGTGGATACAAGTCTTACTACATAAGTTCACAATAATTAAGTCTTAAGGGAGCATTTCCAAATGCACAACTCCTCGGAACACAAACCCGGTAGAGTCTTGTCTTATGTCACCTAGGTCAGCCAATACTCAACCTTCTATGCAACTTCGTTCTTAACACCTGAAAATGGATACTCGAAAACGTCAACATAAAGTTGGTGAGCTCGTAGGTTTAAGTGTTAAACCACGAAGCTGTGCATAATAGAGTAGGACAATAGTGAGAAAGATATATGAATATGAAACACAGTGCTAGCGACAACTGAACCTACCAATAATGTTACACACTTGTTACCAATAGTGGGGAGCTACCCCAGATAGTACTATCAACTTGTTTCGGCTCCAAATGGAGTTAAACAGTTGCGCATACATGAAACACAATTTATCATCACAAAGTAGTCACATATTTCAATCAAACACACATATTGTCCAAAAGCATGTAAACAGTTTAGCACAACATGAAAATAGTTAAAACATCATTTATGTACCATTTTCCTCCAAGGAAAACATTATGAAAAAGGGGCTACGAGAACTCACCTCAACAAATTAGCAGTCTAAAGCAGTAGTCAAGTAGAACTTGTGGATGACACCGACACACGACCTAGATTAGTATGGCAAGTTTAGTCCTCAAGACTTGTGTTTAAGACTCGATGTGTGAGGTTTTAAATAGCTTTGAAAGTTTTTATATGTTTGTGTTATTGTTGCTTGTGTGGCAATGTTTATGTTTGAATTAGTTTTCTAAGTGTTGTAAGTATTGGCTTTTGGAAAAGTGCATAAGTATGTATATATATATATAAAATATTTTGTTTGTGTCTTTTAGTCAGGTTAGATAAAAATAATCTAAGTGTTGATTTTTGACGAAAATAGGGCATGACCCGTTTGTATATATTCGTTTCCTAAAAACCATCAAATGTTAGAATTTCTCATTTAGAACAATAAAACGGCTTCATACAGCTTATCAAACTCAATTAAGTTCTTATAAATCAAAATAAGCCAAAGTATGCAATATAAATAAAAAGTCTCAAAATAAGTTAAAAACTATATTTTTAGTTTAGTTTAGTTATAATAAGTTTTAAATGAGTTTAAATTTGTAGTTTTTAATTTGTCAAGTCATTAACTCCCGAAATTTATTACAAATTAAGTCTTAGTTCAATAAGCCGAATCTAAGTCAAATGACCGAATAAGCACTTCGATCTCGTTTGACCACAATAAGCTTAACCAAACACACCCTATTTAGGCTGGTTCCGGCCTCGGTCCAACTCACTTCGAGCCAAAAAGAAAAACAGTGGATCGATCCTAGTTTTGTTCCTCAAAGTTTCTATGTTTTAAAATTAAATAAACTAGCAACTTTAATATGTTAAAATAAGAACTTGGTAAATTAGTAAGCAAAGTAACGTCAACTTTCTGTTGGTCTCGATTGGGCGCGCCCAACACGAGTCTAAAACCATATTTAATAACAACATAAAACACATCACACTTACTAATTTTCTTGAGATTGCAATATGAGAAAAATGAACAAGACCAAAATATACCAACTGTTGGGTTTGACCCATACAGTGGCTTGACAACCTTTGCCCAACACAACACAAATTCATGTTTTAGTCACTTTCTTATTACAAAAACCAAAGGAAGGCGTGGTGGGGGGCTCGATGTACACAGCCAAAGAAAAAAAAGAAGAAATTTGTCCAAAGTAATTTGTGTTTTATTATGTGTACCTCGGGCAACGTTTGAGTTTAAATGTAGTCATGGTATCCCGGTTTGGCGTTTTTGAGCAAAAAGCGTAAAATACGTTCTTGTGAATGTATTTTATAAAAGACATGTGACAACAAAATTATTGACTCCGAATATTAGTTATTGGATTTATGCCGTTACTAATGATGTGTCGGTACGCGTGTGGTGTCGATTCTCAAAAGTGATTACGCGAAAGTGAATATGAATAAATTATTTTGAGCTTTAAGGTTGAGTAAGGACCTCTAAAATTGCGGGTTGTTATATAATATTAGTGTTAAATACGATTTAAGAAATTTGAGCCTCTTCCACATTTTAAGCCAATCTATCTTGGGGTATTTTCCTGAGGTGTTCAACCATATAGGCGGTACGGTCATGCTCTGTTAACAGTCAATCAATGAACTTGCAATTAGCTCTCGTTTATTTGCGAAGAAAATACACTCTTGCTTCGTGATACTGTCATCAGACCTATGTCACAAACTCACGATCAGGCATCATTATACATTGAACAACAGAAAAATTTATAAAATCATACTCAATCGGTGCCATGTAGATATCATATCCATCAACATCAAATTGTTATGACCAATTTTTCATTTTAATTACCACCAATCAGGTATATTTAATCTTTAATTTCTATTAACGGCAAGTATTTCCGCGGGAACTTTAGTTCTAACCTGTCTCCATATCATATTAACCACATCATCTTTCCATGGAGGGTTCTTATATTCAAAACGATGTCTGATTTTTTGAGCCGCTTCCACATTCTAGGCCACCTATAAATCATTTTGCTAACATGACGAAAAAAATGCTATTATGTTGATAATAGTTGATTAAAATATGCATTCTTGTGTTAGTGATAGTGATGAATCAACGCCTTAAAGAGTTTTTTTGAGAACGTGTTGTGGGATTAGCCATAACCTTTATACGCGACGTGGTATATAAAAAATAATAACAATATAAACAAAAAATAAATAAAAAATTATTGCGTTCGAAAAAGAAAACAACACTAAATTGTTGAGGTGACTCAAGTTGGAGTCCAAAACTTAAACGAATTATTAGTGTGAACAGTGAAAGACGAAACATGCTCCATGGGAGGCTGGACATGCTAGTTGTCGCACAACTTATTTATAAACACCATTAAATGGCTCATATAACATATGATACTTCGTAGTACAACGAGTTTCGAGTGTGCTCTTTGTTCTTGTTTCAACGCCCGCAAACTAGTGTCCTTCATCGATGTGTTGTCCCATCCTTTTGTCGGTGTGTATCAAACTACATGCTTCGAACTATTACAATCCAAACCTTCGGTACATGGCCTCTCCTTGATAGACGGTTGTAGGTCTTTTCAATCAAGAATTAGTGTTAGAGCATCCTTAAAGTAGATGTATATATAATAGGAAAGGTTGTAGTTAATACACATGAACTTGTGAGAGAGAAGTTCATGTATGTGATAACTAACTGAAAAACGAGAGCGGTTTATAAACGTTTATAGGAATAAATGAGTAAATAATGAAAGGAAAATTTGTTGAAAAGTGTTTTTAAACTTACTCACACAAGTGACTAAAAAATGCACTATTTCAATTTCTTTACTTTGGTGTAAAAAACAAAAAAAAAATAAAAAAATAATAAAAAATAAAAAATAAAATAACGCACGCACACACTTCTGGAAAAGCTCTTTGAATGTAAATTTTTTTTACTCTATTTCTTAATTTTCACGCCCAATAGCCGATTAACACTTCGAAATCTCTAACTATGTTACGTTTTAGAAATGTTTATCTTGTGAATCAGCTATAGCCTGCACTTTCTAAGATGTATATGCAAATTTTCAAAATTGTGGTTTCATGGATATATCCGATCAAAGTAGATGCCAAGTAGAAATACATTTAAGACTAAAAATTTGTGAAATTATAAAACCGCATTACCCCACAAGCTTTTATAAGAATTTCATCTAGACATTTTGTCTATAGTGCGTATTTACCGAAGAATGGAGACATTTTATCAAACAAAATCGCTTTGTAATATACCTAACATAGTAACATTGATCACTGCAAATCCTTTTATAAAATTTAATAAACACAAAGTATCCAACATTATCGATCTTTATGATCAGCATTTTATGAGTAATATGTACCGCCATATATGACAATAATTGGAATTAGCAAGTAACCTCGAGTTGAATATTGTAAAATCTTGAAATACGGAGTAATAAATTTAATTCTAAATGAGTCGATTTGAATTATGGTCCAGCTATGTATTCTAGTTCAGTCATGGATCGGATGATCGATCCATTTAATTGGATCATGAGTCGGATCATGACTCGTTTATAAGTTGGATCAATAATGGGTCGAATCATGATTTGATTCAAACCTGCCCCATTGACACTCGTAGTACACACTTAAACATACTGAATTTGTATTAAAAATGACTAGAAGGGTACCCGCGCAATGCGGCGGCGGGTACCCGATGACTATAATATGATTGAAATAAATGAAATAAAGGTTAAAGTTGTAAAAAATTGAATTAAAATAAAATAAACCCACTAAAAATATAAAAACTAAAAACTCATAAAAATATATTAAAATGGATGTTGAATTAAAAAGCATAAAATTTTAGAAAATATGGTGAAATTAGATTATAATATAAATAAGTAGATAAAAAGATATTTTAATTTGAAAATAAAGATGAATTTTTAGTTGGGAAGTGACACATGTCATTTTATAATTGGAGCTCCTTATCTTAATTTTTGGTGGTTAGGAGTTAGGCTTGTAGTTTGTTAGAAGTTAGGCTTGAAGTTTGTTAAGAAGTGACACATGTCATCTCATGATTGGAGCTCCTTATCTTAATTTTAAGCCTTCTATTTAAGCCTTCTAATTTTAGAAGGCCTAAATGCATTATAAAGTAGTATAGATGAGTAACATAGAATTTTACACATGCAATGACTTGAAAGATCAAAATCCAAGCTCAAACCTTAAAATAATACTGCTTGAATATACTTGACTTCTTGACAATTAGAGTTCCGCTTCCTTCACTTCTCTTGAACGCTTTTGTACTCATTAGGCTACTTTAATATGGGCCATTCTGTGAGTCCAACAGCTTGCATGACTTCGTCACGATACGGATTATCTATATGACCACGCATAAAACTTAGAGTTAGTACAATTACAAATTTTCAGCTTTAATCATCTTTGATAAAAATTTATACTACTTAATATGAATAATCCAAAAGTAGGCACCAAGTATTGGATGCATACACTTCAAGATGATTTCTTATGCAGTTTTCTTGCGATGTGGTGAACAACGCGAAAATTATTGTAACATCATGTTTGATACAGATTTTAAGTTATAGTTGTAAACATTTATTAGTGTGAATTTCATAAACGAAATACATAAATCTGTAAAATAAGTACATACCACCGCCAGCCCATAGGGAAATCCGCCAAGCAGCATGTGCAGCACGGAAATTATAAGGCTTTTTTTGTGACTGTAACATAAAGAGATTAGCAGGGGAACAATTGTCTCAACCTATTAGATAAAAGAATTTCCATTATAATAATTTAACTTTTTTCTTTTTTATATATATTAGAAGCAATAATTTAGCATGTACATATGCATAGCATTATCCATACCTGATTCACAAGCTTGAGATTGGGTGTATCATAGGTTCCATTATAACCCCATTTGTCCATTATCATATTACACTCATCAATCTCCACTTTCACCAAGGAAGGAAATTTGATGATTGCCTTTCCAGCGTAGAAGCTCTTGAATTCTTCTAAGTATCTAAATTCAATCTTGACAAGGCAACGAAACACAACCATGTCGATATCGCCTTCATCCCTGTCCCAGATCACTTCCTTTAAACTCCTACAATACTGGATTGTTAAAGTTTGCAAATTAAGAAGCCCTCGTGCTGCATTAACAGAGAATAATCTCACTAACTTATTACAATGAGAAATATCAAGTGTCACTAGGTTCTTAAGGCTGATATATTAATCTGTTTGAGGTTTTAGTAAAACTCGTATAAAAGTGTGGGTAAACCTAGAAGGTTATCATTTTCGGATGTATTTGAAGTTTTTATCAATAAAATGAGTTACAAACTAGGAAAATGGGTCAACTATCATCTCACACTTTTTTTCTGTTTCAACAGCATATCATCTCATACTTTTAAGTTAAAACTTATCACAAACTATGTCATTTGGTTTCCAAGGCAGGATTTTTGTACAAAATGAAGAATACACTTTTATTTTCTCAATCATCTTGATTAAGATCAATTTTTGATTTATTGGACATTGACAAGATATACCAAAAAAAAACTAGGAAAAAGAGTGTATTAACAAACACCAGAAACAGAGGTGGGTTATCACTAATTTTAGTGCATAAAGATGTCCCATAATGACAATATCTGTAGTCGGTTAAATCAAGAGATCGACTTATCGTCCATTAAAATTGAATTAAAAAGACGATCTTAGTGACACAGAACCTAAGTAATCGCATTAAATAGCTAAGGACTTGTGTGATCAAAGGAAATCCTATATTTCCATTAAAGAGTTCTTGAAGCTGCACTGCATCACTAGAAATAAGAGAATGTGTGTCAGCAGCCTTTCATGGCTCTTTTAAGAAATAACGCTCCATGATTCGAAACTAGGAATGATATGAAAGCTCTTTGCTAATATCAATCTATATCGTTCAGGAACTCAGATAAGACCAGCTTGTAAGCATGCATATGTTACCAAAAATGCTTGAGGAACCAGTATCTGATCCCTGAATGTGAATGTGAATGTTATAAGAGCAACAAAGCTAAAAAGGATGACTTTTCTGGGTGCTTCTGATCTATACGTGGAACTGAGACTAACTAAAGTTTGGATTTTACCTCAGTTTCTTATTTTATCACTGATGAACTTATAGGCAATGGTTTCAACTAATCCATGTGAAGAGGGACACTATATATTTATGTAAGTATAATATAAGACACGAGTGCTAACCGCACGAAAGAAGCAGCCCTGCAACAATACTATTTGACCTCTAACAGGTTTAAGTCCCAAACACCCCTTGAAAGCAACTTAAAGAACAATTTAAACGAGAATGTTTTCATACTACTTACAAATCGGTCACGTTTTCGCGCAAAACTAGTTGCACCCGTTCTGTGAGTATGAACTTGCGCAGATTTTGCTTTCTTCCCTTGTTGTGATAGTTTCTACAATTCAGTTCAGTATAGAAAAAGTCAGTACAAAACACTTGGTAAAAATAGTTTGTTAATATTAGGAAAAGAAACTGGTACCTTTGCCATAGGTGTTCTAAGATTACTTTTATATAACTCCCACTGGTGATGAAGAAAGTTTGGCGGTGCATCAATAAGATCAAGTGCTTGCAGAAGCTCATCTTCGGTATATGTTCCTTTTTGTGCACCATTAATACCAACATTGTTAGCTTCATCTAGTTTTTGGGCAGCTAATCGAAACAGCTTCATTTTAAATCTATATTTTGTGTATCTGACTTTTACACCAAACATAGCAAAAAGTACATCGTCAACACCACTAAGTTGAGGCAAGCTGAATTTCCGCTGCCAAAAAATGCAATAAAGAGGAGATATCAATGACCTTCATTGTTATGAACAATAAAATATACGTGTTTTAGAAGAAATTACCCGAAGTTCTCCCAAAAGCAATACACCACAACGAGCTTTTATTTCTCTCCAATCTTTAGCTTCTGGTGGACACAGATTGGGTTGTCTCAAAAGTAAGGTCATGAACCTTGTGCACACGGTGGTTGCACCCTTGATTAGTTGAAAAGTATCATTAACATGAACGAGAACTTTTTCACCCTCTCTTAGCTTATACACATCTTTTGCTGTCATCTTTTGTGTCCTAAGAATACTCCCATACTCATCTACAAAAAAATCACCACCCACTGTTAGGATGGAATTTGTGAAATAATAACTAATTACTAGTATGTTTATATACTTACCTACTATTTCTACCTCCTTTTCCTCGTCCTCATCAATTTGATCTTCATCTTCATATTCATCTTCATCATCTTGGCCGAGTAAAAGACGAGGAGGACTGATGTAAACTAGTCCTAGAAGATGAAGGTTGATTAGACGATGTGGACTGGTGCAACTTAGGCTCGGATGCTGGTGGTTTAGAATATGATGAAGATGTGGACTGGTGCAGCATAGGCTCGGATGCTGGTGGTTTGGGATATGATGGTGGTTTAGAATATGATGACGATGTGGAATGGTGCATCATAGAATCATACAAATTTGGATTATAAGTGGTTGGATTGGATAGTACGGATTGAAACTCAGCAGAAGATGACGATGAAAAAGGGTTTTGTTGGATAGTAGAACAAAAAGGTGGGCGGAAAAGTTTGGGAGTAAAAGATGATGGGCGATGTGAGTCATCATGTAAGTTACCAACAGTTTGCATATGTGATTCCATGAGTGTGGAATTATTCTTGTTCTGTGTATACCTTTTTGAATGTTGTTCCGTTGTTGCTTTAGACCGAAACATCTTCCAATTAGCTGTTTTGGCTCAACCTGCAATAGCACATTAAATGTTTAGGCATGTAGACATGTATAAACTATCAATAACTACTGATATTATATGGTCCAACATAGAGATGCTTTTGCTACAATGTACATATTTATGGACTAAACCTCATTTAACTAAGCATTACAGGGTAACACTCGAAACTAATAGACCTTTAGTTCTTAGAAGACTAACACTCGAAACTAATGGTAATTTGAGATTATATCGCTGGGATAACGATGTTAACGGGTCGCGCCAATGGGTACCTGAATGGGCTACAGTTTCAAACCCCTGTGATATAGCAGGGTTTGGGGAAATGGGATATGTAACTTGGATATGAAACTGTAGGAACTCAAACAGTTCCCAATTTAGAATTGAAACAGTTCAGCAAACAAATTATTATTTTTTCGAGTCAGAAGTGATTGCTAATTATAACGATATACCTACTGTTTCTAACCTTTGGAGCAGATGCATATTCAGAACTGAAACTCATATGGCTGTTTGTACCAAAACCTGTATACGTATACTAATATACATAACATAAAAGCTACCGCAATGTGGTGTAAATTTTACAAGAATAATAAGCTAATCGATTATCAATCAAAGAGCCATACTGAACATAAATCTTCAGCAAAAGTAAAAATCAAATATCAGCTAATAAGGATCAAACATGAGAAAATTAAAAATAAAAAACAACTAAGGATTGGGACTATGGCTTATCTGATGCAGATCATGACATGGGGAGAGAGGGCTTATTGCAGAACTAAATAGCTACTTAAAAAGCATCTAGGATTCTATCTAAAGGCAAATGAGTAAAGACCAGACCTAAGGCTACCTAAAAGAAACTAACATCAATCAAAGTACACCATAGAATCATCTCAGAATGAGCAGAATAAAATAGTGCAGAAAACTACTAACTGCAATCTTAAATCAGCAACAAATAAACTCTAAAATCTACTAAAAAGTGAGGAAATGTCAAAGGCAAACCAGGCATTCTCTAAAATCTACTAAAACGTGAGGAATTTGACCAATGTTGACTTATGTTGACTCTTTGTAAAACTCAAGTTCAAGATTATCTGAGAAACTAATAAACTCACAGAAGCTTAAACAAGCTTTTGTGAGTTTTAAACAACAATTTTAAAAGCTAATTTAACCAATTCTCAAATGACAATGAATTTTAAGGCCCAACCTAAATGAAAGCTCAAGTAAGTAAAGAGAAACTTACAGCACGACAGGGACAAGTGTAAGAAACTTCCTGTTGCGAGTGAGCTGCTTGCCGCTATCGATTTGCTCCCACCATGTCAACCTGTTGTAGATACCCTGGTCATCAGCAAACGAAGTTTCATGAACGCTAGTAGACGGAGATGTTGGGGGAGTAGCAAGCTCCCCATGAATAGTCCATATTGTGTACCCGGTAAAAACCATAACGCAATAAGTGTTCATGAACCTCGTCTACTTCCAATAATTCATCATTACAACATCTAAGGCAAGGACATATAATTGATCCTCTTATGTCTCTATACGAGCAAAATTAATAAACGACTCGACTCCTTTTCTATAAGTAATGCTTTTTATGTGTGCGTTGATCCAACTTTTGTCCATCATATTGATTTACCTAAACAAGTAATAAATGTTTATAACATACCATTAAGTTAATATACGATACAAATGCTTTGCAAAACTTAAAGATCTAATGAAACGCTTAGTCATTGTCGAGCATATGCAATATAAACAACTAATTACCTATACGTGGTCAAATGAAACAAACCATAAACCAAAAACCTACAAGCAGAATTCACCTAATCTACAGCTAAACTCTCTGTGATTATACAACACAATCTATTTTATTTACATCTATCAGCAATCATCAATCGAATGTACATACTCTAAACATCAAAATACACAATCAGAATCATAATCACTTACAACAACCCTATGAATAAATCAGTTATCATCAAGCTTAGCTCTACACTCAAAAAAGACCTTAATCGTTTTTATCAACCAGTGATCCATAGACGAAAACGACCGTAAATCATCAACCGCAGGTCAATCATACAAACACACGAAGTCTAAACACGAAACAATCACACACGGAGTAGAAATAACCTAACGCATCTCACAACATAATTTCACAAGTTCGATAACCTATCATTTACAATTTGACATGAATCGGAAAACATGAATTCCAAAAAGTAATAATAACAACTTCAGAAGCTGAACATGAAATTAAAATAAAATTAGGGATTAAAGAAATAATACATACATGAAGATTGACCTGATAATCGGAACAGTAATAACTTCCGGTACATCAACAACCGTTAGATCTGGTGCCACGTCACGGCGTGAGGGTAAGGATGTAACAGTAATACGTTTATGAAGTTGAAGGAGGAAATATTTTAACAGTAAGTGTGAATTATACGTTTTTTTGGGAAGGGATAGTTATTTTAAGTGTGATTTTATAAAAGTAGTTTTTTTGAGTGGATAA
>OU343216.1:72501926-72523002 GCA_910596185.1 Chrysanthemum makinoi | reverse complement strand
TTCATTTTCCCTAGAAGATTCAGCCTTTTCAGACTTGGCATTGTCATTCTCATCATCATCATCATCGTCCTCATTTTTTCGACCCATAAAGGACATTAAATCCGTAGACCATAGCCCTGAAGCTGCTAGTAAACGACCAATTAATACACATACTCAAATGTGACATCATCAAAGAAAAGGATGCATATTCAATCCACTTGAAATAAACAACTCTTTATTAACGGTCACAAACCTTTTGATTTCGAAACCAATATGGACTAAAAGATTCTTGACATTTGGGCATTGTGTTTAGAAAGAAATTATGTGGTACCAAATAATCAGAATTGGATGAACTTTTTAAACCGAATGTAATGTGAAATATACAAATTATGTAAGCATTAGGTTGACATATGAAGAGTGATTCTTCTCCAGGAGATAATCTTATTTTCCAAGTAACCAATCCTGCGATCTTGCTCTGCTTTGAATGCCATCAGATCGTCCACCTTTTCAATCAACTATAGTGAAAAATTAGCTTACCAATAATCAGGATCGTGATAATCTAAATCACAAAATCGATCATTGATACCTAGTGATAAAATGTTTAAACATACCTTTTGAAGCATCGTCATTGATGGAATCTAGGCTCCAACATCAAGATCTAACATTTCATTTGAATAGTACTCATTGCCACTGCCACCACCAAGCATAAATCTTATCATTTAAGGTAGCACCGGCTAGGCTTCCCTTTTTGCATTAAGGAGGATTGGACTTGTCTCATTTTTTGGACCATATGATTCAACTTCACGAAAGAAACAATATATGTCGTGTAGCAGGACAAACGCATTACACATAGAGATAGAATAGCAAGTTACTACACATATCATACCGGACCTGCCGGTTCCACCACCAAATACATAGAGTTCACCATCCAATATCGAAACAGGAGCATAACATCTTGCATTATTCATTGGCTTTGAGATTTAGTCTACAATATTAGTCTTTTGCAAATCAAGAGGCGGTTCTACCTTTGTGGTGTGAACATTACTAATTCTTGACAATAGCATTAATAGTGGCGACGATTTTTTAATAAAACTAACACGGGAGATTAATTCTTGTCCGCGGGTATTTTATGAATACCAAAATGCTTCATCTTTGGTCCATCTTGGAGAATCATCTATAGTAATCCATCAGTTTATTCATGTTGAGTATTTAGAACATTTATATCATGAAAAGATTAAAAATTTTAAAAAAACATTAAAAAAAACAAATAAATAAAAAGAAATTGAATATACATACCTTTTCTTGCATAACAACCTCAGACGAAACATCAAAAGGAACTGGTTTGTCATGAGTTAGTAATAATAGACTTTTATGAAATCAATAGTCGAAATTGAGTGTCTACTGTTGATTTGGACTTCTTTCTATAAACGGGTTCCCAATCAAATATGCAAGTCTCGTGAACTACCAAGCTCATAAAAAAACTTCATCAAGAGTTTATTTACTAAAAAGCTCAAGAAATGGAAGATTTTGAAATTTATTTACCTTAATCCCTCATGTGTGTATTGTCACGTGTATCGGTTTGAGAAGAAGTTACTTCTCCCTACGGTGTCTTGATTCCAACCCATACGATTAACCGATCAATTGCATCCTCGACCTTGAGGTCTCAACAACACTTGACGGCGGTAGCGACAACTTTTGTCTCTAGGAATTGAATGCATTTCTTAAGCAAGAACACTAAAGAATCTAAATCCGTTGCATTCCTCAACTTTCCAATGGATACAGCTAAGCAAAACCTATAGAGCGACACTTTCGGTCTTGAGAAAAGTAGCGCATAAACTCCCCACATATTGAAAAATAATAAGTACTTGGAAATAAAAAAGAAAAACATTATAGTATCATTGAAGGTGTAGTGTGCGTGCAGAAAAAACAATCAATTCAAATTTATATTTTGATTTATATCTTGCACGATCATGATGTTAAGACCTCCAAGAGGAGTGACCAGAATAGCTGGTGCAAATGCACAGGCTACAAACTTTGCTTCCCATATTAATCTAATAAGCAACTTAGATAATCAAACTCTTATCCTCTCAAAATTGTTTACAGCATTTGTATCAAAAAGTAATAAGCAATCCCATAAATACACATGTTTCAAATATTTACACAAAATTATATTCTTACGAACAAAAGCGGGTTGGTGACCTTTTAGAAACTGCTTGGATCCCTCTTCTTTTAGTTTTATTCACGTTGGCTCTTTAAACTTTTCGCCAATTTGTTTCTACACAACAGCAAACCATATAAATTATATAAACAAACATAGCCAACTAAAATTGAATAAGTTACCACAAACATATGAAAGTACAATTGATTACACAACGCTTCACAATCGGGCTAAAAGTGCATACTTAGCTCACCGTTTGCATCTGCTTTTCTTTTTTTCGTTGGAACATGTAGTAAGTTTTGAAAAAAAAATGGTTGAACCAATGATATTAGGGTTCTGTAAAAAAATGTATAATGAATGAAAAAAGATATGTATAATAAGTTTTTAAAAAGATAATTACTTAATATAATTTTTGTAGATAAATTGTATTTAGTATAGGATTACAATATAATTATAAGCATTTATAGATTATAATATGCAACATGATTATCAAAATAACTTGTTGCCTAAGTGGTAAACACACAAGTTATTTATACTAATCTTACAAACAACCCAAGTTCGAATCTCACCATGGTCATTTTTTTAAATTCAATTTTAGAAATAATTGCTTAGGAATTTCGAAAATTAATACATAAAATCCGAAAATTAAATATTATTCTTAGGTGGATAAAAATATTGCTTAGTTGGACAACAAATCATTATGTGATATTAAATTGGATTAGGTAGCATTGAGGTAACATTAATGCCAAATGACTCATGTTATATATAATATAGAGATATTAATGTTCTTGTGGTGAACACCTTAAAATGAAAAATAATAGGCACCAATAATTTTGTGCCATGTGGATATTAAGTAATTAAATTAAAGTAAAATCACAAATAAACACATAAGGGTAAAATCGGCATTTACTCATCCTATCTCCATAAACCCTACAAATGGCTGAAATTTTATCAATACTAATTTATAATGCATTTAAGCCTACAAATTAGAAGGCTTAAAAGTGACTTTTCTTGCTTATTATGGAAAGAGTTTTAATAACCAAAATTAAGATAAGGAGCTCCAATCATGAGATGACATGTGTCACTTCTTAACAAACTCAAGCCTAACCTAACAAACTCCAAACTAACTCCTAACACTAAAAAATTAAGATAAAGAGCTCCGATTATAAAATGGCGTGTGATTTCTCAACTAAAATTCATCTTTATTTTCAAATTAAAATATCTTTTATCTACTTATTTTTTTTATAATCTAATTTCACCATATTTTCTAAAATTTTATGCTCTTTAATTCAACATCCATTTTGATATATTTTTATGAGTTTTTAGTTTTATATTTTTAATGGGTTTATTTTATTTTAATTCAAATTTTTACAACTTTAACCTTTATTTCATTTATTTCAATCAATATAATTTTGATTTGTCAAAATCATATACTTTTGGGATAATGTTTGGCAGCGTAAAGAGATTGCGAGGGTATTTCTATATCTTGGAATAATGATGCGGCGGGAAAACTACGGGAAAGTTACGGGTAACCCAAACAAACACTTACAACTAACACATATACATTCAAAGTGTTGTGAAACGAATTCACTAAGCGGGTAGCAAATACTATACTATTGCTCCGCGCCATTGCATGCTGGATGCCCGGTAGTATCTCCTAAAATCTCACGCCTCTTTTTCCTTCACTTCAGTGAAAACCACTACATCATCACCACATTCATCGAGCGTCCTCTTTGTGGTTGTTTATCGATTTTCATGTTATAATGAGCTTTAAGTTTCTTGGGATTCAACCAATCTTGCCGCGCCGAGAAAATCTGTTTATTAATGATCTCCGAACTTAAGCTGGAATCTGTGTGTTTAGATGGTTTCGGAGACAACAATCAGATAAACAAAAACGAAAATAATATTTGTATGCTTTTATTAATAAACAGATTTTTCGTTTTAGTTTTCGTTTTTCGAGAACTTAACGGATTCAACCACGTCTTGTTCATCATTTTTTATTTATTTTTTTAAATCAGTTGAGGTGATGTCGAAAGCACCATTAACAGGTATATATTTTGTCATTGTTATTAGAGCTAATTTCTTGTCAAGGCCTTGTGGTATTGAAATAGCATATCTTTCTGTTTTCTTTTAAATAGATGATGATCCTCAAGAGATGGTTGATTATGTGGAAATAATACGTGTTTTTTTAGAAGGTTAGTTTGATGTTTTCCATATAAATAACATACTAGGGAGTAATATCATTTTGTTATTTCAAATTTTGTTCATTGAACTAATCTGTTCAAATTTTGTTCATGGTAGTTTTAAGATCTGTAACTTGCGACAACCAAGGTTAGACTCGTGAGGAACGAAATATGACAACCACATATCTACGTGAACACCACGATGCATCTTGTTATTGTGAAACACTAGTTTAGGTTCTTGTTTTTATTTTTTATTTTTAAGATAATGTATCAGTATTAAGTATTAAGATTTTGTAATTTAAGTATGTTTAATATTTTTTGGAATACCATATTAGTTTAGGTTGTGGTGGTTTTAGGTAAATGATACTATTTTGGTTTATTGTTAATCATTTAGTATTATTTTAATATGTAGCTATTATTTTAGAATCTTGTATTGAAAATTTTAAATTGGTGGGAGTTGATTTTCCGTTTGCTACGAACGAACACTATTTCCACCACACAACCGGTTGGGCTATTTTTAATGTTGGGCTTGGTTAAAAAATAATGGACGAATTTTTCAATCAGTAAGAGCATCTTCATTCATAGCTTGGGTTAAGTTTAACACGGTTAGCGTTAAGCGTCAGCATCGAACTTTAACATTTAGCTACATCTAAAAAAAAACAACTACATCAATAACATCAAAACACACACATCAATAACATCTCAAGTTAAACTTTAACATTTCATATTTTCAATTTCAACCCTAAACTAAAACAAACACTTCATTTATTAAAAAACATATCACATTTAACATTAAACACAAATTACATTAAACGGTAAACACGAATTACATTAACATACTAAAACTACAACGAATACTGATGAAAATAAAACTACTAAAACAAAAAAGCGAATCATCTGAGGCAAACCCCTCGAACTTGAAGGTGAATTAAACTTCGCTATTAAGAGCCGAGTCTCCATTATGTCAGTAGTTGTCTTGAAGATCTTGAGCTTCCCTTGCTTCTTGCTCCGACGGCGGCTTACTCGTGGCGTTTTCAATATCTTGTTCTAGTTGACGAAGGAAGCCTCACAGCCGTGGGGATTGTTCGCGAGGTGGAGTTGGAACAATGTGATTGTTCCGCAGGTGGAGAGTTTAAAATACATTTTCGGTTGAAACGGAAAAGCCAGGTCAGTGGAGTTAGTAAACTTCAAACTCGGTTGAGTTGGAAAGTGGTTTCCGCAACTTTTCGGACTTGGGAATTCTTGAGAAAAATCTTTGCGAGAATTTTTTTTTGTGTGTGTAACTTGTGTGTGTTGTGTGTTCTAAACAACTCACAGTAGAGTTGTATATATAGGCAGAGTTGATTTTGAGTTTGAATAAATCCTGCTCATATTTGAATTTTAAATTTCAAATTTGAATTTCAATTTATCCCTTGAGAATTAACCAGTATAATTTAAATTTGAATTTGAATAAGTTGAGGGGGTGTAAGTGAAAATTTATTTGAAATGGTTTAGAGGGGTGAAATGATTTTTTTTTTTTTTTTTCATTTAACGCCCGTTATGGGCTTAACTTGAACCACTTAACACCGTTATACCCCAACCCTCCCATCGGCTAAAACCTCCTAACGCCCCAAAAGCTTCACTTTAAAGCGGTGTATGGCGTTCACGATGTAATTGCTCTAATAGTTTCTTGAATGACACATATAGACTGACACATTAAATTATACTATATATTTATAATGACACACTAAAATTTTAATACATTTGTAGTGATACACTACAAAATTTTTGAACATTGTAACGACACATTATGTTTATCATATAATTTTTTTGATACATATGGAGGGACACATTAAATTTTACGATATTTTTATAATGACACATAAATTTTTGATACTTTAGATGATTACTTTTGATATTACTTCCTAGTATGTTATTTATATGGAAAACATCAAACCAACCTTCCAAAAAAAGACTATTATTTCAACATAATCAACCATCTCTTGAGGATCATCATCTATTTAAAAGAAAAAAAAAAGATATACTATTTCAATACCACAAGGCCTTGACAAGAAATTAGCTCTAATAACAATGGCAAAATATATACCTGTTAATGGTGCTTTCGACATCACCTCAAGTGATTTAAAAAATGATGAACAAGGCGTGGTTGAATCGGGTTAAGTTAGGAATAACAACTAGCATATGGATACCATAGCCGAGTGAGCTACTGAGGAGGAGCGGTGGGCAATGCCCCCCTCTTCACTTTCCGGTGTAGTGTAATTTTTTTAAAGATTCTCATGTCTCTCGTCATTCCCCCACTTAAACCAAATAAGCGAAGTAAAGTTAAACAACTCTAGTAGAGTTGTATATATAGGTATAGAGTTGATTTGAGTTTGAATAAATCAGCTCATATTTGAATTTTAAATTGCAAATTTGAATTTGAATTTATCCACAGAAATTAAGTATAATTTAAATTTGAATTTGAATAGGTTGAGGGGGTGTAAGTGAAAATTTATTTGAAATAGTTAAGGGGTTGAAATGATTTTTTTTTTTTTCATTTAAGTTATGGGCTTAACTTGAACAATCACTTGCCGTTATACCCCAACCCTCCCATCGGCTAACCTCCTACTTGCCCCAAAAGCTTCACTTTAAAGCGTATGGCGTTGAATGTAATAGTCATATAGGCTGACACATTAGAATTATACTATATATTTATAATGACACACTAAAATTTTAATACATTTGTAGTGATACACTACAAAATTTTTGAACATTGTAACGACACATTATGTTTATCATATAATTTTTTTGATACATATGGAGTGACACATTAAATTTTCTGATATTTTATAATGACACATAAATTTTTGATACTTTAGATGATTACTTTTGATATTACTTCCTAGTATGTTATTTATATGGAAAACATCAAACTAACCTTCCAAAAAAAGACTATTATTTCAACATAATCAACCATCTCTTGAGGATCATCATCTATTTAAAAACAAAAGATATACTATTTCAATACCACAAGGCCTTGACAAGAAATTAGCTCTAATAACAATGGAAAAATATATATACATTAATGGTGCTTTAGACATCACCTCAATGATTAAAAAAATGATGAACAAGGCGTGGTTGAATCGGGTTAAGTTCGGAATAACAACTATCATATGGATATAGCGCGGCGAATTCTGGAGGCGCGGTGGAGCGCGTGCTACTCTGCTTTCGGTGTAGTGTAATTTTTTAAAGATTCTCATATACGTAGTCATCCCCCCCAAAAACCAAATAAGCGAAGTAAAGTTGAACAAAAGAGCTCTATGGTTGGAAGGTCTAGTGTTTTGGGAAAGATAAAGGTGGCTAGGTGGGAAAGAAGATGAACAAGATGAGTTTTTTTCTTTCTTTTTCAAAAAGAATTGGAAAAGATAAAGAGTTTTTTGTAACTTGTAATTATAAGGTAAAGTTGACTTTGTGTCTGGGTGAGAGATGGCCATGTAAGATCTTTGCTACTCGGATATATTTCACACGTAAAGTGCATAGTTTGTTTCTTTGTTTGTTTTGATATTTGCTATCTATTCTAACTAATAAAACAGAGTTTTTTTCAAGCAAGTAATTAATTTTTTCTATAATTATCTCTTATCCTCGGTGACCGTGGCAAACATCGGAATTAAAACTTCCACCCTATGACAAAACACTTCATCCGTTTTTTTTTTACTTTACTACTAAAAAACATTGACCAAACAAAAGATAACGATCATCACTTATCTTCTCCAAAAAAAGAAAAAAAAGCGCACTATTTCAAAAAATCTTCACACAAGGTACACTGATTTTATCAAAGACTCATAATTTATAAGTTGGATTTTCAATTTTTTTTTAGGTTTGATTTAATAAATTGCATACTAATAATTTTTAGGATGTTTAATAAATTTTTGAGGTTTGATTTAAATGATTTTAGATTTTTTTGCTGTTTAATAATTTTTATTGGTCATTCTTAATATTTTTTTTTTGTTTATAATTGCATCAGGTAATTATCTTAGGTGTTTAATCAGATTCTTTTTAATGTTGGAAATGTCTGATAAAACCTACTATAAATTGATACTTCGATAAATTAATAACCTCGATAAAATTAATAATTTGTCGGTCCCAACTTGGACCAATACAAATTGGACTCCGTCGATAAAATAATAAGATAATAATTTTTTGAAGCCTCGGTGTATATATATATAGTCTAACGAAACTATAAATTAATAATCATTAAAATTCCATATATATATATATATATATATATATATATATATATATATATATATATATATATATGTGTGTGTGTGTGTGTGTGTGAGAGAGAGAGATACACTTTTAAATCCTAAGATTGTTTAATAAAATGAATTTATAGTCACCATTTTTTGTTGAACTTCAAATCTATATTGAGTTTATCATAAAATCTCCTTATTACACTAAAGGTTGGTGTATTTGTCTTCTTGTATTACAACAAAAAGTGTTACTTTTATTTTCATAAAGTGTGAATGTGTATTTATAAAATGTTAATTGAACTTGTTTTCAATCATTTTAGTCTCTAATGAGTAATGAGTATGCATTGTAACTAGCTGGTATATATTAGACTTGAAAATTTAAAATCATACGTAAAACCTATTTAAATTAATAAATTATTAATTTATCGATATAATAATATCTCGCTAAATTAATAAAATATCCGATCTCAACACAATTAATTTATAGAGGTTTTCTTTGTAATTTTTAAGATTCTCATGTGCAATGTAGTCATTCCCACTTAAAAACCAAATAAGCGAGTAAAGTTAAACAACTCACGGTAGAGTTGTATATATAAGCGAGTTGATTTGAGTTTGAATAAATCCCGCTCATATTTGAATTTTAAATTGCAAATTTGAATTTGAATTTATCATGGAATTAACAGGTATAATTTAAATTTGAATTTGAATAGGTTGAGGGGTGTAAGTAAAAATTTATTTGAAATAGTTTAGAAGATTGAATTTTTTTTAACGGCCGTTATGGGCTTAACAGACAATTAGCGCCGTTATACCCCAACCCTCCCATGGCTAACACCTCCTAGCGCCCCAAAAGCTTCACTTTAAAGCTTGTATGGATTCTGAATGTAATTGCTCTAATAGTCTGCGAATGACACATATAGACTGACACATTAAATTATACTATATATTTATAATGACACACTAAAATTTTAATACATTTGTAGTGATACACTACAAAATTTTTGAACATTATTAACACATTATGTTTATCATATAATTTTTTTGATACATATGGAGTGACACATTAAATTTTACGATATTTTTATAATGACACATAAATTTTTGATACTTTAGATGATTACTTTTGATATTACTTCCTAGTATATTTATTTATATGGAAAACATCAAACTAACCTTCCAAAAAAAGACTATTATTTCAACATAATCAACCATCTCTTGAGGATCATCATCTATTTAAAAGAAAACAAAAAGATATACTATTTCAATACCACAAGGCCTTGACAAGAAATTAGCTCTAATAACAATGGCAAAATATATACACGTTAATGGTGCTTTGACATCACCTCAAGCTGATTTTAAAAATGATGAACAAGGCGTGGTTGAATCGGGTTAAGTTCAGGAATAACAACTAGCATATGGATATAGCCAGCGGATTCTGAGGAGGGCCGATTGGCGGCGATGCCCTACTCAGCTTTCCGGTGTAGTGTAATTTTTTAAAGATTCTCGTATGCATGCCGTCCCCCCCTTAAAACCAAATAAGCAGTAAAGTTGAACGAGCTCTCGTGGTTGGAAGGTCTAGTGTTGCGGGAAAGATAAAAGGTGGCTAGGTGGGAAAGAAGATGAACAAGATTAGTTGTTTTCTTTCTTTTCAAGAATTGGAAAAGATAAAAGAGTTTTTTTTTGTAACTTGTAATTATAAGGTAAAGTTGACTTTGTGTGCGGGTGAGAGATGGCCATGTAAGATCTTTGCTACTCGGATATATTTCACACGTAAAGTGCATAGTTTGTTTCTTTGTTTGTTTTGATAGTTGTTATCTATTCTAACTAATAAAAGCAGTTTTTTTCAAGCAGTAATTAATTTTTCTATAATTATCTCTTATCCTCAGTGACCGTGGCAAACATCAATTAAAACTTCCACCTATGACAAAACACTTCATCCGTTTTTTTTTACTTTACTACTAAAAAACATTGACCAAACAAAAGATAACGATCATCACTTATCTTCTCCAAAAAAAGAAAAAAAAAAAAAAAAAAAAAAAAAAAAAAAAAAAAAAAAGCTACTATTTCAAAAAATCTTCACACAAGGTACACTGATTTTATCAAAGACTCATAATTTATAAGTTGGATTTTCAATTTTTTTTTAGGTTTGATTTAATAAATTGCATACTAATAATTTTTAGGATGTTTAATAAATTTTTGAGGTTTGATTTAAATGATTTTAGATTTTTGTTTAATAATTTTTATTGGTCATTCTTAATATTTTTTTTTTGTTTATAATTGCATCAGGTAATTATCTTAGGTGTTTAATCAGATTCTTTTAATGTTGGATCTTGTCTGATAAAACCTCTATAAATTGATACTTCGATAAATTAATAACCTCGATAAAATTAATAATTTGTCAGGTCACTTTGGGACCAATACAAATTGGACTCCATCGATAAAATAATAAGATAATAATTTTTTTGAAACCTCGGTGTATATATATTTGTCCTAACGAAACTATAAATTAATAATCATTAAAATTCCTATATATATATATATATATATATATATATATATATATATATATATATATATATATATATATATATATATATATATATGTGTGTGTGTGTGTGTGTGTGAGAGAGAGAGAGAGAGAGATACACTTTTAAATCCTAAGATTGTTTAATAAAATGAATTTATAATTAAGCGCATTTTTTTTTGAGACTTCAAATCTATATTGAGTTTATCATAAAATATCCGTATTGCACTAAAGAGTTGGTGTGTTGTCTTACCGTATTACAACAAAAGTGTTACTTTTATTTTCATAAAGTGTGAATGTGTATTTATAAAATGTTAATTGAACTTGTTTTTCAATTATTTTTAGATCTCTAATGAGTAATGAGTATGCATTGTAACTAGCTGGTATATATTAGACTTGAAAATTTAAAATCATACGTAAAACCTATTTAAATTAATAAATTATTAATTTATCGATATAATAATATACGCTAAATTAATAAAATATCTAGTCTCAACACTATTAATTTATAGAGGTTTTCTTGTATAATTTTTATTTATTTATTTATTTATTTATTTTTTTTTGAATCGATGGTAATTGGTTGTCACCATGAAAATATTGTCGAGAGATGCAAAAATGTATAGTAGACTTATTCACGGTGAAATTGCTATTCATTTTGATAATTGTTTCATCTCGAAATAAATATATACAACATAATCAAAATCAAATTCAAAAAGATCATATCTATACTACATATAATAAGCGGTCAAAGGTGAAAAATTGAAAAGTTGAATTGTTGAAATTAGTCAAATGAGAGAAATGCGTAGTGTAATTAATACTCATATAAAACATCCATTACTTACAAGTCAATAATTTATTCACATTGTACAACCAATTAAAAGCACATCTACCAAATTAAAAAAAACAATTAAAACACCCCTTACTAAAAGTACAATAAAATTTTCATAACGTACAATTTAAAGAAGCTACAACATAATCTAAAATATAAAATAATTAAACACACTAATTAATGATATTTTTAAAACACCGTAAAATGAAAAATACATGTTATTATACACATTATACAAATTAATAAAACACACTTCAATACAAGCTAACAAGTTGATGTTACATATAGTTTTGAAAACTGGACCGGACCGGACCAACGTGTTCAACAGGGAACGGTGTCTCCACGGTTCAATTAAAGCCATCGAAAATGGTAGAGGGGCCGTTGAAACCGATACAAGCGGTGAATCAGTCTCATCGAGATCTATTTACTGCGGTTAATAGTCACGAGGTACTTCGCCGCCAAGCAGCTAATACCCGCTATATACTATATATAAAGGAAAACAAAAAAGTAAAAAGTGAAAAGTTGAAACTAAAAGTTGAAATATTGAAGACATATATTTCAAAAGAAAATTATTAATACACTGAAAACCATGTTAACCCAGAAGCTTCAAACGTGGGTTGAGCGATTTAATTTGACTTGTTTTCGACCCAACCTGTCGGGTTGACTCGGTTTGAATCGACTTGTTTTTTTAGGAACGGTTCAGCGGTTGAACCACGGGTCGAACCAGTTTCAAATTTGACAAAATTATATGAGAAATGATGAAGTAGTTGTGGGCATTGTGAAATTTGGAAAAATGATAGACCAAGTAATTGTAGTTTTGTTATTTATTTATTTGACACATGCGTTGTCATTTGTATAATATTATTAGAAAAATGTTGGTCTTCTTGCACCAGCTTGGGGCTGACATATATGAATCTTCTTTTAAAAGTTAATATATATTGTATATCCCTTTGTCCGGTTTATCAATAATGTTATGTAAGTTTATTAGAATCACAAAAATTAAATAGTATTGTTATCTGTAGAGATAATTATTTGTACCCCAAACAAATTGCTTTAAAACAATGCTTAAATATTTATGCAAATTGATAGTACAAGATAATCTTATTATGGTGATATTAAATTTGTAAGGTTAAAAGTTTAAAAGCCACCAAGAATAATACCGCTACACATGTAAAAAAAATAGTTATCATTTGCAAATTATACGACAAAACAAGAAAAGCGGTTACCTGCGTTGGTTATACATCAAACTACAATATAATATTGCCAACTATATAATACTGTTGCTTTATAATCTTGAATCTATTATTACTAAATCTTAATAACTTAAAAGTTAAAACAATCCTATTAGAAATATACTCTCACACTTAGATCACTCCGTAATTTTTTGAAAGCGGTATATTTCGCGCTATGCAACCAGCATCAATTATAGTTATTAGAAAATGATTATCGGCGTTCTGAAATACGGTTTATTTGGCTGATCAGATTCTTTGCAGGCACGGGTGTCTAGTCTCCTTAAATAAATTAATATCAGTTTCAAAAAACCCAAAAGGTGTTTCAAAATCAAAATCAAATTCAAAACAGAATCAAAACAAACTAAAAACATCGATTCAAAATCTCCCTTATACTGCAACACGCGTTTCAAAATACAACGAAAACCAGTTTCAAAGGTGGATAATTGGTGTTCATCTGCCATGGATGCTCTTGAGTTCCGCCAAATAATTTCGGTAAGTTTTAATTGTGTTGAATCGAATTGGTTTATATTATTGCTGATTTTATTTTATTTATTATTATTATTTTTTTAATGTTTATGATGTACACTCAGTATATTTTATCTTTAAATTTATATATAAAGTTGTTCACTTGCATACCGACTTGAAAGAAGGCACTATCCTGGGATGTTTGGTTATTCTTTCTGCTGTCAGTATTTACTTAGTGATTTTGCAAACTGGGAGTGTTTATGTAATCTTATTGACAAAGGCTAGAATATTTACACAATACGAATGGTTTACTAAACAAGGAGACGCCAATACCGTTAAAGAAGAGGTAAATCTCAATTCTTAGTAACTTCTCATTTAAGTTGCATTTTAATGGCAATTAGAATAACTTTCATGTTGTAACTGTGTGGTATTTCAGTTTGATCGTGCGTATCTTGGGTCTCCTAATATTGTTGTTGTACTTCATCACGAAAGGAAGGCCTCACATATGTTGGTAAGATTGGTTGCTCATAACATATTCATCAAGTATATTGTGTTTTACTTAATGCGTCAAATGTGGATCCTTTGCTGACTATTTTGACCTTAAAGGGACTATATTTCGGATAACTTATTAAAATTGGTGCTTATATGGGCTGTTTGGGAATGCTTAATGGAACTACTTATTAAGGGAAAATGAGTGTGTGATTGGTTATCTAAATTGCTACATTTATAAAAGGAACTGCTTATAAGGGTACTTTTCTGGATTGTTTATTGAAACCGCTTATCAAATGAACCTTTATAAATGGTTGTAATGTAATACGCAATTCCAAATAGCCCCTTTGTATGCAGCATTTAAATAAGTTAAATCAACTTTACAGGAAAGAGTAGTAGCTAAACATACTTAGTGTGCCTGTAATGTAGAGCACACCAGTTTTATCTGATAAATAGAACTCCAAATAGTAGATCACATCCAGATACTTTCCACTTATCAAGTGCTCATTTCATAGCTGCTCAAGAAAGCGGAAGTGCAACCAAGGTTAGGACTTTGGGACTTGGACTGAACTTTTTTTTAAATATATATGCATGGAGTTTGTGACAACAAAGAAAATGCCCATACAAGTTTTGAGATTATGCTTTGCAGATTGTAGTCTATAGATTATATAACTGTTCTCATATTTAACCCAAGCTACAATTTGTAATTTCTAGCCTGTGCCTTTGCAACTGTTCAGAGATGTTTATCATGTAATTAACTATTATCATATTGTGCTATTATTGTTCATACTTGCATTTTCCATGGGAAGTAATCTGATTCAATATGCGGTAATCACTTTGAAAACGCACAATCAAACTCCCGTCAGTGTTAGAAGTGTGTGGCACAACTGTTTAAATATATTATTTATATGAAAGATCTTTACCGAAATTTCTTATGTAAAGATGTCATTTGCTATGACTCTCCATGATAGTATGTTTGTTTCCTTGGTAATCTGCACTTTCTAATGCAATAAAGTTTTCAGGCGAAATTCAATTATGGAATCAACGTTCATTAGCGCTCATTTCGTAGAAACTACCTAAAAGATGGAGTTGTCCCAGCGACAGCTGAGATAACATTTATCGTTATTCTGAACTTATTCCGATGAACAACAACATTGTCAAAGGCACCAAGATGGCAAATATATATATGTTATATAACTCTAGCAATACTTGAGCATGTGAGTAGTTATGTTCATTTATGATCCCGTTTTCATTTCAATGCGTTGGATTTGTAAATTATCTGTCACATCTTGGAATTCTATGTTGACTCCGGTTATGAGCTACTGATAACTTCTTCCATTGCTATTTTTTTTTTAGTTTTTATTTCTTTGTAATACAAATGATCATTGTTGTAACACCAGGAACCAAATGTCATTCATGTGATATATCATGGTCAATGACCTGGCCATGTACAACTTCACAGCGCTTGAGCGAAGAATTTGTGCCTGGCGGATCTACTTTTCTTATTTCCGTGGATCGTTCATTGACTGAAAGCAAGGTATAATATTCCAAATGTCATTCATGTGATATATCATGGTCAATGACCTGGCCATGTACAACTTCATATGCGTGTTATTATTTTAAAGATTAAACCACATGTTACAGAACAGAGTTGTAAAGTTGGAGGTCGAATTGGATGCATCTAAACATGCGTGGGGAAATGAGCATTATATTAGAAGATAACCTTGCTAAAGAGGAGAAAAACAAAAGAGTAGCAGAGTTATCTAAGCAAATACTATATTAATTAAAGACACCTTGGTAACATTTTCTTTGTGTATTTAATGAATATCTTTGAATTTTATATCGAGAGGGCAACTTTTAACGCATTTTCTTATGAATGGGTCGATATGGGTTGTATAAGTAAATGAGTCAAACGGGTTTAAAGCCACCTAGACTATATATTTTAATTTGTAAATCATCCGCAAGGCTGCAAAACTGTAGTTTTTTGGGATTTTTAGGTATGCATGCTTAAGTTTTAAGGGGTGTTTTGGGCTACTAAAAACTTATGTGCCTGAATAGGATATTTGTGTCTTTCCGAGGGTATTTGTGACTGATGCACAAATGCAGTTTCAAAAGCATATCTAAGGTCATTTTATGAGGTCATTAACTACCATTTCTACACTAGGTCATGTTAGGCTTTTAGTTCTTAAAGATGGGTACAATCAGTCTAAGCTGTTACTAAATATTAAGCGGCTAACATTTCTTTTGAAGCAACCTGCGTTTTTTAGTGTCTTTAAGTGATATATTTGTTGCTTAACATGCGTATGTTAGTACTAAAATATCTAATCCGATCGAGAGATATGTACAAGACTTGATCTTATGTTATGGAACCTTTTATGTTCAAGACTTGATCTCATATTTATGTTATGAACCTTAGACATTAGTATTAATATATATGATTTAAAATGGTTATTCGGTATGAAGAAGGCAACATAAAGAGTAGTATAAGCAACATGGTCAATAAAGAATCTCTACTGGAACGTTTGGTAGAAAAAATTGAGAGAGAATAGAAATGAAATAGAGATTAGAAATTGGAGAGAATAGAAATCGATGAAATTAAAAATACAAAGGACAATTCTCAATGAGATATTGAATTCTCCACTTTTGTTTTCCATGATCTACCAAACAATGGAAATGGAGGCATTTCTATTTCTCTCCCCCTATTTCCCTTTACTAAACACTTTCTACTCAAGAAAAACTATAATGTCCTTGTGTAACCTGTTTTCCTTCTTGTTATTTGACTATTTGTTTGATAAAACACATGTTAGTTAGTACCGATTGTGTATATAGAGTTAGAATGCCATTGCAGTTCCGGCTATCGTTTATTTTAATATCGTACCTCATTGTATATTTTGTACAATCTCTTCAAAATACCCGTAATTTCACGGGTCTTTTAGCTAGTATCTTGTATTTCACAATAATAGTAGCGTAACTATTATTGTCTTTTTTGTTTTCTAATTAAATTTATAGAAGTTAATTCTATTTAAGAAAATAAAATGTATTGATTGGAGTGGTTTTGCTATACAATTTATGTTAAAGTGTCACTTCATTTGTTCAAAAAAAACTCTTGCACCATTACTTAGTGATATAAGTGCACGTAAAATAACTAATACTAAATATTTGGTTTGGTTTTTCAATGTCATCAAAGAATATAAAACATTTTATTTGTTCTGAAGAAAATGTATAGATTAGTATGGTGTTGAATTAGACACGATATTACTCGATGTTCTTTGTTTTAATCACTTTTATTATTTTGTCGAGGCTCGACCCGGATCCGACTGACCTTTACTTGTTGGGTTAAGTTTTTATTTATTAGCTTGTAGGTGAAATTTTTTTGCCCCCTCTCCGAAAATATTCTGGCTCCGCCCTTGGATATAGGTTGATGTTTTTTACTCGGTTGAGAGAGTACCTGTGTTTACATGTCTTTAGATGATTACTTAAACTTGATGAAAAAATGAAAGATTTACATGTCTTTTACGGGTGGTTTGTCAATGTACACTATGTGTTTGATGCAATGCTAGTTGTTATTACATATGGATATAGGTTGATGTTTTTTAATCGGCACCGATTATTAGCTAAGTTCATGTACTAAAACCTCCCATGAGTTCCAAGGTCTTGCATATAACTTAAGTATAAAAAGAAATGTATGGTCGTCGAAACCGGTCTAGCTTTTTTATAAAATTATTTTGCATATCATCAACGTTTAGATGATGTTAACAGGAAAGTGGTCATTAGTTATGTGATCTCGCAAATATGAAATAATATGCGCCATTTATGAAATAAGGTATTGAGATTTTAGAGGCTTTAATAAGTTATCAAATACCTTCACATCTGAAGAAATAAGGTATTGAATATCTTCACATGTGAAGAAATTTGTTTATAACTCGATTTTTGTCGATGGCTTGAAATAAGGTATTGAAATTAGGTGTTCAATGAATGAAATGCAAATTTTTCATTTTATTTATTTTATTTTTTTATATATATAATTAGGTGTTTGATGAAATGTGTAAGTTTTCTTCACATGTGCATTTTTTTAATATATATAAAATTAGGTGTTTGATGAAATGTGTAAGTTTTCTTCACATGTGCAATTTTATTTTTATTTTATTTATTTATTTTTATGAAATTATGTGTTTGATGAAATGTGTAAGTTTTCTTCACATGTGCTTTTTTTATAATTTTAAAATTAGGAGTTTGATGAAATATGTAAGTTTTCTTCACATGTGCATTTTTTTTTATAAAATTAGGTGTTTGATGAAATGTGTAAGAAGGCATAGTTTCACTGTTTTAGGCTACAAACTCTCAATTGTTTTCGAGTTTTCTAAATGGATAGCGAAGGAGGTGTGTTGATGCAATGTTACGAGTTAGAACATAGATGATTAAACACTATCATAACTGTAAAACCCCATAGCTACTTCTTTATAACCAGAAGACCAGTTTTTAAATTTTATAGCTTATGCTAGAGACTTCAATCCGCAGTTCATAGTTTCAACTCAAGCTCATTTAGTGATGATTGATTCGCGGCTAGTTATCAACTTTAGCTCTACTACAATACGATCTTAGAAAAAGGAAGCTTGCACTGAAAGCACGATTGTGAGGGATCCTATTTCCAAAAAGAGAAAGACCGAGGATGGAAATAGTATGCATTCTGCATTGCTTTTGTTCAATTTCCTATTGATGTTATCAGTGCAAAGAAAATTAGCAAGTTTAGCAGTTTGTTTACTTGTCTTTGTTTTTTGTTCGATAGGGATTGCATCTGATGATTTAAAGGATTATAATGAACCTGTTTCCAAGAAAAGAAAGGTTGTGGACGATAATGGTATGCGTTTCTTTCTATGGTCCAATTGCTTATTGACGTTATATGTAGTTTTGTACTATAAGAATTAACAAGCCATAATGTTCTTTACTATGTCCTTGATATGTTACAAAGAAGATTTTGTTCTTCCTATATGTAGAAACTATACTTATACAAGTTCTTAAATGTGGAAATATCGGTTAACTACACGTCTACACTAAAGATTTATAAAGCGCAGCATACAGGATATGTATTGATAATTGTATAATCATACTTTCAGTTATATGTGAATGGTACTCTTGTTTCTTACAGGATATCCGCTAATTCAAGGAAATAATATATTTTTATCTGTATTTGATATGAAAGACATGGTACAAGTAAATTAGACACCTAGTGTTACAATCATTACTATGCAAATACTTATATAAAGAGTAACCTTTTTCTAGGTCAATATGGTTCAACATGTTTTACTGTGTGATTGATGCTTTCATCAACTGCTTTTTTATTTAGCTTACCATGTGGATTAGTCGGCCAAAAGATCTCAAACCATGGTTGCCCAATAACAAAAACTAGGTTGAGCAGTTTTACCCAAATATACAATCATAATAGGTTGTATTGGTGAATCTAATGTAACTAGTATTCTATGTCTAAATTTCAAATTGTATTACGAGAAAACTCGGACGACTAAAGTAGAGGTTTAGTGTTTTTGTGGGGGCTATTTATCGTTAGATTGGTTATACGGTTCCACTAAAAGGCAGTCTCTTATAGTTTCTCCATCATATCTTAGTACTTTTGTGATTGTTCAATATAGAAATCTTAAGAGCTAGGATTGTTATATCTAAGATCAAAGATTTTAGCAGATTCAAGTTTCTTGCAAATTCTTATTGAATGAGAATTGCGTTGTATGTCTAAAATTGTGTTTTTACCTATGAGTTAATACATGGATGACAACTTGGTAAATTTCCCTTTTTAGTGTGCGAGCTTTCTGAGGATCTAAAGAGGGAACTCTCTAAACTCTACCGTGTTCCCTTGCAAGACGAGGATTGGACAAGTTGGTTGGAGTTTACAAAACATACAGCAAGAGTTGGCGTATAAAATATATTAATATTTCTTTTTATCTTCGTATACATATACACATGTATCAACACACATACATGTTCATGACATATTTCATGTTTGTGGCAGACTCCACTTCGTGAAGTATCTAAAAATTTGGTTGAGCAAAAACAATCTCAATTGGAGTTGATCATCCTTTTGTTCGTGTTATTGGTGAATTTGCTGTTGCTACCTTCAACAAGCTGCGTGAGATGGTAGGGTTCCCTTCCACCTGCTATCTACTGTCCTACCATTGGGACTCCCCATGTTTTCATCAACCACCTTTTTACTTGTAAACATATTTGTGTTATTAGCTTGTCAAGAAAGGCGCCCACAACAACATTCGTGATTTCGAAATTATGGAGTGCCAATACTTGCATATGAGAGTTCCCAAGCATTATTTCATCTACATGACTATAGAGGCATTCGAAAAAGGGAAGCTTGGTGTCTATGAGGCCAAAATTGTTTGCTATACAGAAGATGGTCGGAGAACTTTGACCAAGTTTGTCCTTACTGATCGCAGACCAGTTGGTATGTGACTAATTCTGAGCATATCATTTGTTGATTTGGTTATTACACACTATGTAAAATTTGGGGTGCTTCATATCATATGCACTTTTTTATCTTATAAGTTGAAACAGTTTCTAGAGCTGCCAATTTCAACTCTCTTACTGACCACACAAGTATTTATTAGATTTAAAGTTAAGATCATACAGTTTTTCAAGGTCAAACCATTACCCAATCCCCCTACCTGCCCATTTTAGAAACTCTGCTGATTCCTATATCCTGATAGCATTTTCTTTTGCTCGTGTTCATATATGTTGCACATATGGCTCCTTTCACCTTGTTTATGAATTACAACATAGATTCAACTAGGTTATGGCTTTTTTTCCACCTCTTTCTGTGTTGCAATGACTTATCTTGCATGTAGGCAAGAAAGCAATGGCAATGTCTCCTTTGTCTCGCCTGATATCCATATACAAAAGTGTGGAAGGTTAGTCTTTAATGTATTTATTTACTAGTTCATAAGGTCAATTCAAGATTTTGCATTCATCATGG
>OU343216.1:72471406-72501826 GCA_910596185.1 Chrysanthemum makinoi | reverse complement strand
AAAAGGGAAATTTACCAAGTTGTCATCCATGTATAATCCTAGGTAAAAAACACAATTTTAGAATAACGCAATGTCGCATTCAATAAGAATTGCAAGAAAACTGAATCTGCTAAAATCTTTGATCTTAGATATAACAATCCTAGCTCTTAAGATTTCTATATTGAACAATCAAAAATTACTAAGATATGATGGAAGAAACTATAAGAGACAGCCTTTAGTGGAACGTAAACCAATATAACGCTAAAAATAGCCCCCACAAAAACACTAAACCTCTACTTTAGTCGTCCGAGTCTTCTCGTAATACAATTTGAAATTTAGACATAGAATACTAGTTACATTAAGACTCACGGATACAACCTATTATGATTGTACATTTGGGTAAAACTGCTCAACCTAGTTTTTGTTATTGGGCAACCATGGTTTGAGATCTTTTGGCCGAATAAATCCACATGGTAATAAGCTAAAAAAAAGCAGTTGATGAAAGCATCAATCACACAGTAAAACATGTTGAACCATATTGACCTAGAAAAAGGTTACTCTTTATATAAGTATTTGCATAGTAATGATTGTAACACTAGGTGTCTAATTTACTTGTACCATGTCTTTCATATCAAATACAGATAAAAATATATTATTTCCTTGAATTAGCGGATATCCTGTAAGAAACAAGAGTACCATTCACATATAACTGAAAGTATGATTATACAATTATCAATACATATCCTGTATGTTGCGCTTTATAAATCTTTAGTGTAGACGTGTAGTTAACCGATATTTCCACATTTAAGAACTTGTATAAGTATAGTTTCTACATATAGGAAGAACAAAATCTTCTTTGTAACATATCAAGGACAGAGTAAAGAACATTATGACTTGTTAATTCTTATACTACAAAACTACAGATAACGTCAATAAGCAATTGGACCATAGAAAGAAACGCATACCATTATCGTCCACAGTCTTTCTTTTCTTGGAAAAGGGTTCATTAATACCTTAAATCATCAGATGCAATCCCTATCGAACAAAAAACAAAGACAGGTTAACAAACTGCTAAACTTGCTAATTTTCTTTGCACTGATAACATCAATAGGAAATTGAACAAAAGCAATGCAGAATGCATACTATTTCCATCCTCGGTCTTTCTCTTTTTGGAAATAGGATCCCTCACAATCGTGCTTTCAGTGCAAGCTTCCTTTTTCTAAGATCGTATTGTAGTAGAGCTAAAGTTGATAACTAGCCGCGAATCAATCATCACTAAGAAGTCTCTAGCATAAGCTATAAAATTTAAAAACTGGTCTTCTGGTTATAAAGAAGTAGCTATGGGGTTTTACAGTTATGATAGTGTTTAATCATCTATGTTCTAACTCGTAACATTGCATCAACACACCTCCTTCGCTATCCATTTAGAAAACTCGAAAACAATTGAGAGTTTGTAGCCTAAAACAGTGAAACTATGCCTTCTTACACATTTCATCAAACACCTAATTTTATAAAAAAAAATGCACATGTGAAGAAAACTTACATATTTCATCAAACTCCTAATTTTAAAATTATAAAAAAAGCACATGTGAAGAAAACTTACACATTTCATCAAACACATAATTTCATAAAAATAAATAAATAAAATAAAAAATAAAAAATTGCACATGTGAAGAAAACTTACACATTTCATCAAACACCTAATTTTATATATATTAAAAAAATGCACATGTGAAGAAAACTTACACATTTCATCAAACACCTAATTTTATATATAAAAAAATAAAATAAATAAAATGAAAAAAAATTGCACATTTCATTGAACACCTAATTTCAATACCTTATTTCAAGCCATCGACACAAATCGAGTTATAAACAAAATTCTTCACATGTGAGGATATTCAATACCTTATTTCTTCACATGTGAAGGTATTTGATAACTTATTTAAAGCCTCTAAAATCTCAATACCTTATTTCAAAAATGGCGCATATTATTTCATATTTGCGAGATCACATAACTAATGACCACTTTCCTATTAACATCATCTAAACGTTGATGATATGCAAAATAATTTTATAAAAAAGCTAGATCGGTTTCGACGACCATACATTTCTTTTTATACTTAAGTTATATGTAAGACCTTGGAACGCATGGGAGGTTTTAGTACATGAACTTAGCTAATAATTTATGCCGATTAAAAAACATCAAACTATATCCATATGTAATAACAACTAGCATTTCATCAAACACATAGTGTACATTGACAAACCACCCGTAAAAGACATGTAAATCTTTCATTTTTTCATCAAGTTTAAGTAATCATCTAAAGACATGTAAACACAGGTACTCTCTCAACCGAGTAAAAAACATCAACCTATATCCAAGGGCGGAGCCAGAATATTTTCGGAGAGGGGGCAAAAAAAAATTTCACGACAAGCTAATAAATAAAAAACTTAACCCAACAAGTAAAGGTCAGGTCGGATCTGGTCGAGCCTGACAAAATAATAAAAGTGATTAAAACAAAGAACATCGAGTAATATCGTGTCTAATTCAACACCATACTAATCTATACATTTTCTTCGTAACAAATAAAATGTTTTATATTCTTTGATGACATTGAAAAACCAAACCAAATATTTAGTATTAGTTATTTTACAGGCACTTATATCACTAAGTAATGGTGCAAGAGTTTTTTTTGAACAAATGAAGTGACACTTTAACATAAATTGTATAGCAAAACCACTCCAATCAATACATTTTATTTTCTTAAATAGAATTAACTTCTATAAATTTAATTAGAAAACAAAAAAGACAATAATAGTTACGCAGTCATTATTGTGAAATACAGTATACTAGCTAAAAGACCCGTGAAATTCACGGGTATTTTGAAGAGATTGTACAAAAATATACAATGAGGTACGCATTACGAAAATAAACGATAGCCGGAACTGCAATGGCATTCGCAACTCTATATACACAGTCGGTACTAACTAACATGTGTTTTATCAAACAAATAGTCAAATAACAGTAAAGGAAAACAGTGTTACACAAGGACATTATAGTTTCTTTTCTTGAGTAGAAGGGTGTGTTTAGTAAAGGGAAATAGGGGGAGAGAAATAGAAATGCCTCCATTTCCATTGTTTGGTAGATCATGGAAAACAAAAAGTGGAGAATTCGAATATCTCATTGAGAATTGTCCTTTGTATTTTTAATTCTCTACTGATTTCTATTCTCTGAATTTCTAATCTCTATTTCATTTCTATTCTCTGAATTTCTTTCTACCAAACGTGCCCTGTAGAGATTCTTTATTGACCATGTTGCTTATACTACTCTTTATGTTGCCTTCTTCATACCGAATAACCATTTTAAATCATATATATTAATACTAATGTCTAAGGTTCATAACATAAATATGAGATCAAGTCTTGAACATAAAAGGTTCCATAACATAAGATCAAGTCTTGTACATATCTCTCGATCGGATTAGATATTTTAGTACTAACATACGCATGTTAAGCAACAAATATATCACGAAAGACACTAAAAAAACGTGTGTTGCTTCAAAAGAAATGTTAGCCGTTTTAATATTTAGTAACAGCTTAGACTGATTGTACCCATCTTTAAGAACTAAAAGCCTAACATGACCTAGTGTAGAAATGGTAGTTAATGACCTCATAAAATGACCTTAGATATGCTTTTGAAACTGCATTTGTGCATCAGTCACAAATACCCTCGGAAAGACACAAATATCCTATTCAGGCACATAAGTTTTTAGTAGCCCAAAACACCCCTTAAAACTTAAGCATGCATACCTAAAAATCCCAAAAAACTACAGTTTTGCAGCCTTGCGGATGATTTACAAATTAAAATATATAGTCTAGGTGGCTTTAAACCCGTTTGACTCATTTACTTATACAACCCATATCGACCCATTCATAAGAAAATGCGTTAAAAGTTGCCCTCTCGATATAAAATTCAAAGATATTCATTAAATACACAAAGAAAATGTTACCAAGGTGTCTTTAATTAATATAGCAATTTGCTTAGATAACTCTGCTACTCTTTTGTTTCACTCCTCTTTAGCAAGGTTATCTTCTAATATAATGCTCATTTCCCCACGCATGTTTAGATGCATCCAATTCGACCTCCAACTTTACAACTCTGTTCTGTAACATGTGGTTTAATCTTTAAAATAATAACACGCATATGAAGTTGTACATGGCCAGGTCATTGACCATGATATATCACATGAATGACATTTGGAATATTATACCTTGCTTTCAGTCAATGAACGATCCACGGAAATAAGAAAAAGTAGATCCGCTCGTGGCACAAATTCTTCGCTCAAGCGCTGTGAAGTTGTACATGGCCAGGTCATTGACCATGATATATCACATGAATGACATTTGGTTCCTGGTGTTACAACAATGATCATTTGTATTACAAAGAAATAAAAACTAAAAAAAAAATAGCAATGGAAGAAGTTATCAGTAGCTCATAACCGGAGTCAACATAGAATTCCAAGATGTGACAGATAATTTACAAATCCAACGCATTGAAATGAAAACGGGATCATAAATGAACATAACTACTCACATGCTCAAGTATTGCTAGAGTTATATAACATATATATATTTGCCATCTTGGTGCCTTTGACAATGTTGTTGTTCATCGGAATAAGTTCAGAATAACGTACAAATGTTATCTCAGCTGTCGTTGGGACAACTCCATCTTTTAGGTAGTTTCTTACGAAATGAGCGTTAATGAACGTTGATTCCCATAATTGAATTCGCCCTGAAAACTTTATTGCATTAGAAAGTGCAGATTACCAAGGAAACAAACATACTATCATGGAGAGTCATAGCAAATGACATCTTTACATAAGAAATTTCGGTAAAGATCTTTCATATAAATAATATATTTAAACAGTTGTGCCACACACTTCTAACACTGACGGGAGTTTGATTGTGCGTTTTCAAAGTGATTACCGCATATTGAATCAGATTACTTCCCATGGAAAATGCAAGTATGAACAATAATAGCACAATATGATAATAGTTAATTACATGATAAACATCTCTGAACAGTTGCAAAGGCACAGGCTAGAAATTACAAATTGTAGCTTGGGTTAAATATGAGAACAGTTATATAATCTATAGACTACAATCTGCAAAGCATAATCTCAAAACTTGTATGGGCATTTTCTTTGTTGTCACAAACTCCATGCATATATATTTAAAAAAAAGTTCAGTCCAAGTCCCAAAGTCCTAACCTTGGTTGCACTTCCGCTTTCTTGAGCAGCTATGAAATGAGCACTTGATAAGTGGAAAGTATCTGGATGTGATCTACTATTTGGAGTTCTATTTATCAGATAAAACTGGTGTGCTCTACATTACAGGCACACTAAGTATGTTTAGCTACTACTCTTTCCTGTAAAGTTGATTTAACTTATTTAAATGCTGCATACAAAGGGGCTATTTGGAATTGCGTATTACATTACAACCATTTATAAAGGTTCATTTGATAAGCGGTTTCAATAAACAATCCAGAAAAGTACCCTTATAAGCAGTTCCTTTTATAAATGTAGCAATTTAGATAACCAATCACACACTCATTTTCCCTTAATAAGTAGTTCCATTAAGCATTCCCAAACAGCCCATATAAGCACCAATTTTAATAAGTTATCCGAAATATAGTCCCTTTAAGGTCAAAATAGTCAGCAAAGGATCCACATTTGACGCATTAAGTAAAACACAATATACTTGATGAATATGTTATGAGCAACCAATCTTACCAACATATGTGAGGCCTTCCTTTCGTGATGAAGTACAACAACAATATTAGGAGACCCAAGATACGCACGATCAAACTGAAATACCACACAGTTACAACATGAAAGTTATTCTAATTGCCATTAAATGCAATTAAATGAGAAGTTACTAAGAATTGAGATTTACTCTTCTTTACGGTATTGGCGTCTCCTTGTTTAGTAAACCATTCGTATTGTGTAAATATTCTAGCCTTTGTCAATAAGATTACATAAACACTCCCAGTTTGCAAAATCACTAAGTAAATACTGACAGCAGAAAGAATAACCAAACATCCCAGGATAGTGCCTTCTTTCAAGTCGGTATGCAAGTGAACAACTTTATATATAAATTTAAAGATAAAATATACTGAGTGTACATCATAAACATTAAAAAAATAATAATAATAAATAAAATAAAATCAGCAATAATATAAACCAATTCGATTCAACACAATTAGAAGTTACCGAAATTATTTTGTGGAATTCAAGATCATCCACGGTAGTTGAACACCAATTATCCACCTTTGAAACTGATTTTCTTTGTATTTTGAAACGCGTGTTGCAGTATAAGGGAGATTTTGAATCGATGTTTTTAGTTTGTTTTGATTCTGTTTTGAATTTGATTTTGATTTTGAAACACCTTTTGGGTTTTTTGAAACTGATATTAATTTATTTAAGGAGACTAGACACCCGTGCCTAGCAGCAACGGTATCTAGTTTTCAACAAACTGTATTTGTAACGTCAGATAATCATTTTCGAATAACTATAATTCTGATGCGTGGTTGCATAGCAGCAGAAATATACCGTTTTCAAGAAAATTATGCGGAGTCGATCTAAGTGTGAGAGTATATTTCTAATAGGATTGTTTTAACTTTTAAGTTATTAAGATTTTAGTAATAATAGATTCAAGCATTATAAAAAGCAACGGTATTATATAGTTGGCAATATTATATTGTAGTTTAGAGGTATAACCAACGTGTGCGTCCGCCTTTTCTTGTTTTGTCAGTAATTTAAGCAGTGATAACTATTTTTTTTTTTTACATGTGTAGCGTTTATTATTTGGTGTGTGGCTTTTAAACTTGTAACCTTACAAATTTAATATCACCATAATAAGATTATCTTGTACTATCAATTTGCATAAATATTTAAGCATTGTTTTAAAGCAATTTGTTTGGGGTACAAATAATTATCTCTACAGATAACAATACTATTTAATTTTTGTGATTCTAATAAACTTACATACATTATGATAAACGGACAAAGGATATACAATATATATTAACTTTTAAAAGAAGATTCATATATGTCGTCCCTTAGTGGTGCAAGACCAACATTTTTCCGAATAATATTATACAAAAATGAAGTACATGTGTCAAAGCAAAATAAATAACAAAAAACTACAATTACTTGGTCTATCATTTTTCCAAATTTGTCACGGGTCCACAACTACTTCATCATTTCTCATATAATTTTGTCAAATTTGAAACCTGGTTCGACCCGGGTGGTTCAACCGGTTGAACCGTTCCGGTAAAAAAAACAAGTCGACTTAAACCGAGTCAACCCGACAGGTTGGGTCGAAAACAAGTCAAATTAAATCGGTTCAACCCGCTGGGTTTGAAGCTTCTCGGGTTAACATGGTTTTCGATGTGTATTAATAATTTTCTTTTGAAATATATGTCTTCAATATTTCAACTTTTAGTTTCAACTTTTCACTTTTTACTTTTTGGTTTTTCCTTTATATATAGTATATAGCGGGGTATTAGCGCGTTTTGGCGGCGAGTACCCTGTGACTATTAACCGCAGAAATAGATCTCGATGAGACCTGATTCACCAGTTTGTATCGGTTTCAACGGGTCCTCTCTAGTTCATTTTCGGATGGCTTTAATTGAACCGGTGGAGACACCGGTTCCCGGTTGAACACGTTGGTCCAGTCCGGTCCGGTTTTCAAAACTATATGTAACATCAACTTGTTAGCTTGTATGAAGTTTTGTGTGTTTTATTAATTTGTATAATGTGTATAATAACATGTAATTTTCATTTTAGGGTGTTTTAAAAATATCATTAATTAGTGTGTTTAACTATTTTATATTTTAGATTATGTTGTAGCTTCTTTAAATTGTACGTTATGAAAATTTTATTGTACTTTTTAGTAAGGGGTGTTTTAATTGTTTTTTTTTTTTAATTTGGTAGATGTGCTTTTAATTGGTTGTACAATGTGAATAAATTATTGTACTTGTAAGTAATGGGATGTTTTAATATGAGTATTAATTACACTATGCATTTCTCTCTCATTTGACTAATTTCAACAATTCAACTTTTCAATTTTTCACCTTTGACCGTTTTTCTATTATATGTAGTATAGATATGATCTTTTTGAATTTGATTTTGATTATGTTGTATATATTTATTTCGAGATGAAACAATTATCAAAATGAATAGCAATTTACCGTAAATAAGTCTACTATACATTTTTTGCATCTCTGACAATATTTTCATGGTGACAACCAATTACCATCGATTCAAAAAAAAATAAATAAATAAATAAATAAATAAAAAATTATACAGTAAAACCTCTATAAATTAATAGTGTTGAGACTGAGATATTTTATTAATTTAGCGAGATATTATTATATCGATAAATTAATAATTTATTAATTTAAATAGGTTTTACGTATGATTTTAAATTTTCAAGTCTAATATATACCAGCTAGTTACAATGCATACTCATTACTCATTAGAGACGAAAAATAATTGAAAAACAAGTTCAATTAACATTTTATAAATACACATTCACACTTTATGAAAATAAAAGTAACACTTTTTGTTGTAATACGAGAAGACAACACACCAACTCTTTAGTGCAATACGGATATTTTATGATAAACTCAATATAGATTTGAAGTTCAACAAAAAAACAGGCGACTATAAATTCATTTTTATTAAACAATCTTAGGATTTAAAAGTGTATCTCTCTCTCTCTCTCTCACACACACACACACACACACCCACACACACACACATATATATATATATATATATATATATATATATATATATATATATATATATATATATAGGGAATTTTTAATGATTATTAATTTATAGTTTCGTTAGGACTAATATATATACACTGAGGTTTCAAAAAAATATTATCTTATTATTTTATCGATTGGAGTCCAAATTTGTATTGGTCCCAAGTTGGGACCGGACAAATTATTAATTTTATCGAGGTTATTAATTTATCGAGTATCAATTTATAGAGGTTTTACTGTATCAGCATCCAACATTAAAAGAATCTGATTAAACACCTAAGATAATTACCTGATGCAATTATAAACAAAAAAAAAATATTAAGAATGACCAATAAAAATTATTAAACAGGCAAAAAAAAATCTAAAATCATTTAAATCAAACCTCAAAAATTTATTAAACATCCTAAAAATTATTAGTATGCAATTTATTAAATCAAACCTAAAAAAAAATTGAAAATCCAACTTATAAATTATGAGTCTTTGATAAAATCAGTGTACCTTGTGTGAAGATTTTTTTGAAATAGTGCAGTTTTTTTTTTTTTTTTTCTTTTTTTGGAGAAGATAAGTGATGATCGTTATCTTTTGTTTGGTCAATGTTTTTTAGTAGTAAAGTAAAAAAAAACGGATGAAGTGTTTTGTCATAGGGTGGAAGTTTTAATTCCGATGTTTGCCACGTGTCAGCTCGAGGATAAGAGATAATTATAGAAAAAATTAATTACGGTGCTTGAAAAAAACTCTGTTTTATTAGTTAGAATAGATAACAACTATCAAAACAAACAAAGAAACAAACTATGCACTTTACGTGTGAAATATATCCGAGTAGCAAAGATCTTACATGGCCATCTCTCACCCAGACACAAAGTCAACTTTACCTTATAATTACAAGTTACAAAAAAAAACTCTTTTATCTTTTCCAATTCTTTTGAAAAAGAAAGAAAACAACTAATCTTGTTCATCTTCTTTCCCACCTAGCCACCTTTATCTTTCCGGCAACACTAGACCTTCCAACCACAGAGCTCTTTTGTTCAACTTTACTTCGTATTTGGTTTTAAGGGGGAATGACGACAGACATGAGAATCTTTAAAAAAAATTACACTACACCGGAAAGTTGAGAGGGGGCACGTGCCCACCGTGCCCCCTCCGTAGCTCCGCCCCTGCGGGCTATATCCATATGCTAGTTGTTATTCCGGAACTTAACCCGGATTCAACCACGTCTTGTCATCATTTTTTTAAAATCAGTGAGGTGATGTCGAAGCACCATTAACAGGTATATATTTTGCCATTGTTATTAGAGCTAATTTCTTGTCAAGGCCTTGTGGTATTGAAATAGTATATCTTTTTGTTTTCTTTTAAATAGATGATGATCCTCAAGAGATGGTTGATTATGTTGAAATAATAGTCTTTTTTTGGAAGGTTAGTTTGATGTTTTCCATATAAATAACATACTAGGAAGTAATATCAAAAGTAATCATCTAAAGTATCAAAAATTTATGTGTCATTATAAAAATATCGTAAAATTTAATGTGTCACTCCATATGTATCAAAAAAATTATATGATAAACATAATGTGTCGTTACAATGTTCAAAAATTTTGTAGTGTATCACTACAAATGTATTAAAATTTTAGTGTGTCATTATAAATATATAGTATAATTTAATGTGTCAGTCTATATGTGTCATTCGCAGACTATTAGAGCAATTACATTCGTAACGCCATACAAGCTTTAAAGTGAAGCTTTGGGGCGGTTAGGAGGTGTTAGCGATGGGAGGGGTTGGGGTATAACGGCGTTAATGGTTTAAGTTAAGCCCATAACGGCGTTAAATGATAAAAAAAAAAAATTCAATCTTCTAAACTATTTCAAATAAATTTTTACTTACACCCCCTCAACCTATTCAAATTCAAATTTAAATTATACTGGTTAATTCTGGGCGGGATAAATTCAAATTCAAATTTGCAATTTAAAATTCAAATATGAGCGGGATTTATTCAAACTCAAATAAAACTGCTATATATACAACTCTACCGAGTTGTTTAACTTTACTTGTTTATTTGGTTTTAAGGGGAATGACGACAGACATGAGAATCTTTAAAAAAAATTACAGTAAAACCTCTATAAATTAATTGTGTTGAGACTGAGATATTTTATTAATTTAGCGAGATATTATTATATCGATAAATTAATAATTTATTAATTTAAATAGGTTTTACGTATGATTTTAAATTTTCAAGTCTAATATATACCAGCTAGTTACAATGCATACTCATTACTCATTAGAGACGAAAAATGATTGAAAAACAAGTTCAATTAACATTTTATAAATACACATTCACACTTTATGAAAATAAAAGTAACACTTTTTGTTGTAATACAAGAAGAACACACACCAACTCTTTAGTGCAATAAGGAGATTTTATGATAAACTCAATATAGATTTGAAGTTCAACAAAAAACAGGTGACTATAAATTCATTTTTATTAAACAATCTTAGGATTTAAAAGTGTATCTCTCTCTCTCTCACACACACACACACACAAACACACACAACACACATATATATATATATATATATATATATATATATATATATATATATATATATATATGGAATTTTTAATGATTATTAATTTATAGTTTCGTTAGGACTAATATATATACATGAGGTTTCAAAAAAATTATTATCTTATTATTTTATCGATCGGAGTCCAAATTTGTATTGGTCCCAAGTTGGGACCGGACAAATTATTAATTTTATCGAGGTTATTAATTTATCGAGTATCAATTTATAGAGGTTTTACTGTATCAGCCTCCAACATTAAAAGAATCTGATTAAACACCTAAGATAATTACCTGATGCAATTATAAACAAAAAAAAAATATTAAGAATGACCAATAAAAATTATTAAACAGGCAAAAAAAATCTAAAATCATTTAAATCAAACCTCAAAAATTTATTAAACATCCTAAAAATTATTAGTATGCAATTTATTAAATCAAACCTAAAAAAAAATTGAAAATCCAACTTATAAATTATGAGTCTTTGATAAAATCAGTGTACCTTGTGTGAAGATTTTTTTGAAATAGTGCAGTTTTTTTTTTTTTTTTTCTTTTTTTGGAGAAGATAAGTGATGATCGTTATCTTTTGTTTGGTCAATGTTTTTTAGTAGTAAAGTAAAAAAAAAACGGATGAAGTGTTTTGTCATAGGGTGGAAGTTTTAATTCCGATGTTTGCCACGTGTCAGCTCGAGGATAAGAGATAATTATAGAAAAAATTAATTACGGTGCTTGAAAAAAACTCTGTTTTATTAGTTAGAATAGATAGCAAATATCAAAACAAACAAAGAAACAAACTATGCACTTTACGTGTGAAATATATCCGAGTAGCAAAGATCTTACATGGCCATCTCTCACCCAGACACAAAGTCAACTTTACCTTATAATTACAAGTTACAAAAAAAACTCTTTATCTTTCCAATTCTTTTGAAAAAGAAAGAAAAAAACTCATCTTGTTCATCTTCTTTCCCACCTAGCCACCTTTATCTTTCCGGCAACACTAGACCTTCCAACCATAGAGCTCTTTTGTTCAACTTTACTTCGTTTATTTGGTTTTAAGGGGGGGGGGGGGGATGACACAGCATGAGAATCTTTAAAAAAATTACACTACACCGGAAAGTTGAGAGGGGGCACGTGCCCACCGTGCCCCCTCCGTAGCTCCGCCCCTGCGGGCTATATCCATATGATAGTTGTTATTCCGGAACTTAACCCGGATTCAACCACGTCTTGTTCATCATTTTTTTTTTTAATCAGTTGAGGTGATGTCGAAAGCACCATTAACAGGTATATATTTTTCCATTGTTATTAGAGCTAATTTCTTGTCAAGGCCTTGTGGTATTGAAATAGTATATCTTTTTGTTTTCTTTTAAATAGATGATGATCCTCAAGAGATGGTTGATTATGTTGAAATAATAGTCTTTTTTTGGAAGGTTAGTTTGATGTTTTCCATATAAATAACATACTAGGAAGTAATATCAAAAGTAATCATCTAAAGTATCAAAAATTTATGTGTCATTATAAAAATATCGTAAAATTTAATGTGTCCCTCCATATGTATCAAAAAAATTATATGATAAACATAATGTGTCGTTACAATGTTCAAAAATTTTGTAGTGTATCACTACAAATGTATTAAAATTTTAGTGTGTCATTATAAATATATAGTATAATTTAATGTGTCAGTCTATATGTGTCATTCGCAGACTATTAGAGCAATTACATTCGTAACGCCATACAGGCTTTAAAGTGAAGCTTTTGGGGGCGTTAGGAGGTGTTAGCCGATGGGAGGGTTGGGGTATAACGGCGTTAATTGGTTCAAGTTAAGCCCATAACGGGCGTTAAATGAAAAAAAAAAAAAAAAAAAAATCATTTCAACCCCCTTAACTATTTCAAATAAATTTTCACTTACACCCCCTCAACCTATTCAAATTCAAATTTAAATTATACTGGTTAATTCTGGGCGGGATAAATTCAAATTCAAATTTGCAATTTAAAATTCAAATATGAGCGGGATTTATTCAAACTCAAATCAACTCTACCTATATATACAACTCTACTAGAGTTGTTTAACTTTACTTCGTTTATTTGGTTTAAGGGGGGGGAATGACGACAGACATGAGAATCTTTAAAAAAAATTACACTACGCCGGAAAGTTTTGGGGGGGCACGTGCCCACCGTGCCCCCTCCGTAGCTCCGCCCCTGCGGGCTATATCCATATGCTAGTTGTTATTCCGGAACTTAACCCGGATTCAACCACGTCTTGTTCATCATTTTTTTTTAAATCAGTTGAGGTGATGTCGAAAGCACCATTAACAGGTATATATTTTGCCATTGTTATTAGAGCTAATTTCTTGTCAAGGCCTTGTGGTATTGAAATAGTATATCTTTTTTTTTTCTTTTAAATAGATGATGATCCTCAAGAGATGGTTGATTATGTTGAAATAATAGTCTTTTTTTGGAAGGTTGGTTTGATGTTTTCCATATAAATAACATACTAGGAAGTAATATCAAAAGTAATCATCTAAAGTATCAAAAATTTATGTGTCATTATAAAAATATCGTAAAATTTAATGTGTCCCTCCATATGTATCAAAAAAATTATATGATAAACATAATGTGTCGTTACAATGTTCAAAAAAATTTTGTAGTGTATCACTACAAATGTATTAAAAATTTAGTGTGTCATTATAAATATATAGTATAATTTAATGTGTCAGTCTATATGTGTCATTCGCAAACTATTAGAGCAATTACATTCGTAACGCCATACCGGCTTTAAAGTGAAGCTTTTGGGGCGTTAGGAGGTTTTAGCCGATGGGAGGGTTGGGGTATAACGGTGTTAAGTGGTTCAAGTTAAGCCCATAACGGGCGTTAAATGAAAAAAAAAAAAAAAAATCATTTCACCCCTCTAAACCATTTCAAATAAATTTTCACTTACACCCCCTCAACTTATTCAAATTCAAATTTAAATTATACTGGTTAATTCTGGGCGGGATAAATTGAAATTCAAATTTGAAATTTAAAATTCAAATATGAGCAGGATTTATTCAAACTCAAAATCAACTCTGCCTATATATACAACTCTACCAGAGTTGTTTAGAACACACAACACACACAAGTTACACACACAAAAAAAAATTCTCGCAAAGATTTTTCTCAGCAATTCCCAAGTCCAGAAAAGTTGCCGGAAACCAGCTTTCCAACTCAACCAGAGTTTGAAGTTTACTCAACTCCACCTGAATCTGTCTTTCCGGTTTTTCAACCGGAAAATGTATTTTTAAACTCTCCACCTGTGAACAATCACATTGTTCCAACTCCACCTGTGAACAATCCCCACGGGTTAAGTGAGGCTTCCCTTCGTCAACTAGAACAAGATATTGAAAACGTCAGCGAGTAAGCTGCTCGTCGTGAGCAAGAAGCAAGGGAAGCTCAGTATCTTCAAGACAACTACTTCGACATAATGGAGACTCGGCTCTTTAATAGCGAGTTTAATTCACCTTCAAGTTCTGAGGGTTGGTTCTCAGATGATTCGTTTTTTTTAAGTTTTAGTAGTTTTATTTTCATCAGTATGCGTTGTAGTTTTAGTATGTTAATGTAATTCGTGTTTACCGTTTAATGTAATTTGTGTTTAATGTTAAATGTGATATGTTTTTTTAATAAATGAAGTGTTTGTTTTAGTTTAGGGGTTGAAATTGAAAATATGAAATGTTAAAGTTTAACTTGAGATGTTATTGATGTGTGTGTTTTGATGTTATTGATGTAAGTGTTTTTTTTTTAGATGTTAAGGTGAAATGTTAAAGCTGATGTGACGCTAACGTGAACGGTGTTAAACTTTAACCCAAGTTATGAATGAAGATGCTCTTACTGATTGAAAAATTCGTCCATTATTTTTTAACCAAGCCCAACATTAAAAATAGCCCAACCGGTTGTGTGGTGGAAATAGTGTTCGTTCGTAGCAAACGGAAAATCAACTCCCACCAATTTAAAATTTTCAATACAAGATTCTAAAATAATAGCTACATATTAAAATAATACTAAATGATTAACAATAAACCAAAATAGTATCATTTACCTAAAACCACCACAACCTAAACTAATATGGTATTCCAAAAAATATTAAACATACTTAAATTACAAAATCTTAATACTTAATACTGATACATTATCTTAAAAATAAAAATAAAAACAAGAACCTAAACTAGTGTTTCACAATAACAAGATGCATCGTGGTGTTCACGTAGATATGTGGTTGTCATATTTCGGTTCCTCACGAGTCGAACCTTGGTTGTCGCAAGTTACAGATCTTAAAACTACCATGAACAAAATTTGAACAGATTAGTTCAATGAACAAAATTTGAAATAACAAAATGATATTACTCCCTAGTATGTTATTTATATGGAAAACATCAAACTAACCTTCTAAAAAAACACGTATTATTTCCACATAATCAACCATCTCTTGAGGATCATCATCTATTTAAAAGAAAACAGAAAGATATGCTATTTCAATACCACAAGGCCTTGACAAGAAATTAGCTCTAATAACAATGACAAAATATATACCTGTTAATGGTGCTTTCGACATCACCTCAACTGATTTAAAAAAAATAAATAAAAAAATGATGAACAAGACGTGGTTGAATCCGGGTTAAGTTCCGGAATAAAAACGAAAACGAAAACGAAAAATCTGTTTATTAATAAAAGCATACAAATATTATTTTCGTTTTTGTTTATCTGATTGTTGTCTCCGAAACCATCTAAAACACACAGATTCCAGTTTAAGTTCCGGAGATCATTAATAAACAGATTTTTCTCGGCGACGGCAAGACGGGGTTGAATCCGGCAAACGTAAAGCTCATTATAACATGAAAATCGATAAACAACCACAAAGAGGACGCTCGATGAATGTGGTGATGATGTAGTGGTTTTCATGTGAAGGAGAAAAGAGGCGTGAGATTTTAGGAGATACTAGCCGGGTACCCGCGCACAGCGGCGGCGATAAGTATAGTTATGTGTGTTTGCTTACCCGTTTAGTGAATTCGTTTCACAACACTTTGAATGTATATGTGTTAGTTGTAAGTGTTTGTTTGGGTTACCCGTAACTTTCCCGTAGTTTTCCCGCGGCATCATTATTCCCGCATATAGAAATACCCTCGCAATCTCTTACGCGTCAAACATTATCCCAAAAGTATATGATTTTGACAAATCAAAATTATATTGATTGAAATAAATGAAATAAAGGTTAAAGTTGTAAAAATTTGAATTAAAATAAAATAAACCCATTAAAAATATAAAAACTAAAAACTCATAAAAATATATCAAAATGGATGTTGAATTAAAGAGCATAAAATTTTAGAAAATATGATGAAATTAGATTATAAAAAATAAGTAGATAAAAAGATATTTTAATTTAAAAATAAAGATGAATTTTTAGTTGAGAAATGACACATGTCATTTTATAATTGGAGCTCTTTATCTTAATTTTTAGTGGTTAGGAGTTAGGTTTGGAGTTTGTTAGAAGTTAGGCTTGGAGTTTGTTAAGAAATGACACATGTCATCTCATGATTGGAGCTCCTTATCTTAATTTTTGGTTAGAAAAACTCTTTCCATAATAAGCAAGTAAAAAAGTCTGAATTTTTAAGCCTTCTAATTTTAGAAGGCTTAAATGCATTATAAATTAGTATTGATAAAATTTCAGTTTCATTTGTAGGGTTTTATGGAGATAGGATGAGTAAATGCCGATTTTACCCTTATGTGTTTATTTGTGATTTTACTTTAATTTAATTACTTAATATCCACATGGCACAAAATTATTGGTGCCTATTATTTTTCATTTTAAGGTGTTCACCACAAGAACATTAATATCTCTATATTATATATAACATGAGTCATTTGGCATTAATGTTACCTCAATGCTACCTAATCCAATTTAATATCACATAATGATTTGTTGTCCAACTAAGCAATATTTTTATCCACCTAAGAATAATATTTAATTTTCGGATTTTATGTATTAATTTTCGAAATTCCTAAGCAATTATTTCTAAAATTCGAATTTAATAAAAAATGACCATGGTGAGATTCGAACTTGGGTTGTTTGTAAGATTAGTATAAATAACTTGTGTGTTTACCACTTAGGCAACAAGTTATTTTGATAATCATGTTGCATATTATAATCTATAAATGCTTATAATTATATTGTAATCCTATACTAAATACAATTTATCTACAAAAATTATATTAAGTAATTATCTTTTTAAAAACTTATTATACATATCTTTTTTCATTCATTATACATTTTTTTACAGAACCCTAATATCATTGGTTCAACCATTTTTTTTTCAAAACTTACTACATGTTCCTAAGAAAAAAAGAAAAGCAAATGCAAACGGTGAGCTAAGTATGCACTTTTTAGCCTGATTGTGAAGCGTTTGTGTAATCAATTGTACTTTCATATGTTTGTGGTAACTTATTCAATTTTAGTTGGCTATGTTTGTTTATATAATTTATATGGTTTGCTGTTGTGTAGAAACAAATTGGCGAAAGCGAAAGAGCCAACGGTGAATAAAACTAAAAAGAAGAGGGATCCAAGCAAGCCGAAAAGGTCACCAACTGCTTTCTTTTTGTTCGTGTAAGAATATAATTTTGTGTAAATATTTGAAACATGTGTATTTATGGGATTGCTTATTACTTTTTGATACAGCGTGTAAACAATTTTGAGAGGATAAGAGTTTGATTATCTAAGTTGCTTATTAGATTAATATGGGAAGCAAAGTTTGTAGCCTGTGCATTTGCACCAGCTATTCTGGTCACTCCTCTTGGAGGTCTTAACATCATGATCAGGCAAGATATAAATCAAAATATAAATTTGAATTGATTGTTTTTTCGGTACGTACACACTACACCTTCAATGATACTATAAGCTTTTTCTTTTTTTATTTCCAGTCACTTATTATTTTTCAATATGTGGGGAGTTTATGCGCTACTTTTTCTCAAGACCAGAAAGTGTCGTTCTATAGGTTTTTGCTTAGCTGTATCCATTGGAAAGTTGAGGAATGCAACGGATTTAGATTCTTTGCAGCCCTTGCTTAAGAAATGCATTCAATTCCTAGAGACAAAAGTTGTCGCGCCGTCGTCAAGTGTTGTTGAGACCTCAAGGTCGAGGATGCAATTGGATCGGTTAACTGTATGGGTTGGAATCAAGACACTGTAGGGAGAAGTAACTTCTTCTCAAACTGATACACAGACAATACACACATGAGGGATTAAGGTAAATAAATTCTGTAAAAATCTTCCATTTCTTGAGCTTTTTAGTAAATAAACTCTTGATGAAGTTTTTTTATGAGCTTGGTAGTTCACGAGACTTGCATATTTGATTGGGAACCGGTCTAATATAGAAAGAAGTCCAGTCAACAGGTAGACACTCAATTTCGACTATTGATTTCATAAAAGTCTATTATTACTAACTCATGACAAACCAGTTCCTTTTGATGTTTCGTCTGAGGTTGTTATGCAAGAAAAGGTATGTATATTCAATTTCTTTTTATTTATTTGTTTTTTTTTTTAATGTTTTTTTAAAATTTTTAATCTTTTCATGATATAAATGTTCTAAATACTCAACATGAATAAACTGATGGATTACTATAGATGATTCTCCAAGATGGACCAAAGATGAAGCATTTTGGTATTCATAAAATACCCGTGACAAGAATTAATCTCCCAGGTTAGTTTTATTAAAAAAATCGTCGTCACTATTAATGCTATTGTCAAGAATTAGTAATGTTCACACCACAAAGGTAGAACCGCCTCTTGATTTGCAAAAGACTAATATTGTAGACTAAATCTCTAAAGCCAATGAATACTGCAAGATGTTATGCTCTTGTTTCGATATTGAATGGTGAACTCTATGTATTTGGTGGTGGAACCGGCGGTGTCTGGTATGATACAGGTAGTAACTTGCTATCTATCTCTATGTGTACGTGTTTGTCTGCTACTACTGACATATATTGTTTCTTTTCTGTGAAGTTGAATCATATGGTCCAGTTAAAAATGATTGGACAAGTCGACCTCCTCTTAATGCAAAAAAGGGAAGCCTAGCTGGTGCTACCTTAAATGATAAGATTTATGCAGTTGGTGGTGGCAGTGGCAATGAGTACTATTCAGCTGTTGAAATGTTAGATCTTGATGTTGGAGCCTAGATTCCATCACGATCGATGCTTCAAAAGGTATGTTTAAACATTTTATCACTAGGTATCAATGATCGATTTTGTGATTTAGATTATCACGATCCTGATTATTGGTAAGCTAATTTTTCACTATAGTTGATTGAAAAGGTGGACGATCTGATGGCATTCAAAGCAGAGCAAGATGGCATGATTGGTTACTTGGAAAATAAGATTATCTCCTTGGAGAAGAATCTGGTACTCTTCATATGTCAACCTAATGCTTACATAATTTGTATATTTCACATTACATTCGGTTTAAAAAGTTCATCCAATTCTGATTATTTGGTTTATTATTTGGTACCACATAATTTCTTTCTAAACACAATGCCCAAATGTCAAGAATCTTTTAGTCCATATTGGTTTCGAGTCAAAAGGTTTGTGACCAGTAATAAAGAGTTGTTTATTTCAAGTGGATTGAATATGCATCCTTTTCTTTGATGATGTCACATTTGAGTATGTGTATTAATTGGTCGTTTACTAGCAGCTTCAGGGCTATGGTCTACGGATTTAATGTCCTTTATGGGTCAGAAACATGAGGACGATGATGATGATGATGAGAATGACAATGCCAAGTTTGAAAAGGCTGAATCTTCTAGGGAAAATGAAGTGGTTGAAGCTGACAATGACGCTAATGCTACCCGTGACCCTCAATAGTTAAATGTTGAAACTTTAAAACCTGAAGTAGATAATTTAGCTTCAGTGGAAGCAGATGATAAGTAGGTTGAAACAAGTACTATTATTGAAGTAAAAACTCGCTAGCAACATTTCCAAAACTACCAACTATAAATATATCAAATTATCAGTATAATGCGCTATGGTTCAATGTTTACAACAAAACCTTGACTAGACAACCTACTATCACATAACTATAGGTGGCAAGATGGCTGGGTAGGGTTGGGTAAAGAGTCAAGACTGATTAAGGTTGAAACTAACATGTATGGGTCAAAACAGGCTTGACCAGGTTGAGCTAACCCATGACACTTTTTTGCCCGTTCTTCATATATGAATAAGTATAGACTATGATTACCAAAACTATATAGATACACTAATACCTGATATTTGAGTAAAACAATGTTGGAAGTTATATGCATTAAAAAATTAGGTTGGGCAACTTTAACCTGTTTGTTCGACCAGTTCAACCCATTTAGCTAACTTTTTGTTTTGGCCCATTTGAGATATAAAACAATCAAATTCGACTCTTCAGTGAGTAAGATGGGTCAAAATGGCCACTTCAGTATTACAAGCAAAGCAAAGCTGAAGCTAATACAGATAACATTTATTAAAAAAGTTAAATGATAACAAATTTTCATGTCACTTTCAAGATAGAATCTAATAGTAGGAAGGGGGATTTGACTGTAGCAGGTGAGTAGAAGCATCGAACATTGACATAGCAAAAAAGTGAACAACATGCCAACGAATCAGTTTACACTGGAAATTGTGAGGGAAAATTATCACAAAAAAATTGATATATAAAGTTATCATTAGATAATTAATAACCTGTAGTTGAAGTGCCTCTGATCGAGAGTGGATTTCCCTTCTAGCAGGACGAGCACTTCCAAAATCCATTAATATTGCCAGAGGCGGCTGTCCTTTATGATGTGTCAGAAGGACATTTCCTTGTTTAACATCATTGTGTGCATATGGAGGCTCAAGGGTATGCAAATGCTGGAGTCCTGCACAAAACTGCAAGCCAATATCTTCTAAATCGGACATTTTTTCCAAATGTATTGAAAATGATTGTTATTCCATAGTACTGTGTATTTGGTGGTGGAATCGGCGGTGTCTGGTATGATACAAGTAGTAACTTGCTATCTATCTCTATATGTACGTGTTTGTCTGCTACTACTGACATATATTCCTAACCCATGATTTTTATAAACTTTGTGCAACTGAGAAGAGAGTCGTTCCTGGTTCAGGTGTTAAAGAATTAAAATTTGTATCATCCATGAGCTTAGTAGTTATCTTATGCATGCACAAGCATTTGAGAATTTTTACCATACTTCGAAACCATCTTTAGAGATACGAAACAGTAAGAATAATGTGCATTTGACTGGCTAAGCTTGTGCTTGGATATGCTGTCTTCTATAGCCTTTTCCTTCACTCTGATTTTTTAGTATCTATTCCTCAAGGAACTATCGATCCAAGTAAGTAACTTTAATGATAATTTGATTACTTCTTTTAAGGCACAAACAACTCATCTCAGTCACTTTTAATTGTAGTTACCGCGGGTTTAGTAGTGACATATGGTCTATATTTGAACAAATTACAAGGTTGGGTTATACAAAAACTTTGCAACGTGGAAATAATATTTATATTTGTTGCAAGAATAATTCAATATTGTTCTATACCCAGTGAACCTCCTTTTGCTGTTATAGAGTCAAATAGACCTGATCACCTCTTGCAAGTGAAATCAAACACGATAAAAATTTGGAATGTGTGAGCATGTTAGATACGCCCAACACATGCCACTTGTGTTAAGAGGTCTTACATGCACATTTCATGGAGGTACAAAGACTGGAATAGTAGGGAGAACCAGGAGTGTTAAATCTACTCTTATACGAACACTCTTCCGTATAGTAGAACTTGCAGACGGCAAAATTCTGGTAGATGGAATCAACAATTAAGCATAATACCTCAGGATCCAACCATGTTCAGTTGGGCTGTTTGTAGCAACATGGACCCACTTAAAGAATACACAAATAATCAGATTTGGGAGGTGCATTCAATAATTTTAAAAAACTTTTTATGTTGGCATACACTATTCAGTATGATCTTATTATATATTTTATTATTTCAGGCCCTTGATAAATGCCAGATCGGAGATGATGTTAGAAAGAAGGAAGGCCAGCTTAATTTAAAAGGTTCTGGATCTTCTACCACATAAGTTGCATTTTTTATTTTGCTTCTTTTTCCTAAAGTTTAACTATTTTGCAAGTAGTTAGTGTCGCAAATATGATCACAAAGGAACATCATATATTTTTCTCTAAATGATATGTTCTCTCTGATATTTAGGAGGTCATTTACATAAAAAGGTACATTTTGGTAGGACTTCAAACCTCTAAACTTAAGCCAAGAAAAAAATACAAATGAATATTATCAATAATGCCACATTTCCTCAAAGAGTGAGACCTAAATGTGACATTGTTGCGATGCCTCCATATCAGCCATAACGTCGACACAATGACGATAAACATACGATGCTCCCAAAAGGACTGTTTGGGACTGCGCTGTTCAGTTAGTGCAGCAGATTTTGGCATCTTTTTGCTACCCTTATTTAATACAACACTCATACTACATTTTCTGATAACTGTCGAATGATAAATAATATATAAAATAAATGTCGAGAATATATATATAGTTAAAACAATAATTTAATTATATATATTTATATATAATCAATAGAACTGAAAAAAATTCTGTCTCATTTAGAAATCTGACATTAAATTAAAAAAACAAGAACTGCAGTTAGACACTTCAGTTTCACAAGTTTCGTCATTTGGGGTGATAATGGGGGAGGGAACCAATGAATCATGAAGACCGGTATGAGAACAAATAAATCTTCAAGTTTTAATGTCGATATGCCTAAAGAGGCATCAAGTAGCTACAAATCTTTGAAGTTAAATCCCGAACCTAATTTACAGGAAACCGGTCATACTCGCGGTGGTGGTGGTAGTAGCAGCTCACTTGCAGTCGTTTCTACTTCATCTGCAGGTGAAATCCAGGAGCCATCGAGAGACACTATTGCTTCAGCTGATCAAGAACAACTATCCTCGAGTCGTTATGTCAGTGAGTTTGTTACGAAGGCAAAACACGAACTCTCTGGTTCTAATGCTGAATTAATGTATGAAGAAGCTGAGCAACATGAAGGTTCGCCTTCTGATGAAACACAACATGAAACTGGTAGATCGAAACAAGTTTCATCAACTTGAAGGTATCTTTTGGATTACTGTCATATCAGGTGTTTATTTAAAATATATATCAAAATACTAAAAGTTTCATGTGCTTTTAGGTACGTGTGAACATACAAAATGGTGACATGGTTGGCCATACCAGTGATGTTGAGGAACATGTCACGCTTCACAAATTTAAGCAAGCGCGTGCTCTAGGTATAGCATCTTATCACTCCACTTTTGATCTTCACTTTTGTTAGGTCACTAGTTTTACAACACAAGCAATATAGAAAGAGATAGAGAGGCGATTGAACAAGATTCACACATACACACACGATATACTAGGTCGGTTAGGCGTAGAGTGTAATGAAGAGAATAACTTGAACAACCAACCCTCAAGTGAGGGTTATACATGAGTATTTATAGGTGGGAAGCTAGGGCAACACTCCTAGTTCCCATCATTTTCTTATTGGGCCTAAGCCTAAGCTCATGGGCCTTCTACATAAGCTTAAGGCTAAATAACAAACATAAAGGCCATAATTAAGCTAACTATTACATGTGAATTACTAACACTTGATTAAGGTTTAGGAGTGATTCCAACAATCTCCCCCTAAGTGTTAGTGATGAATAAACGGTGAAGGTGCAGTAGTAATAGTAGCTTTGACGTCTTCTGACATTCTTCTTTCTTGTGAGAAGAATTGTCTTGATTCGAACAATCTCCCCAGTGTAGAGAGATAGTTTTCTTTGAGCAGTTCAGCTTTGACGTCATCTTTATCTTTGTTCTTTTGTTCTTTGTTCTTTGTGGTTAAAGTGATAGTATGTTGTTGTCTGCATCTAGTCTGCCTCAGGTCTGCTTCGTTGCTTCAGTGTCTCCACGTCTTTCTCCAACATGCTCACACACTCTTTAACGTTGGATTACGGTACTGATGAAATTCTTTAAGTCTTTAACTTTGTAGATTCTTTGATTTGACGAAGAATCATTCTAACTTTTGTGTTGCTTTAAGATAGAACTTCTTTGATGATGTTGTTAGTGTGAACAAGTGGAGAATCTGCACGATCATTCCGCTCCAGAGCTTCCATAAGAAGTAAACATTAAAACGGTTAGTAATAAGCGGATTCAGGCACTTACAAGTTTGAACTTCGAGAGTGTTAACAGCATAGTGTGAAAACACAACTCTAATTCTTACAGAGGCCGTTCCTGAATCGGAGTCCCACAAGTGAGATAACATGATGTACCGAAGTACACCTACGATTCAGATGAGTCGCTGAGGTACACCAAAGCATCACCTCACGACTGTAGACCGTTTGAGACCACTAAGCGCAATCCACGAGGAGTTGCCTAAGCGACCTGCTGTCAGGGCTGTTTGATGTTGACCCTGGCAGGAGTTTCCATTCAATCACTGAGGATCACAAATGTGAACCTCTCATAAATGTTCTCGAAAGATTGCTAAGATATGTGAAGGACTCGATAATGTACCACTGAAATTCTTATTGTTGAACGTCAAGTGATGAAATGTCAAGTGTACCTAAGAGATCTTTTGATGAATCTCGTGGCTCTAGACTCAATAGTGCGTTTTGGTTTTCCTGAGTGGAGACTAGGGAGAGGGTCTCCTTCTTTAATACCAGCGATCTCTAAAAGAAAGCCGATAGATTACGTAGGGTTCCCTGTGAGAATGAAACAAGCTTCTGTTGAGAGAAACTTGAGTGGCTAAGAAGGTTTAGTGCATGCGTCACTGGGTCCATGACGACTTTTAATCTTCAATACCGGTGTCATCTAGTGACAACCAGTAGCATATGAATTGAACCCGGTGTCTGCCCTAAGTTGAATAATCTTGAGGGCTATTTCTTTTCACCCTTTTCATTGCATTTCTTTTTAATTCTTCAACTCCTTCTTTCTCCGATTCTCATTTTCTCCTTTTTACAATCATACCTAAGGACTTCTAAATTCTAACTATTGGTAGTGTCCTTGGGTAGATCCCTCCGGCTCTGGCGGATCATAGGACGGTTATTCCTAACCTTAATCACCTTATAACTTCATTGCCATAAAACCATTTTCAAGAAAAATCTCTCAAAGGGTTTGTAAATGAAAAACATGTTTGAACCACTGTAAGAGTTTTATCTTTTAGCAGAAATACTCCCCCTCCACATGTGCTTAAGAGTTTTTATGGAAATCTGCACAGAGAGGAAAGAGTGCGCACTTTTGAATTGATCGACTCAAGATAGACATTCCCCCGCGAGACACGGTTACGTGGCATAGTTAAAGAGTTGCATTGTCAGCTTTTAGGTGACAACTAGCTCTAATAACTATCTTGAAGGTGTGGACAACCCCGAGAGGTTGTTAAACCCGTCAAGGTTCATGTCTACCAAGAGTTTCTCGACTGGTACATTCTACTCGGACAAGTCCTTTGCGAGACACGTTTACATCACTAGCGAACTAGCTTGAAATTATTACCCGTCCCGGACAAGTCTTTTCGAGTTTCTAACAGTTAAGATCTCGTCAATGGGTTAAAGTCTTTTCACACGAGAGTTCATATAGCAAAACAGAACATATTTCTTATCACGTATTTTCTCCCCCTCAAAAATGGCATATAAAATGTTATTTTTGAAAAGTTGAGAATAAATATGACCATTTCGAGTGTTGCGGGAAGAATGACCACTGTGAACAATTTGTGAACAAAGATTTAAGTCAAGTACTCCCCCTCAACGAGTGATAGAAACGGTTGAGGTTTTGAAAATCATAAGGGAAAGTACTTGTTCTTTTGAGCAAAACCTTGAAAAGTGAAAGGTTTGATAGGTTTTACTCAAAAGTAAGAAGCTTTCGCTCCTTTTATAAGGATTGTGGCACTGAAGCGTACCACATGGTCCTTTATTTACAAGTACGGGTTGTACACTGTAATGTGTGCACAAGCCATAAACATAATAAATCACACATCCAAAAGTATAATGAAAGAAGCAATTCAAGGGGTACCAGGAAGTCCAGAGATGTTGCCAGGAGTGTGAATCGGGTGTTGAAAGCCGGTGATGTTAATCCTGGGTCGACCACCAACAAAACTTTCCAATCTTCTGAACTGATCCCTTCGATACAACCGTTCATCAATCATCATGATGATCCTTTTTACATCCCTTCGATCCTGAGAATTCCATCGCTTAGGAGACCCAATCTTTTGATGTATATCCTTCAACCGATAAGCTAATCCGTCCCTAATCAACTTCAAAGTGTGATCTCCAAATTTGTGAAGATCTCTGCACGCCATCAAGCAATTGCGTTGAAGTTCACTGCGGTAAACGACGCCGAATGGTTTGCTGATGAGTGTACATTGTGAGAGCTGGTTGATGTCAGGAAGATCAAGCTGTGGTGGAGTGAAGTTGACACGGGTCTGATAAGATTCAACTGCAAGCTGGAGATCTTCTACACGTTCTTTGATGACTATGCGTCTGATGAAGATGAGCAATGACTTGATGAATTCACATTGTATTTCAGTTGAAAATTGTCTCATGCGACCCTATACTTTGGCAAGGTACATGTCTTCAATGTCGTTGATAGACAAATTCTCAAAGTCAGCTTCAGAGAATGCATAATCCCTTTCGTCTTGCCTTTTGACCACAATATTCTTGAGAAAAGTGTAGTCCCATTTTGACGAAAAATCAACGTGTTTGATGGCAACGATACTTTTAGTACTGAACACTGCATGTTGAGACTTCTGGACCTGGCAGCTTCTGTAGTAGATTCTTCGGCGTTCCGGCCAATGGTGAATCCCATACATTGCATCACGGTCATACTCAGCCACGTTGTTGGAAAACATGTGGTTAGCTCGTTCCTCGATGGCTATGCAGTTTGAGTATTCGGCTGCCGGGAATGGAAGTGTCAGAGATGTAGCATATTTCCTTGAACCATCGCCACCGTGTAGAAGAAATTCCAAGTCTTTGTTGAAGAAATATCTGAATGGAATCCTAGGCTGATCAGGTTGGCCAATTGTAGGGAGAGGTTTAGACCAGTCTATGTAATATGGAGGATTGTCCCGTTGAGTGAAGTCGATGTTTGCTTCTAGGTTGAGCCAATCCATGTTGTTAGACATGGCTCGTGCAATATTATCAAGGTGATATTCGACCTCGATGGCACTTTCCGAGCTGTCTTTTAGAAGTTGAAATGCTTCATTCTTGATTCGCTTCAACTCGGATTTCGTCATCTTCTTCACATGGAATTTTTCTTGTAGAAATTTCGCATGCTCCAATGTACTACATTCTGTAACCTCTTGACCTTCAGCTGGGTAGGGAGTGGAATTAACAAGTGTAGAAAACCATTCAAATTCCTCTGTGTTATCTTCATCTAGCCAGGATAGGACGTCAGCCTTGGGCGCCTTCTTCTTCTTTTTCTTAGGCCTAGATGAGGATTCTGGTTTCTGTACTTTGTCGGGAGAGGCGGGTTGTTGTTGGGGCTCATGGTATTCCTCATCGTCACCACCCGTATACTCAAAGTGATCACCGGTTTTCTGAGTCTGGGGCGGTAACTCAGAATCCTGAGGTTTTTCAGTAGAAGAACGAGGAGGAGGTCTTTGTTGTGCTGGAGTCTGTTGGGGTGGAGGTTGCATTGAAGATGATTCGCCAGACTTCTTCGGGCGTTTAGGCTCGTTGTCCTTATCCTTATCCTTGTCATCATCGTCTCTTGGACGTTTTGGCCTTTCAGCTTCTTCTCTGCATGCAGATTTGAGTTGGTATTCCAGCAATGCTTCCAACAATTTGCTTTCGTGAGAAGCAAGTGATGCAGATCGTTTGGACCTTTGAGCGACCAGCCGGTCAACTAATTCAGCATCAGAAAATATTATGGGATCAACTGGATTGATGTTAACATGCATTGGAGTTGATTTCATGGTTTGCTTAGCCAGATGAAGTAGATTCGGATAGAGTTGTTTGGTGAATAACTCCTTTGTAACTTTAGGAACAATGTCAAGAAGGTGCTTGTGAGTGTACCCTTCGATCATTTTGTTCAATTCCCCTTGCAGATCTTGTTTCAGCTTCTGCATGTACTCCCTTTCTGCTATTCTCTTGTCATTCTCGTCATGAAGGTACGTTAACTGGTCAGCAATAAAATTTAGCTTTTTGTAAAGCATGTCTTTCTTTCTAACCTGTTTGACCGCATTCACAATTCTTTTATGAGTATGAGAAATCCAAGATCGAGGTGGCTTCTTTACTGATTTGGATGTTGATTTGGTTGATCTTTTTTATGGTGGTGGTGAAGAATGAGAAGACGAATCTGATGATGAAGAGACATGAGGAGACTATGGATCCTTTGGAGGTGCAGAGGTTTTCTCCTCTGAGCGAGCAAGACTGTCTAGCAGAAACTTATCATAATCAGTATCATCTCCAGACTTTTCTTTCTCTTCAGTCTTTTCTGTCTCAGTCTTTTCTTTGTCACCCTCATCTTTCTCGGACTTATCTTTATCAGGTTCCTCAAAGTCATGCTCAATAGTTTCTTCCACGGGCTTTTGTTGTTGCTCCAAAGTGGTGGCACCAGATCCCTTATCGGGTCGATTAACCGCATCAGGATCTGGTGAAGGTTGAGCTGCACCACTTGACCCTCCGGGGCCACCCATTTGATCTTTTGCAAATTCTTTTGCCACGTGTTGGAGTCTAAGGAATTTGAACTTCTTCCTGTATGAAGTATCCAGTTGCTCTTCTTCTTCATCTGAGCTTTCTTCATAAGGCACAAGTACAGGAGTCTTCCCTTTTCCTTTGTCAGCTGGTGGACTTGGAGGTTTAGCTGCTGAAGGAGGTGCTTCGGTTGCAGATTCAGAGTAGAAGATCTCTTCGTCTGATTGTGTATCTTCAGAGCTTTCGTCCACAGGCTCTCTTTGCGGTTCAGGCTCAGACTCGGGAATGGGAATAGGAGTAGCTTCCTTAGCCGGAACAGTCCTTTTTCATGGAGGATTCCTCTTGGGGATTATCCTCTGACTTTCAGTACTTGCAGCACTTCCTGCACTGCCTCTTCTGGTTCTCCGTATAGGTGTTCCAGAAGACTTCTCATCGAGATGACCAACTTTGCCTTCTCTTACTGCTACCCGATACCTTTTGTATGTCTCGAGCTTTTTGATTTCAGTAGTCAGAAGGGGATCGGGTAACACAACACCCTGTTTCTTTGTTGACGATTCCTTAATTCTGACTGATAGGATGGGTTCAGTCAACATGTCGTGATTGTCAGGGTCATTGAGCCTCTTGGGAATATCAGGATGAAGTCCAAGTGCTCTCTGGATCAACATCTTTGTGTATCTGACATAGGGAATCTTTGAGCCAAGCTTTTTGAGAAATGACAACATGTCATCCCATATCAGAGCTTCAATTTCGATGTCCTTCTTGTTGATTAATGACCAAAATATTTGCAGCTCCATGAGCTTGGGATGCTCATAGCCACTGTCACGACCAGAGACTGACTTGGTGATGATGATGTAGAGGGTTCTCCACGGTTGAGGAATGTTCTTAAGCTCCACATGAGAATGCTTAGTGATAATTCCTGAAGCTTCATCATAGCCTATATCCATCAGGAATTGCAGAACTGTCTCTTCAGTAGGTGTGGCATAGAAGTCGGTTGGCTCGATATCAGGAATAAGAAGAATGGCCCGTAAATCTGCATGTGTGATGGTGATTTGTTTGTGATTTAACGTCACTGTCACCGCACTTTGACCTTTGATCCTTTGCATTGAATTCCAGAATTGTTGTATGTAGATCTCCGGTACTGTAGCAGAGTGTGAGAGCATGTTCTGGTAGGGATGATTCTTTAGAATATCCACAGCAATCAAGCAAGAAGATTCTGAGCATGTGAGGGTTTCAAAGTCAACTATGAGATTGTTCTTTACAATCTTTCTTGGATAGCCATTAGGGAAGATATCGGAAATTGTGAGAACCTCAGGTGCATCCACATTCATTTGAGCAGCCATGTC
>OU343216.1:72432107-72471306 GCA_910596185.1 Chrysanthemum makinoi | reverse complement strand
ATTTGGGCAAAACCCTAAAATTATGCATAAGCATAAGCTACTTGCGTAGAATTTTACGCATAAGATTCATCTACGCCTAAGCCTTGTCTTACGCATAAGTTAATCCTCGCCTAAGTTTCTCACGCCTAACTTCTTGTTACGCATGCCAACTTTAGTGTTTCTCCTTACTTACGCGTAAGCTAATCCTCTACGGCGTAACTATTGCATTCAGCGTATCTTTGGTGTTTTTACGCATAAGTGGTACTTTACTTTTCTGTGATTTCTACGCCTAAGGATACTTCATCAATAACGGTTCATTCGACTACAAAGATCCATTTAACAACACAAGTTTTCAACATGTCACAACCACCATACTCTAACTATTTTCCTTACACTTATCATCAACAACAACAACAACAACTAAGTCCACAACATCAACAATTTAATCATCAACAACAAATTTATCAACAACAATTTAATCAACAACATACCCCACAACTTGGAGCAATTCCACAACCTCAAATGGTTCAACCTCCACCTAGTCTTCAAGTACAACCTTACACAAACTTCTACAATCAACATCCATCCAGGAATACTATGAAGGAACCGACATGGTTTGGCAAGATGTGTGAAGCCTTAAGTAGCCAATAATCAATTCATGAAGCTGGCTCACTTGATAGACCTCCAATGCTCACTTCCGGAAATTATGATCAATGGGTGATAAGGTTCTTTAGGTTTTGTGATCTAAAGAAGCCACATGGAAAGTTTTTAAAGAAGGTCATTATGGAAGGTCCATTTCAGATGCCTACTGTTATCACACCCGCAGATCCAGATGCCAATCCACCAAGAGATGCTGTCACCAACATTGCAACTATCTCCGACCTCCATTGGTGATGAACTTCTACACTTTGAAGCCGATGAACTAGCAATGCAATACATCCTTTTGGGACTACCCAATCCGATCCTTCGAAGTGTTGATGCTCAAAAGACTGCTAAAGCAATGTGGGAACATATTCATCTTTTAATGGAAGGCACAACACTCAATCAGGAAGACATGGAATCCAAAATCTAATTGGCTTATGAACATTTCACGATTGAACCAGGAGAGACATTAGAGTCATAACATCATCGCTTTTCGGACATCATTAATGATTTGGACAAACACAACATCATCATGCCTCGAATTGCTGTCATCAACACTAAGTTCCTAAGTAGTCTTGGTTCGGAATGGGAGAAGTATGTCATTTTTCTCCGTCAAGCTAAGAATCTTCATCATGCTACATACGGATTGTTGTGCGACTATTTGAAGCCTCACCAAAAAGAAGTTGACAAAGAAAGGGCTATCCGTGGACTCAAACTTCTCAGACAATTCGATAATCAACAACTTGCTTTGTGGGCCCAAACCAATCTTCCTCCTCAACATTTCGGCAACCAACCCCTGACTGCTGCAACCATCACACCATATGATCAGTCACAGCAACAACCTCAACAAACTCAATTGGTTCCATACAACAACAACACTGCTCAAGCACTTTACGGTGAAGGCGATGAGGACTCTGACGCTTTTGATGAATTGCAACAAGGATTTGTTATGATTGCTAAATCCTTGATCGGTATACAAACAAATCCAACAATCGCATTCGTTCCTCATCCAACACAAGGAATCAACATTGTGAACAATGGGCGTGTTGAAGTTCAAAACGTGGTTATGGTTGGTCGGATGGGAGGTGGTCAAGGGTTTAATGCTATTGGAAGGAATAACCAGGGTGCTCCACAACAACGAGAGGCTCAAGTGGTTGAGCAGGGAATGCTCGAGAATGGGGTTAATGGTCTTCGTTGTTATAACTGTAATGAGAAGGGTCATCTGGCTAATGCATGTCCTAAGCGAGAACAAGAGGCGTGCTTATTTCAAAGAGGCTATGCTCTTGGCTCTTAAGGATGAAGTTGGTGGAACTCTCTCCAACAAGGAACGAGCTTTATGGTGATGCAGACTCAGGGCTGGATGATGATATGGAGGACTTGCGAGGCTAATGCAGCACGTGTGATGTTGATGGCACAAATGCAAGCTACACATGAGTGATCGAGGCCCGATATATGACAGCGACGGCTTGTCTCGGTACATGAACAAACAATTATCATTAATGATCTATTATCTCCGCCAGCATCGCATCGACGGATCGGTGTTCAACATGAGCCTTCTACATCTCATTTCGATGATCATCAACTAGACCCCGTAGTTACATTTGATGATCAAGATGACCTTATGGTTACCTTTGATAATCAAGTTGACTCCGTGGTTATACTTGAGGATCTAAATAATGACCATGTTGAGACTCACATTGAACAAAATGATTCTATGTTTGATCAGAATTTGAGCTCGGACCTTAGTTAAAGACCAACAATCGAGTGGAACATTACCATGATGTCAATACCAAATTAACTTGAGAGAAAATGCCTTTGTTAATAGGGATAATGAATGCTTAATAAGACAACTCAACTTTTCAAAACTCAAGAAAACCATAAAAAGGTTTTGAAGCCGCTTTCCAAATCACATCAAAACGAAAAATATTTGGAGCGGATTCATGATCTAGCCGCTTCGAAGAATGCTTTGTTGTCTCAAATAGAACAAATGAAACATGAACATAAACAACAAATTAATGCTCTTACTTTGGAAACTCAAAAGCCAAAGTGAGTTGTTAACTTGTCAAAAAGCGGAGTTCTCACGAGTACAAAAAGCATTCAACGAAACGAATAGATGACTATCTTGAGGAAATTGTCGACTTACAAAACAACATCAAAGAGTTTAAAAGCTGTTGTTTATAAACATGGTGAATCAATCACAACGATTCAAAAGTTTTCTTTCAAACCAAATCCAAATGGATATGGACTGAATCTTGCTGATTACAAACCTAAGTTTTCACACAGAGCATTCAAACCAAATCTGAAGTTTACAGTCTGAGAACATAGAATTGATGATTCAATTATGATGTTGTTGAATATAATGCATGGAGGAATTAGATGGAGATGGCGAGAGTCGGTCAAAATGGAAAATGTCGTTTATAACAAACCATTTAACTATTCAAAAGCCATAACTTTTTCACCAACAAGATACTTCAAACACACCTTTGGTTGTCACACACGGTTTCTAAGTTAGTCCCCAACATAATGGTGCACAAATTAATGGTCCTTTACCATCACTTAGTGAAGTAAAACTAAAAGCGAAAGTTGTCTTGTTATCAAATATTTTGACACTTTCTTATCGACATCAAACTTTTGGAGCGTGAGATTGAATTTCATTACGAAATAAAAGTTGAACAATTTCAATCGCCAATGGCACGAGAACAAAGAGACATTTTTGAAAAATTTTACCCCGTCAAAAATTTGAAAACATTTGCACTATATTGGGAAAAGGGATTTTCACAAGGAACTTGGTCTCATGAAAGATTGTTTTAGAAAAGAAACATCGATTTCAAATACTAAACGTAAAAAGAAATTGTTGCGAAAAGATGTTGATCGACTCTTGGAAAATGTTATCTATGCTGATATCAATAAGCTTGTGTTATTACAATCTGTTGCATATGCATCTGATCATATCTCTGTGATTACATTATATTGTTGAAATTGTTGAGAATCTGCGATAATGTGCTTGGTCGAGTCTTTAAAAGTTAAAATGAGCGATTGTCAAATGAACTTTCAAATGCAAAACGTCGTCTTCAAAGGTGTCAAAAAGATATTCACATTCAACAACTTGCTTTTCAAAACAAAATAAACCGATTTGCGTTCAAACAATGTTAATCCAAAACTTGAGCAATTTGGATGATCAAAGCGTGTCTTTTAAGTGTCAAATCTCAAAATATGAACAAGAACTTGCAAAAGTTAAAAATGAATATGGTGTCATATTTGATTTACTCAAAGCAGACTTCGTGATGAAGCATCAACGAACTTGATCATTATCTTGCACACAATAAAGAAGTCATGAATTTTCATGGAAATCTTAGATTCACGAAAATCAAGAACTAGTGCACACTATCTCTAAGTTAAGGGAAATGTTAGGAAAGTATGAACAAGTTCAGCCTAGCATCATTAAGAGAATTTCACCGTAACACTTAGCAAGCGTGAACCCGAATGCCTCTTGACAAAACACAAGATACTAATGTGTTTCCTCTCTAAAAGCAGGAATAGTTGCCTCTTTTCCCAGCGTCCGCACTTCACAACCTAGGAGCAATACAAGGAAGAATAGGAAGTTGCGACCTAAGAAAAGATCAATAAAGAATGCTGAAGTAGAAGAACACCCTAGGATCTTGAATAAGACTCATGTTGCACCCACTTTAGATATTGCGTCTGACAAATGTAATGGAAAAAGTGTTGTAACAAATGCTAAACCTTGAAGTACTTTTGATATTGATCGATGCATCTTGTGTTATTTGTCGTAAAAGTATGCTTTCCGATTGTCATGACAAATGTGTTGCTAGAGCTATCTTGTCTCGTTTACGGAATCCTAAGAATCGGAATACCTCTAGGCCCACTAATGATTCTAAGTGCTTAGCTTGGTAGACCGCCCTCCTTAGATTCTAAGCGCATTGATGTCCCTGTAGATCGATATCACCTCCAAGGAATGTAGTACCACCTAGTGCATTCACTAAGACTAAAGCTAAGACTAGTTGGAGATGGCAGAAATGGATACATAATATACTAGGATTTAAATGGATGCCTAAAATCATTGATGTGTGTATTTCTACTATAACTACTGAGGAACCCTCTAACTTATCGGGTTCCACATCTACCTCTATTCCATCATTATTAGATGCATTGTGTAATGCGGTGATCTGAGATCATCCTTTGGATTGTTGATAGCGGATGTTCTGACACATGACGGGCAACCTTAAGCTGTTATCAAACTTTATTGCAAAGTTCATTGGCACTTTGTCGGTCGGAATGATCCTTCGGCTATCATGGGCTCTGAGATTATATCAATGGCAATATTGAAATTAGCGGGGTTTATTATGTGGAAGGCCTCGGTCACAATCTCTTTTTAGTCGGTCAATTCTGTGATGGAGATTTGGAAGTTGCTTTTCGGGAGAAAACTTGTTTCATTAGTGATCTACAAGGAAGCGATCTAATGTCGGCTCGCATAATTCTAGTCTACACAATCTCAATGCAAGACATGGTTGCTTCATCTCCCATCTGTCTACCTTCAAAGGCAACATCAACAAAATCACTTGGCTATGGCACGTCGTCTTCACATTTAAACTTTCAAACCATCACCAACCTAGCTCGACACAAACTTGTTGAAGGTCTCCCACGATTCTGGTATTCTAAAGATCATCTTTGCTCAGCTTGTGAACAAGGGAAAAGCACTCGTGCTCACTTTACTTCAAAGGTGGAACCGACTCTCGGCATGTGCTTCATCTTCTTCACATGGATTTGTGTGGCCCGATGCGCATGTAAACGATCAATGGCAAACGCTACATCTTAGTAATTGTTGATGACTATTCACGATGGACTTGGGTCTACTTTCTACGAAGCAAAGACCAAGCTCCACATATGATCATCACCTTTCTCACGAAAATTCAAATTCAGTTCCGGAACACCGTCCGCCAAATCAGAACAGACAAAGGAAATGAATTTGTGAACCAAACTCTTCGAGAATTTTATGAGAAAGTGGGAATAGAGCATCAAACATCTATTGCATGGACACCAGAACAAAACGGAGTTATTGAAAGACGAAACCGAACGTTAGTGGAAGCTGCAAGAACAATGTTAATCAATGCTAAACTTCAGTTACTTGTGGTAGCTGTATCAACGCATGCTACACTCAAAACCGTTCAATGATTACAAAGCGCATACAACAAAACACCTTTGAGCTTATCCACGAGAAAACCGAATCTCAAACACTTTCATGTATTTGGATCTCTTTGCTACCCAAATAATGATCGTGAAGACTTTGGAAAGCTCAAATCCAAAGCTGACACTGGAGTATTTATTGGATCTTGTGAGAATTCAAAGGGTTTTCGGATCGGAATCATCGCACAAAGCGAGGTTATGGAAAGCGATTCATGCTAATTTTGATGAACTTATTGATATGGCTTACGAGCAAAACTTGGAACCGGTCACCGGTTTAAACTTCCCTCAAACCCCATCATCAGTGAACTAAGCCCCAACTTACTCGTCAACAAATGGAAAGCTATTTGCTCCTTTGTTTAGTGATGACATTGATGAGCGTGCTCGGGTGTATCTGCTTGTTTCATTTGCTCAACTGATACTACTCTTATACGATACACTGCTACAACAACTCTTGTTGAAGAAGCACCACCAGTAGACTCTACAACAATAGTTGAACAAACTGCGTCCAACGACGCTGAACCAGCTGATGATGTTCCTAATGAAGTACCCCCACCTACATATTTTGATCCAAATGCATTCTTTAACCCGTTTGCCAATGAAACTGCTGCACGTGATGTCGCGGAATCATCAACAAACCATTTGAATCCTCAAAATCTGTATAATGTATATCAACATCAACCTTCCACACATTTTTGGACGAAAGACCATCCTCTAGAGAACATTATTGGCAACCCAAATCAACCAGTCGTTACAAGACAACGTCTTCACACAGATGGTGAACATTGCATTTATGCTCTCATTGTCGCCAATCGAGCCTAAAACATTAAAGGCAATGACAAAAGACAACTTGATTGAATCCATGCAAGAAGAACTCAACCAATTCAAATGTCTTGAAGTATGGGAAGCGGTTGAAAGACCAGCATGGGTCTCGTCATTGGTCTCAAATGGATTTGGAAGAACAAATTGGATCTTTGAAGGGAACGTAAGCGAAACAAGTCACGTCACGGTGGCTAAGGGTTATAGATAGGAATAGGGTATTGACTTTGAAGAATCATTTGCTCCGGTTGCTCGTCTTGACATTGGATTTTTCTCTCCTTATTTGCTCATATGAACATAACAGTCTTCAGATGGACGTCAAAGCTGCTTTTCTCAATGGACAACTGAAAGAAGCGGTTTATGTCAGCCGACCCGAAGGATTCGTTGATCAGCGTTCCCGAACCATGTCTACAAAGCGAACAAAGCTCGTATGGTCTCAAACAAGCTCCGAGGCGGTATGCGATAAGCTATCATCTTTCCTAATTGCCAATAATTTCACCAAAGGATCGGTCGACCCTACACTTTTCATACAATATCACGGGGAACATATTTTAATCATTCAAATTTATGTGGATGACATCATTTTTGGGTCAACACATTTAAAATACTCAAATGCTTTTGCAAAACTTATGACAAAACATTTTGAAATGTCAATGATGGGTGAACTTACATTCTTTCTCGGATTGCAAGTTCATCAATCAACCCGTGGTATTTTTCTAAGTCAGTCCAAATATGCCCTTGAAATTCTGAACAAATTTGGAATGAATACCTGTGATACTTATGCACACCAATGCACAAACCAAGAAACTAGACGCTGATTTACATAGGAAACTGGTTGACCCTACAAAATACCGTAGTATCATTGGGTCTCTCATGTATCTAACGACCAGTAGACCGATATTGTCTTTGCCGTATATCTTTGCTCCCGTTATCAATCGAGACCAACTGAAACCCACCTCTCAGAGGCTAAAAGAATCCTCCGATACATCAAGGGAACCATTAACTTGGGGATCTGGTATCCGAAGGATTCTGGCTATGAACTAATAGCTTTTGACGCGACCACGCGGGATGCTTAGACTCTCGGTAAAGTACTTGGAGCACTACAATTTCTTGGTGACAAGCGGTGTCTTGGCAATCGAAGAAGCGAGGATTGTACATGCTCTCCACAACGAAGCGAGAATATGTAGCCGTATGTCGTGTTGTGCTCAAGTCATTTGGATGAGAACACAACTCAAGGACTATGGTTCGTATTTGACGAATCGATGTCTTTGCGACAATCAGTGCTATTCTGACTCGTGCAATCAGTTCAACATTCGAAATCAAAGCACATCAATCTTGATATCATTTAATCAAGGACCATGTGGAGCGGTACCTTGTTGAATTATACTTTGTGGAGTGCGAATACCAATGGCAGATCTCCTCACCAAAGCCTTAGCTCCCGCTAGGTTTAATGAGTTGGTCCACCGGATTGGTATGCGGTGTTTGACACAAGAGGAACTGGATGAACTCTTATAACATTCTTAAAAACCAGTCAAACACCAAAACCTCTTTTGTAAATATCTTTCTAAAACAAAATACAAAAATATATAATCTGATAAAACAACAAAAATATTCTTCTATCTTTATTTCTTTCAACATGGCAAGTACAAATCTTCCGTCAACACTCAAATCTTTCAAAATTCAGTATTTTTCCGATCAAGTGTTGAGGGGGAGAAATCAAATATTTTTCAATTTCATAAAACCTTGTACGTGCATGTTATCTTATCTCGGTTGTTTCTTTAATAATGGTGGTCACATTTCTGGTTTAATGACACTCCTCGGACTCAAATTTATAAAATTTCAATATTTCTTAAGTCAAGGGGGAGTATCGTCAAAATTCTTTCCTAAAATCATTCATTTGGAAACCAAAATGGAAGTTGTGGGCGTTGGATGTAAAATGTTAAGGTGGAGGGACCAAAACTGTCAAAAGGTTAAAGTTATTTTTATTAAAACTTTCCACCAAACACATTTAATTCTCACATTTAATATCTCAACTAATCTCATCCACGATCCAAAATCGTTTCACTAATCCGAAGTTTTGATCATCAATCTGTAAGTGATTCTGTGTTTGGAACACGTTTTTAAACAATGGTTTTGAATCTTTCATTAATCCAACGGTTAAAACGTGAGATTTAGTGATTTTTGTGTTCTACGCATATGCGTATGAACACATGATCATGTTTTTGTGTTCGTTGTTAAAATAATTGTGTCAAAACGTTTCTACAACATCATTGATAATAGTTTTATACTCAAAACGCACCCAGAAACACGTATTGATTGATTTTGAAAAACTAGGGTTTATGCGTTAATTTGGGTGTTTTCAAATAAGAACGTTTTTAGTGAAAAATATTGTTGTAGGAGGTTGTTGTCAAGTTGAATTGATCATATCTAGGCCGAGATATCACCCAGTAACACTAATGATTCATTAATTGGAATTTAGGGTTTATGTTCATACGGTTTGGGTATTTTTGATCTATGGCATGTTTGATGTTAAAACTTGAACAAAACATCTCATTAGGCATCTAAGACCTCCCAGAATCAGTTTGGTGCAAATCCTATGGCTAGATTTCTTAGGCGTAATCTTTGAAACCTAGGGTTTAGTTCTACGCATAAATTGTTCTTCGCGTAAATGTTTAATGCGTTTCATGCTATGATCTGAAAAATAAATGAATGATAATATTAATATTGATGCTATGAAGATTATTATTTAGGGTTTTGCTACGTAAAAATCAGAATCAAGGTTACTAGCAAACTACGCATAAGGATAACTTTACGCGTAGAGAGTTATGCGTAAGAGTAATCTTATCGTAGCTGATTGCAGCGTAAGGTTCTACATAAGGGACTACGCGTATCCTGTGAAGGATATGCGTAAATAGTGACCTCTGCGCATAAGGTCTACTCTTACGAGTAAGCCTTACGCGTAAGGTTTATATAAACTACAGCGTAAGCTCTACGCATAAGGTCCCCTTTTTTTTCCCTACGCGTAATATTTCTTACGCGTAAGTCAGGATCCTACGCATAAGCTTGTGTTTGCACCGTATACCTCTCTGTTAGCATAAGTTTGCCATTTCTATGCCTAAGCCTTGTTTAACCTTAATCATGAATTGTTACGCGTGCAAACTTGTAAATAAATAAATCATAACGTCACGAAACCAATAATGTCACTAACAAGCTTAAACATTTAATATGTTGTGAAAAATAAGTGATAACATAAACTTTAAAACTTAAAGTTAACTAACTCACGAAACTTATCACGACGTCATTGGACTATTGGACAAACAAGTGACTTTGGACTCGTAACATTCATCAACATTGCACATTCAATAATTAGACAATAAAACCATCTGTTGACTAACATAATGTCTTTCGATATGTTGGTTCTTTTGGCTAAATATCTTCCAGATCACGACATGGGCGGCTCAAATGAATGTGGATGCACCAAATGTTCTCACCGTTCTTTGATATCTTCCCTAATGGCTATCTGATGATGATTGGAAAGAATAACCTTCGTGTTGACTTTGAAACTCTCCTTTCGAGTTTTCTTGCTTAATTCTTGTGGATATTACGAAGAATCATCCTTATCGAGAATATGCTCTCCAAATGCACTCTTGTGGGAGATCTACATTCATCGGTTCTGGAACACAATGAAAAATATCATAGGACGAAATCTTTGGCGGTGACTCTCAACCACAAACAAGTCACCATCACACTGCAGACTTAAGGGCTGTTCTCCTCATTCGACATCGAGCCTACCGATTACGTTCTTTGCACCAACTAAAGAGAGCTGTTCTACAATTCATTATCGACATTGGTTATGACTTCGGCTCAGGAGTAATCTCTAAGCATTCATACGTGGATCTTAAGAATATTCCTCAACCCTGGAGAACTCTCTACATCATCATCACCAAATCTGTTTCCGGTCATGACAGTGGCTATGAGCATCCCAAGCTCGTGGAACTGCAGATCTTTTAGGCTTTGATCAACATGAAGCACATCGAAATTGAAGCTCTGATATGGGACGACATGATGTCATTCCTCAAAAAGCTTGGCTCAAAGATTCCTTATATCAGATATACAAAATTGTTGATCCAAAGAGCACTTGGGCTTAATCCTGATATCCCCAAGAGACTCAATGACCCCAACAATCACGACATGTTGACTGAGCCTACTCTAACTGTCAGATTCAAGGAATCAACAACAAAGAAACAGGATGCCGTGTTGCCGGATCACCTTCTGTCTGTTGAAATTAAAAAGGTATCTGGTAGCAGCTGAAGAAAGCAAAGTTGGTTTTCTCGATGACAAGCCTTCTGGTACACCTACCAGGAAAACCGACGAGGAGTGCGGCAGTGCAAGCACTGAGAGTCAACAAAAGTTCCCGAAGAGGAACCTCCACTCAAAGGAAAATTCCTTCTAAGGAAGCTGTTCCTATTCCCGTACTAAGCTGAACGCCAAGAAAGCTAGTGGGCCGAAAGCTCTGAAGATACAGAATCGAGAAGAAGAGGTTTTCTACTCGAAGCTGCAACCGATATTACTCCATCGGTAGCTAAACCTCCCGGTCCACCGGTGACAAAGGTAAAGGGAAGACTCCGGTGATTGAGCACGAAGAAGTAAGCTCGATGAAGAGCCTCGGATCACTTGATCTGATTACGGGAGGAAGTTCAAATTCGTTAGACTCAACACGTTCGCGAAAGAGTTTGCAAAGGATCAAATGGGTGGCCCCGGAGGGTCAAGTGGTGAAGTTCAATCTACACCAATTCCGATCTGGTTAATCAACCCGATAAAGAAGGCTGGTGCCACCAATCTTGAGCAACAACAAAAGCAACAGGAGGATTCTATTGAGTATGACATTGAGGAACGGCGAAAAGTCGAGAGAAGGAAAAAGCTGATAAAGAAGCTGCAGCTCAAGCTAAAGTTGATGAAGAGGCTACAGCTCAAGCTAAAGCAGATGAAGATGCTAGGATTCAGGCTGAAGAAAAAGCTAAAACTGGACAAGATGACGAAGTGAACTATGATGATTATCTTCTCAACAGTCCAACTCGTTCTAAGGAGAAAACTTCTGAACCTCCTAAGGACCCTGAACCTCCTCATGACTCTTCATCATCAGCTTCATTCTCTCACTCTTCACCACCACCATCCAAAAGATCAAACAGATCCACATCCAAATCAGTAAAGAAGCCAACGACATCTTGGATCCCTCAAGCTAAGACAAGAATCGTTAAAGCTGTCAAGCAGGTCAGGAAGAAAGATGTGCTTTACAAGAAGCTGAATTTTCTCGCTGACCAGGTACAGTATCTTCATGACGAGAATGACAAGATCTAAGTTGAAAGGGAATATGTCCAGAAGCTCATGAAAGATGATCTTCAAGGGAAAATGAACGAAATGATCAAAGGTTACACTCACAAGTTCCTTCTTGACATCGTTCCTGGAGTTACAAAGGAGATGTTTACCAAACAACTCTATCCGAATCTATTGCATTTGGCCAAGCAAACTATGAGATCAACACCAATGCATGTAAACATCAATCCAGTTGATCCCATAATATTCTCGAATCTTTGAATTGGTTTCCAGGCTCGTAGCTCAAATGTCTAAACGATCTGCAACATTTGCCTCTTACGAAGGTAAATTGTTTGAAACATTGCTGGAATACCAACTTAAATCAGCTTGCAGAGAAGAAGCTGAGAGGCCGAAGCATCCAAGAGACGATGAAGATAAGGATAAAGATGAAGAGCCTAAACGCCCAAAGAAAACTGGTGAATCATCCTCTATGAAACCTCCACCCCAAAGGACTCCAGCTCAACAACGATCTCCTCCACGTTCTTCTACTGAAAAACCTCAGGATTCTGAGTTACCACCTAGACTCAGCGGTGATCACTTTGAGTATTATACGGTGGTGACGATGAGGAAGTCCTTGAGCCCCAACAACAACCCACCTCTCCCGACAAAGCAAAGAAACCAGCATCATCATCTAAGCCACATAAGAAAAAGAAGAAGTCGCCTAAGGCTAATGTCGTATCATGGCTAGATGAAGATGACACTGATGAATACAGCTAGTTTTCTACACTTGTTAATTCTACTCCCTATCCATCTAAAGGTCAAGATCGGTGAGCGGTAGTACATTGGAGCATGCAAAGTTCGCAAGAAAAATTCAGTGAAGAAGATGACGAAATCGAGTTGAAGCGAATCAAGAATGAAGCCTTTCAAGCTGCTAAAAGGCATTTCGAGAAAGTGCCATTGAGGTTGAATACCATCTTGAAAACATAGCCGAGCCATGTCCAACAACATTGATTGGCTCAACCACAGAAGCAAACATCGACTTCTCGGGAAAGACAATGCTCCTTACTACACAGTGGTCTAAACCTCTACCAACTATTGTCCAACGGATCGGCCTAAGATTCCATTTAGCTACTTCTTCAACAACGACTTGGAATTTCTTCTACGGCGGTGATGATTCAAGGAAATCGCCCATCACGACACTTCGTTCCGGCAGCCATATACTCTAGCGCATAGCCATCGAGGAAAAGGCTACCCACATGTTTTCCAACAATGTGGAATTGTATGACCGTGATGCAATGTATGGGATTCACCATTGGCGGGCATGCTTGAATCTACTACTGGTGCCGAGGTTGAAGTCTCAACATGAAGTTTTGATACTAAAGCAATGGTTGCTATTAAGCATGTAGCTCTTTCGTCTAAATGGGACTACACTTTCCTCAAGAAAATTGTGGTCAAAAGACAAGACGAGAGAGACTATGAATTCGTGAATCGAATTTGAGAACTTGTCTCTCAGCGACATTGAAGATATGTATCTTGCCAAAGTGCGACTGGGGCGCATGAGACAATTCTCGTGAAATTCAACAGCGAATACATCAAGTCCTTGCTCATATTCATCGGAAGCATAGTGATACGAGGAGCGTGGAGAAGATCTACAACTTCTTTGTTGAGTCATATCGGACCGTGTCAACTTCACCGAGACCTCATCTAGAACTTCCCGACATCAACGGCTTCCACAATACACCTCGTCAGCAAAACCATTGTAATTTACGTGGTAGTGAGCTACATGAAAGCTGCTTGATGGCGTGTAGAGATCTTCACAAGTTTGGGGATCATACTTTGAAGAAGGTTAGGGATGGCTTGGCTTATAGGTTGAAGGATATACATGAAGACATTGGGACACCAAAGCGATGGAACTCTCAGGACAGACGGGATGTGAAGAGGATCATCACCATGATTGATGAGAGGTTATGCAGAAGGGACGGTTGAGAACACTAGAGAGCTTTGTAGGTGGTGCGTCCAGGATTACTCTCACAGGCTATCAGCGCCTGTTGCATTCTGGTGATATTACTGGAGTTCCTGGTACCCCTTAAACTGCTTCTATTTCATATTAATTTGTATGTGTGATTTATAATGAGAATGGCTTGTGCACACATAACAGTGCACAACCCGTTCTTGTAATGAAAGGACCCTGTGGTACGCTTCAGTGCCACAATCCTTATAAAAGGAGCGAAAGCTTCTTACTTTTGAGTAAAACTTATCAAACCTTTCATATTTTCAAAGTTTTGCTCAAAAAAACAAGTACTTCCCCTTATGATTTTCAAAACCTCAACCGTTTATATCAATTGTTGAGGGGGAGTATTTGACTTTAAAACTTTGTTCACAAAATGTTCTTTGTGTAATCTTCCTACAAAAATCAAAATGCTCATATTTATTCTCAACATTTCTTCAAAAATAACATTTATATGCCATTTTTGAGGGGGAGAAAACTATGTGATAAGAAATATGTTGTGTAAATGCAAATGAATCTCTGTGCTATAGAATTAACCAACGAATTGAAGAAATCTTAACTGTTAGTAACTCGAAAAGACTTGTCCGGAAGGTAATAATTTCAAGCTAGTTAAGCTAGTGATGTAAACATGTCACCATAAAGGACTTGTCGAGTAGAATGTACCATTCGAGAAACTCTTGGTAGACATGATCTTTGACGGGTTTGACAACCTTTCGCGGTTTGTCCACACCTTCAAGATAGTTATTAGAGCTAGTTGTCACCTAAAAGCTGACAATGTAACTCTTTAACTATTTAACGTAACCGTGTCTCATGAGGGGATTGTCTATCTTGAGTTGATCAATTCAAAAGTGTGAACTCTTTCCTCACTTGCAGATTTTAAGTAACTCTTAAGCACATGTGGAGGGATTATTTACGAAAATCTAAAACTCTTAAAGTGTTCAAACATGTTTTCATTCACAAACACTTTGAGAGATTTTCATGAAAAATGGTTTTATGGCAATGGAGTTATAAGGTGATTAAGGTTAGTAATAATCGTCCTATGAACCGGACCGGAGGATCTACCCAAGGACACTACCAATAGTTAGAATTAGAAGTCCTTAGGTATGATTATAAAAAAGGAAAAATGAGAATGAGGAAAGAAGGAGTTGAAGAATTAAAAAGAAATGCAAAGAAAGGGGTGAAAAGAAATAGCCCTCCAAATTATTCAACTTAGAGGCGGAACAGGGTTCAATTCATATACTCTTGGTTGTCACTTGATGGCGCCGGTATTGAAGATTAAAAGTCGTCATGGACCCGATAGCATGCACTAAACCTTCTTAGCCACTCAAGTTTCTCTCAGCGAAGCTTGTTTCATTTTCACAAGGAACCCTACATAATCTATCGGCTTTCTCTTAGAGATTGCTGATATTGAAGAAGGAGACCCTCTCTCTAGTCTCCGCTCAGGAAAACCAAAACGCACTATTAAGTCTAGAGCCACGAGATTCATCAAAAGATCTCTTAGGTACACTTAACATTTCATCACTTGTTGTTCAACAATAAGAACATCAGTGGTACATTATCGAGTCCTTCACAGATCTTAGCAATGTCAGTAGAACATTTATGAGAGGTTCACGATTGTGATCCTCGGTGATTGAATGGAAACTCTGCGGTCAACATCAAACGGCCACGGCAGTCACCGGTAACTCAGCGGATTACGCTTAGTGTGTCTCAAACGGTCTAAAGTCGTGAGGTGATGCTTCGGTGTACCTCAGCGACTCATCTGAACTGTAGATGTACTTCGGTACATCGCGTTATCTCACTTGTGGGACTCCAGTTCAAGAACGGCCTTTGTGAGAATTAGAGTTGTGTTTTCACACTATGCTGTTAACACTCTCGAATTTCAAACTTGTAAGTGCCGGAATCCGCTTATTACTAACCTTTCTTATGTTTTCTTCTTATGGAAGCTCTGAAGCGGACTGATCGTGCAGACACTTCACATGTTCATGCCAACATCATCACTAGTGGAAGTTCTATATAAAGGCAACACAAAAGTCAAAATGATTCTTCATCAAGTCAAAGAATCTACAAAGTTTAAAGACTTAAAGAACTTCATCAGTACTAAAATCCAACGTCAAAGAGCGTGTGAGCATGTTGAAGAATGACGTGGAACCTTTGGAGCGATGAAGCGGACTGAGGCAGACTTGATGCAGACAACAAAAACATACTATCACTACCATAACAAAGAACAATGATCAAAGAACAAAAACTAAGATGACGTCAAAGCAGAACTATTCAAAGAAGACAATTTCCCTACACTTGGGAGATTGTTCAAATCAAGGCAATTCTTCTTACAAGAAAGAAGAATGTCGAGGAAAGGCGTCAAAGCTACTATTACATCAGCACCTTCACCGTTTACATTCATTCATCACCAACACTTTGGGGGAGATTGTTGGAATCACTCCTAAACCTAATTCAAGTGTTAGTGATTCATATGTAATAGTTAGCTTAATTATGGCCTTTATGTTTGTTATTAACTTAGGCTTATGTAGAAGGCCCATAAGCCTAGGCCCAAGTCCATAAGAGAAAGGAAGGGACTTGGAGTGTTGCCCTAGCTCCCTCTCCTATAAATACCTTGTAATAACCCTCACTTGAGGGTTGGTTGTTCAATTCACACTTTCACTCCTACGCATAACTCTTCTCATATTATCATACGTGTGTGTTTGTGTGTGTTGTTCATCCGATCTCTTCTCTATCTCTTCTCTTGATGCTTGTGTTACAAATATGGTGACCTAACACTTATTTCTTCTCACAAAAACCCTAAACCTACATCAAAGAGTGACGGCAGTATCCAGTTCTTTCAGGAAATCCTAGAGGGGTGCGAAGCAAGGGAGAAGAGGGTGATCGTTGGGACTTAATTCTGTGGTGGATCGCCTGGTTTTGGTTCTAATTTGAAAGGAGTTTGAGTCGTCGGATTCTTTTGGTTTTGTTGGTCGCGTTGTATTCAGCCTTGTATCATCGTCCTCCTTTGTGTATATCACCTAAAGGTAAACATGTCATACGCTAACTCTTATACATGTCGCATGAAATCATGAAACTATAACTCATATGTGTCGATATTCATTTCGTTTTGGAGCATCCGGATCTGTAGTGATACATGTTTTAACATGGTCATTTAACACTCTTCTTGATCTCTAATACCCGACTTGAACCTGAAATTAATAGAGGCGTGAGTATTCTGTACGTGTGATATATGTAAAACTAATCTGCTAGTGTTCGCTAAATGAGTATAACATGATAATATTGTCACATGAATTCATGAGGATAATTGTTTTACGTTTCGTAGCTGCTTCCTACATATGCGCCTATCATCTAATACACGTTATACCATTTTAAAAAACCATATGATAACCTGTATAAATGGAGTAATATAAATGCGTATGTATGTGAGTTAGACGTGGGATCTTTGAGGTCTCCATAAATCATGAAAGTGTATATGGTATATACGTGATTTTGTACATGAATTGTTGGTTTATAAATATACCTACTGTTATACTAAATTAGTGAAAAAAATGGGTTACACTTGGTCTTGGGAGGTAACTTCAAGGGTAATCGCGGGAATAACGGTTGAGTCTTTTTGTATTTTGAAAGCATGTCGGGATAATCGGGTTGGGGATTAGTAGTTACAGGTGTTTAATTTGTCGTGTCAGTTAGTCGTTTAAACCGCGAACGAGAGTTAAATTATCATGTCGAAATGAAGTGTGAATCAAGTTGCATCGTAAAATGAGTTTCTAAAAATGTACGAGTAAGCCTAGTATGGTTGCATGCTAAATACTTAAATATTTTCACTTTCAACCATCATATTTAAGAATTGATCACATGCAAACCTTGAACTATTATAAATTGACGCATTATGCCCTAGATTATCAAAATAATAATATTGAGTTTTTATGTTTAAAATACTTGTCGCAATAAACCCTAAACTTTGATAAGTTACATTTTAAACCCTAAATTATGATAAGTTGTTATATTTAACTCTAAAAATATTAATACGATTGATATAATCAATAAATCCGTTATAACTTAAATGAGCTAATAAGTATTATACGAACCGTAATCCGTGTAGATATGTTGAAGAAGACGTGACATCATTTCTTCGTGCTCACATTTCCATTTGATTTCATTTGCTAAGGTACGGATATTCAGTCTCTCCTTTTTAAAACATTCTTTGTTCGTAAATATTAGTACATATATTTCATCCTTTTTCAGTAAGGGCATCCATTAGTATTGATAACCATCATTGCTATTGATGTCCGATTACGATTATCGATTGATATCGTTTTGATATTACGTTTTGATATTTAATCTACTATCTCATTCGATATTTGTTGGTTATCCGTTTGATATGATTCGATTCGATTATCGATATGTTATGTTGATTCGGTATTTGATATGATATTTTTGATTCGGTATTTGATTTGATATGATTATGATTGCTCTTGTAATCTGTATCTGTATCCCTAGCCATGGAGGTACCATGGCCATGTCGTACCGGTGGCATGACACTAAGCGGCGATGTGATTGGTCCCTGGCGTTCCCATTTTGTATATGCTTTGGCCATTATGATTTGTTTTGTAGGGAGCGTATGGATGCATCCTTGGTAATTTGTATCTGTATCTGTATCTGGTGATTGGTTGGTGTGTTTTCCTACACCCCATCACATTCTGGTACATTGTGAGCTAGCTACTCCATGTACAACTTTGGATTTGATGGTATATGATTTGTGATATGATTATTTTTCCTATTCATGTGGCATGCTTAGGCGGTCTTTTCCGATCCGATGATATTTGTTATGTGCTCTATTTCAGTACTTGTCTCATATGCGTTTCGTATTCTGTTTCGTGTGACATGTTCTCAGCAGGATCTTTTCCTTTCCTTGTGTTGACACAATTTGATCCAATTCCCATTCTGATTATATTGTTATTGTATTGTTTATATCTGTTCACTTGGCTTTTTAAGCTCAGCCGCACTTTCTTTTCTCTGGCGGCAGGTATTTTTAGCGGGATGCTGGGATTGAGAGTCGAGAGTAGTAGCGGTTAGAGACTGACCCTCGAGTTACCCTAATCTTGCGGACCTATGATTCTGACTTTTGTATTTTTATTTTCTGTTGTTTCATTTGTAATTGTAATCTTTTGGGTTTGTATGTTGGGTCATGAGTTAATGACTTGGTTTTGTAAGTCTTCCGCTTGGATGTATGTTCTGATTTGACCCCATAACGTGACACTCGGACCCTTTTCGGGTTGGGGTGTTACAATTATGGTATCAGAGCCAAGTTTAATCTTGTTGACCTTAGGAATGACCTGTGAGGATTCGGGTAGACATTAGGCTTCCGTTTGTTTTGATTTTTTCTGATTGCTTTGACTTTTCGCTCTGATTTGACTTCGATATTCTTTTGCCTTCACTGATTGATCTTCTTCCTTCCACATTTGATTTTGGTCTGTTTTGTCTTCGCTCATTCGTTTACCGATCGTTTAGATGGTGACTACCTGTTGAGTCAAAGATGGAAGTGCCAACCCTGAGTTGCTGCAACAGTTGCTAATTAGAGAGGTTGGTGAAGCAGAAGCCGCATCCGTTCATCACTTAGCTGCTTTGGAACATTGAGATGCCGCAGGAGAGAGCGGGACGGGAAAATAGGAGGAGCAAAGACGGATACGAGATTCAAATAGCAGGCACTCGGAAGGCGTACGAGCAGACGTATTTCAGATAGGCATAGAAACTACTACCAGGAGTTTGGGTGTGTTGTTGGTCAACAGTTCAGCCATGCTACTAGGTCGTCGTATTTGAGAAGAGATGCTGAGAAGATTTCATCTGCTTTTTGTGTTTGCTAGGGCATCGAGCCCATGATTGTCATAAGAATGGTGGAAGACGGAGTTTCCGCGATTTGTTTTTCTTTCATTTGTTTTCGATTCTGGCGTTTGGAGACATTCGTTATTAGTTATGTGGTTTGGGTTGTTAGTATGTTTTGTTGATTAGTTGTCTGGAGATTCAGCTTGAAGGAAGTGGTCCATGATTCATGGTTCATTTATTTTATTTGTGCGGGTATTATACCCATTCCGTTATGCGTTTTGATATTAAGCCTTATGTTTACGGATCATTGTACGTTTTCAATTTATGCGTTTGAAATTTGGAATTTATCTATGAAGTTTCTATCATTTGGCTTCACCTTAGTAATGGTTCATTATTTCGTGATTGTGTTTTATGTCATCAACATCCACTCCATATATGTTTCGTATCCGCTAGATCATATTCGTAATGATCTATCTTTTGTCAAAGAGCCTGTCAGTCAGTTATCCTTATTTCTTTTCGTGATTCGGTATGTATTCGTTTTGAATTTCCTATTTCAATTTCGAGGAAGAAATTTTCTTTTTAGCGGGGAAGAATTATAACGACCTATAATCTGAAATCACATTTTAACTAAATATTTGAATTATAACCTAAGTTTATTTTGATAAATTAAGAAAATGTGACCCATATATTATACACTTGAAATTAAATAAATCCTAAACTATACCTTATAAATAAATACCTAACATAAAATCTACCCTATTTATCCAAAGTGATATATATTCGGTGCACCCTTAATTTCTACTTAGGGAAAAGTTCAATATAGGTCCCAAATTTACCATAGATCCAATAAACCAATAATAGCCATTCATTTTTTCTAAAATAAATTTTCACCCTTTTTTAAAAATTTAAATATATCTCAAACCGTTAATTGTTACGCGATAAAAATCATACCATCGCGACGAGAATTAAATTATCTTTCTATAGATATGCACTACTATATATTTTTAACGATTTTTTTTAAAAAAATTTCGGCCCTGAAAAATCATATATGATTTATGAAAATCATATATGATTTTTGAAAATCATATATGATTTGTGAAAATCATATATGATTCGATTTTTACAAATCATATATGATTTTTGAAAATCATATATGATTTGTAAAAATCATATATGATTTGTAAAATCATATATGATTTTAAAAAATCATATATGATTTGTTTGATTTTTAAAAATCATATATGATTTTTGAAAATCATATATGATTTTAAAAATCATATATGATTTTTCTGGGCGGAATTTTTGAAAAAAAAGTTTGTCGAAAATATAGAAAAGTGCATATTTATAAAAAGATAATTTAATTCTCATCGCGATGGTGTGTTTTTTATAGCTTGAAGATTTACGGTTTGAAAGATATGTTGTTTTCAAAAAAATGTGAAAAATAATTTTTTATTAAATTTGATTAAAAATTGATGGCTAAGATTGATTTATTGAGTATATGGTAAATGTGAGATCAATAATGTGAGATCTATATTGATCTCACATTTGCCATATATCTCAACTCTTTCTACTTATTGTACACGTTTTTTTTACAATATTTGAAACAAAAACTTTGATGGCCCTCCTATCTCACGTTCTATTAAGATTGTATGGATCCAAATATATTAAATTTTTGTACACTATAGCACGCCTTGAAGATAAAATAACTTTTGAAAACTTGAACTAGTCTTCCTAGTCCTCCTCAAGACTCGGCTAATAACTCCATATATTTTCCCATTCTGTGATCATTTCTCTCAACCGAATGAGACTTATTTCTTCTCACAAAAACCCTAAACCTACATCAAAGAGTGACGGCAGTATCCAGTTCTTTCAGGAAATCCTAGAGGGGTGCGAAGCAAGGGAGAAGAGGTGATCATTGGGACTTAATTATTTGGTGGATCGCCTGGTTTTGGTTCTAATTTGAAAGGAGTTTGAGTCGTGGGATTCTTTTGGTTTCGTTGGTCGCGTTGTATTCAGCCTTGTATCATCGTCCTCCTTTGTGTATATCACATAAAGGTAAACATGTCGTATGCTAACTCTTATACATGTCCCATGCAATCATGAAACTATAACTCATATGTGTCGATATTCATTTCGTTTTGGAGCATCCAGATCTGTAGTGATACATGTTTTAACGTGGTCATTTAACACTGTTGGGATATGAAAGTGCTGAAGATTAATCAAAGTACTGCTAAATGATAAAGTCAAAGTACTGCATATGAAGTCAAAGTACTGCAAGATCAAAGAACTGTTTTATTCGTTTATAGAAAGTCTTGTAATTCTAGAATATTCTATATTAGATTACTTGACGTACAAGGATACAATTTGTAAACCGACTAGGGTATCCTTGAGCCTATAAAAAGACCCCTAGATTGGCATAAGATGTACGTGATTTTATTAGAGTTTTAGGGAGAAGTTCGATATTATTAGAGTTGTTAAAGATCTGCAGAATAAGCAGAGTTAGAGTTATTAATAAAATCATTCTAAGTTAAAGTTATTCTTCTTATTTTTGTTAAGTAAATTCCGCATACTTAATAGAGTTTGCTCAGTGTTTCTTTGTTAATAACTTAGGATTTATCTGAGGTTATTAAACCTTAACAAGCTATTTAAGTTAGTTTGGTTAGAGTACATCGATCCAACAAACACTCTTCTTGATCTCTAATACCCGACTTGAACCTGAAATTAATAGGGGCGTGAGTATTCTGTACGTGTGATATATGTAAAACTAATCTGCTAGTGATCGCTAAATGAGTATAACATGATAATATTGTCACATGAATTCATGAAGATAATTGTTTCTGTTTCGTAGCTGCTTCCTACATATGCGCCTATCATCTAATACGCGTTATACCATTTTAAAAACGGATAGTAAACTTAAAGAGATGAGCATGGGTCGTATAGGATAGCATAGGACTGAATCATGCATGCATACCATATGATAACCTGTATAAATGGAGTAATATAAATGCGTATGTATGTGAGTTAGACGTGGGATCTTTGAGGTCTCCATAAATCATGAAAGTGTATATGGTATATACGTGATTTTGTACATGAATTGTTGGTTTATAAATATACCCACTGTTATACTAAATTAGAGAGAAAAAAATAGGTTACACTTGGTCTTGGGGGGTAACTTCGAGGGTAATCGCGGGAATAACGGTTGAGTCTTTTTGTATTTTGAAAGCATGTCGGGATAGTCGGGTTGGGGATTAGTAGTTACGGGTGTTTAATTTGTCGTGTCAGTTAGTCGTTTAAACCGCGAACGAGAGTTAAATTATCATGTCGAAATGAAGTGTGAATCAAGTTGCATGGTAAAATGAGTTTCTAAAAATGTACGAGTAAGCCTAGTATGGTCGCATGCTAAATATTTAAATATTTTCACTTTCAACCATCATATTTAAGAATTGATCACATGCAAACCTTGAACTATTATAAATTGACGCATTATACCCTAGATTATCAAAATAATAATCTTGAGTTTTTATGTTTAAAATACTTGTCGCAATAAACCCTAAACTTTGATAAGTTACATTTTAAACCCTAAATTATGATAAGTTGTTATATTTAACTCTAAAAATATTAATACGATTGATATAATCAATGAATCCGTTATAACTTAAATGAGCTAATAAGTATTATACGAACCGTAATCCATGTAGATTCGTTGAAGAAGACGTGACATCATTTCTTCGTGCTCACATTTCCATTTGATTTCATTTGCTAAGGTACGGATATTCAGTCTCTCCTTTTTAAAACATTCTTTGTTCGTAAATATTAGTACAGATATTCCGTCCTTTTTCAGTAAGGGCATCCATTAGTATTGATACCCATCATTGCTATTGATGTCCGTTCTGTTATCTGATTGATATCCGTTTTGATATTCGTTTTGATATTTAATCTGCTATCTCATTCTGATATTTGTTGGTTATCCGTTTGATATGATTCAGTTCAGTATCTGATATGTTATGTTCAGTTCGGTATTTGATATAATATTTTTCAGTTCAGTATTTGATTTGATATGATTATGATTGCTCTAGTATTCTGTATCTGTATCCCTAGCCATGGAGGTACAATGGCCATGTCATTGAGGCACCGGTGGCATGACACTATCTGGGGCGGTGTGATTGGTCCCCGGCGTTCCCATTTTGTATATGCTTTGTTCATCATGATTTTTTTTGCCGGGAGCGTATGGATGCATCCTAGGTAATTTGTATCTGTATCTGTATCTGGTGATTGGTTGGTGTGTGTTCCTACACCCCATCACATTCTGGTACATTGTGAGCTAGCTACTCCACGTACAACTTTGGATTTGTGGTGTATATGATTTGGGATATGATTATTTTGCCTATTCATGTATGCTTGACCTTGGAAGAGTGCCTTTCCGTCCGATGATATTTTTATGTGCTCTATTTGATGCACTTTTCTCATATCGTTTTTGTATTTTTTTGTTTAGGTGTGACATGTTCTCGTGAGGCTCTTTTCCTTTCCTTTGTGTTGACATAATTTGATCAATTCCCATTGATTATATTGTTATTGTATTGTTAATATCATTCGGGCTTTTTAAAGCTCGGCCGCGCACCTATTTCTCTGGCGGCCCAGTGGCCATTATTATCACGATCGCCAGTTATGGACATTTAAGTCAATTAAATCTCTTCATCACTAGTAAATAAATTATACAATCTAAATCGAAATTTTTGTCAATCCGCCATGGTTATTTTACGAGTTTGAGCACTTTGAGATTCCATACAATTCACAGCATTTTTTGATCAATTTTATTTATCTCCCCCTTAAAAAGGGCATATTAATGTTGTTTTTGAAGACACTTTGATTGAAAATATGTCCATTCTGAGTTTTACGAGAAGAGTTCAACAAGAACATTTCATTTGAACAAATTGTTTTGCAAATACTCCCCCTCAACAAGTAGTAATAACTTTTGAGGTTTCGACATAACGAGAGAGAATACTTGTTCTTTTGAGCAGAATTATGAAAAAACAGAAAATTTGATTAATTCTACTCAAAAGTAAGTAGCTTTCGTTGCTTATATGAGGATTTTGGCACTAAAGCGTACCACATGGTCCTTTTTTTACAAGAACGGGTTGTACACTGTTATATGTGCATGGTATGTGCAAAAACACATACCATTTCTTTACCAAAATAGACCCAAAATACCAAGAAAAGAGCCGTTTATGTCTAATATTTTTTGGTTTCTTGAGTTTATGCATGTGCAGGTAGGATATGACAAAACATACAAAAATTGAGCACGAGAAGAAAGATGTGCAAAAGCTGAAGTCGGGAAATCAGAATTGAGTGAATTTGAAGTTTTGGATGCTCAAAAGATGATTTTTGGAAGTTTGGATCAACTTTGAAGAAATTACAGATTCAGTCCCTCAAGTTTGTAAAGTTGGCAAAATCTACCCTGGAGATATCAAAAATGGCAACTTTGGTCCCTAATATTTCCCACAATTGCAAAATATACCCTTGTGCCTAGTTTCCCAAAATTTCCCTTTAACTTTCACCAATTTACACATTAAACCCTTTTAAAATAAAACCTTTTCATTTTAATCCTTTAAATAGCTACCCAAGGTCAAAAAAACCATTTTGCCCTTTCAATATAAAATCTGACCAGTCAACCAATAAACTCCTTTGAACCTTTTCCCTCACGAACCCCATGTCAAAATTACCTATGACTCTTACCCTTTTACTGGTCAAACACAATCAAACATAATATAATAACCCAAAAAACCTTACCGCGCTTTTTATCCCCAATTTACCCAGAAATGTAGAACCATAATTTACCCTCCCGAACAATTAAGCAAAATTACCATAATTAAGGGCAATCTCGTACTTTTCCCTGACACACCTGACACATGGGAATGCCACCTTGGCAATCCGTGTGCCAAGGTGCATTCTCATTGGTTGATGATGCGTGGCAAGTACAATGGACGGCTGAGATCAAAGATTGATTGATGCGATTGAGATCAAAGGTTGAGATTCATTGAAAGAAGCACAATATCACTTCTTCCTGAAGCTTCCAAGGCTCTTCATCAGCTATAAAAACCCCACGAATTCACAAGAGAAAGTGTGTAGATTTGAATAGGAAATTGTGGTCTTTAAGTTCTGTTTTTAATATAGTTGTTAGTTAAAAATCAGTATTGTAGCTCAGTTTTAATTTGTAATCAGTTTCCATATAAATAAAAATTTATTTTACTTGTTAAATTCTCATAATCTTTAATTACTGTTTTAGCATTTCATAATCTTCTGTTTTCATTTAAATTTTGTTTACATTAATTCATTTTAAATTCAGTTTGTTGTTAGTTCAAAGCAAAAAATCACAAAAAAAAAAAAAAAAAAAATGAAAAATACTTAAAAAAATAAAAAAATAGTAGTAAAACAGTTTAAGAGCATCCACAAGCTCTGATTTCTTTTAGATTATGCCTATATAAGCTCATCATAGCTTATAATAAGCTCATAAACAGTTTCACACTCAGATCACTCAAATCAACTTAAAATCAAAACCTATGCATATTTGGGAGAGCTTGAGAAAGTTGCCTGCAATGGAAGGGGCAAGATGGACTTATATCTAGCTTATTTATAATCTAGGAGCTTGTAGCTGCCCTTTTGGGAGCCCTTGTTAAGCTAGGGTCTCAAGTGAGTGGATTCTCTTATTCAAATTGCTTTTAAACTGCTTAATCTTGCATTATTTGTTTAGATATGTTAAATTCAGTTTATTGATGTTAGACTAGCTTGATTTGATCTAGTGTTAGCTTATTTGATAGTTTAAATCACTATTTAGCTTAAATTTAGAATCTGCATAATCATTTGTTCAAATCAGTCATAAACTGCATAATTTAGTATAAGTGGATTCTGTGTGAAATTACTGTCATATTCACTTCATTTAGGTCCATTGTTGATTTTAGAAACTGAATTAAGCAAAGTAATAGTTTGGATTTGTGATTTGGTTTGCATAAAGTTCATATCAGTCTTAAAAATAGTGTTTGGATCAGTGGGTTACACTGGTTTATAGGATAGATATGTGGTTAGAATTAGTTGCATCACTCTAAATTAGGTTCATATAGTTTAGTTTAGGCTTAAAATTTATCTTGCATTCAATAAAAAGTCAATTTCATTTGAAATCTACACAACAGTCATCTCAGTTAGTTTTCATCCTGCATAACTTTGCATTTAGGTATAGATTTCATTTAGGTAGCTTAGTTAAGTTGAATTTCATCCTAAAACATCATTTTAGACTCAATTAGGATCAATCCAATTTCACAAAAGTCAAATATCTAAGTTTTCACTAAAAGTCAAAATTTAACTTTAGTCTCAAATAACTGTTACTTATACATTTTTAGAAGTTTCATTTCTTATCAAAATTAGTTGAAATTTTGGAGTTCACGACTTTGGTTAGTGGTTTTCATCAAAATATTTTTAGAATAATTTTGCAATTTTTCTAAATAAGTTAAATAACCTTTCAAATAAGGTCTGATTTAACAAAAGTGCTCTGTCATCAGCACCAAATTGAGTTTACAGCTTTTTCATTAGCTTTTAAGAGATCAATATAGCTCCTGAGAAGCTGATATTTGGTAATTTTGTAGTTGGCCAGGTCATCTTGAGGTTCCTATAACTGATTTTCATTTTAGAGCTTAAATACCAGCTTATTGATAGCGCAAGTTAGCAACTCATAACTGTTCTTCTGGATTGCTGATTAGGATTTGGAATTGAGTTTCTGGCTTAAAGCTTGTGCCTATTTGGTCATTTTCAATTGCATTAGGTAGATCTTAGTTAGATTAGGCTTAGTTCAAATTCTTTTAGCTTCTGGTAGCTTTTGATAATTTTTATTGCTTCTCAGTAATATTTAGAACTTATCTGTAATTTTTCATAATTTTCCTTATCCATTTACTATTTTTCTGCATTTTAAATAAGTTTTTAGCATTTTAAAATAGATTTTTAATTGAAATAAATCAGAAAAGGTTCACAAAATAAAAAATTAATTTTATTAGATTTAGAAAAATCAAAAAGTCATAAAAAGTATTTTTTTCAGATATTTTTTAGTCAAAATAGTATTTTCTATACATTTAATTAGTTTTAATTAGTTTTAAATTCATAAAAAATAAAGAAAAAGTCAGAAAAATATAATTTCAGTTTTGAAAATTATTTTTAGTTACTTTAGAGTTTTGGAAAATAGTATTGTAATTTTCTTGTATGTTTTCATAATTTTTAGCTCTTTAATTCAATTTTTAAAATACAAAAATAGTTTTTAATTCATTTAAAATCAAGAAAAACCCAAAAAAAAATAGTTTTTAATTTAAGTTAATTTTTAAATCACATTCCTAGCTGTATAAAAATTTTATATCACTTCTAGGGGTTAAATTAGATTAGTTTGCATTTTAATATACATTTTAGTAATTACGTTATTTGCATTTTAGTTTAAAATTGCATAATTAGTTGTTATATCTTGCTTGCACTATAGATTTAGTGATTTTAATTGGTTCCCTTTACTTTTGCTTGCCCCGTAGTTTAGAAATCTCAAAAATCCCTTTTAAAAAAATTCAAATCCCGAATAATGCGACGTGAGTTTAAAATTCCATTCATCCCTCGTTAGGAACGATCCGAGGATTCAAATCTAATACATTTGAGCTTCCCAAATACTATAAACACTATAATTGGTTTTCCTAAATCAATTTTTGGCGCCGCTGCCGAGGAGGGCATGTAGTGAGTTTCCGATTCCGTCTCGATTCGCATGAATTTGAAGATCCTTCCCCGAGTGAAGTTATCGTTGTTTTTGTGAATATTTATTTTTCAAAAACCTAAAAACATCTATAAAAAACCAAAACACTTTTCCTAAAGTGTTTACAAAACCATAAAAATTAAAAAACCAACAAAATAGATCGAAACTTCAATTGTTACATCGGCTCACGTCAAAAGTACAACCTATACACGGGGTATAAGGAAGTCTTGACATTAAATAGCCGACTGAAGAAAGATCCACTCTTCTTTCCCGCTTCGCTGCGCGTACTTTCGAGAGCTACCGAGCACCGGTTGACGGGACGGTTACCAAAAAGATTGTTTTTCAAAAAGTTTTCTTAAATATAAAAACCAAAAAGATTTTCATTTTTCAAATTCATTTTCACTTTTTGGATTTTTATTTTTGATGCATCTTTTCGTTCTCGATCCACGACGACTTCGTAATCGAAACATACCCGAGTTACGTAATATGGCTACTAATCAAGGACCACCCGTTCCCGGTCCCAACCCTCCTCCAGTTAATCATAATGTAGCTCCCGATCTTTGAACGATGGAGGAGTTATGCCAACCTACCATGTACGAGAGGGGAGGACCTATTGCTTCCATTAATATTCAAGCCACGGATTTTGGTTTGAAACATCATATGATTCAACAAGTGCAAAATAGTTGTCAATTTCACGGTTTACCGGATGACGATGCTGATAAGCATCTTGACAAATTTCTAACCGTCACCCAGAGTATGAAACAAAATGGGGTCTCCGATGACGCCCTTCGTCTATACCTTTTTCCATACTCATTGACTCATCACGCCACCGCTTGGTTTGATCGACTTCTGAAAAACTCGATTCATACTTTTGAGGAAATGGTTTCTAAGTTCTTAACAAAGTATTTTCCACCATCGATGGTGACGAAATTGATAAACGATATCAATAATTTCCGAAAAAATCCCGACGAATCTTTGTTTGAAGCTTGGGAACGTTATAAGCTTGCAACTGATAGATGTCCGAATCATAACATGTTGCTTGTTACTCAAATTGTCGTTTTATAATGGTTTGGCGTTGAGACACCGTGACACAATCAATGCTTTGCTGCCGTGGAACTTTCATGAAAAAGCGTCAGGAATCTTACGATCTTATTGAGAACATGACCGCCCATCACAATTATTGGGACTCTTCCGATGAAAGAGGAGAGTCATCTCGATCAAACACGTCTTCTTCTCCCGAAATAGCCGCTCTTAACAAAAATATTGACGATATCTTAAGGTTAACTCAATTGAATAATCAGAATCAGCATGTGAAAGCGGTGAACCCGAGTTGTGAGACTTGTAGAGGTCCTCATTCTTATTCTGAGTGCCCAGCCGTCGGTGGCTACGCTTAAGAATGTTTATCTGCGGGGAACCTACAATCAACGCAGGAGATCGAAATCTTCTTAGCTACCGTTCAAACAGTTATCTCAGACCTCCCGGTTTTAATCAACCTCAAAACCAAAATCAAAACCGTTTCAATGGTAACCACAATGCTAATCAAAACCGAGGAGCTAATGTTAATCATGGTAATCAACACTACCAAGCTCCTCCACCTTAAGTTTACCAACAACCTTCTCATCATCAACAACCTTATCAACCACCTCATCAAGTTGCTCCGAATCCTGATTTAGCAAATTACATGAAGAACACCGATAATACAATTAGAACGTTGCAAACTCAGATCAACAACATGATGGTTGGATTCAAGAAGAAAATGGATACTTCTAATTATCGACCAACAAATGAATTGAAGAACATGTTGAATAGTTTCTTTCAGTCAAATCAACCTTCTACCTCTTCTTCTCAACCCTCGGGGTTCCAGTACTCTTTCGAGTAATACGATTCCTAATCCAAGAGGTGACCTGAAAGCGATCACCACCCGAAGTGGTGTAGCTTATGATGGACCCACGGTTCCTACCACTACTTCTTCTTCTTCTCGTGCGGTAGACCGTGAGACCGGGGTGACAAAGGACCCGGTGCTTCCTACTGATAAGGGGAGTACTGAGAATGTACAAACCACGGTTGTCCCAACTTTTGAGCCCCGAAGATGCTCGCGTTAATGTGAAGAAATCGAACCCGAAACCGTCTATTCCATATATGTCACGTCTGAAAGATCAAACTCTTCGTGAAAAGTCTAACCATCAAATGGAAACGTTCTTTCAAATTTTCAAAGACTTGAATGTGGAGATCAATTTTGCGGATGCCATTCTCTTGATGCCTAAACTTGCTTCTACAATTAAGGGTTTGCTTACGAACAAGGAAAAACTTTATGAGCTTGCTAAAATGTCTCTGAATGAGAATTGTTCGGCGGTTATCCTCAAGAAACTTCCCGAAAAGTTAGGTGACCCCGACAAGTTTTTCATTCCGTGTGATTTTCAAGGAATTGTTTAGTGCTCCGCCTTGGCCGATCTTGGCGCGAGTATTAATCTGATGCCGTTATCGATCTACAAGAAGCTTTCATTGCCCGAACTTTACCCAACGTGTATGACTCTCGAGCTAGCCGATCGTTCTCTGGCCTTGTCGGTTTAGCCGAGGATGTTTTTGTCAAAGTGGGGAAGTTCCATTTTCCCGCAGATTTTGTTGTAGTGGATTTTGATGCCGACCCTCGAGTACCCCTCATTCTCAGGAGGTGTTTCTTGAGGACCGTTCGTGCTTTAATTGATGTATTCGAAGGAGAGATTACGTTGAGAGTGAACAAAGAAGCCGTAACGTTTAACATTAATCAAACATCGAGGTACTCCTCAAATTTCGACGATGCTTCCATCAATCGTATCGATGTTATTGATGGTTCTTGTGAGGAGTACGCTCAAGAAGTTCTCAGTTTTGCTAACAATTCCAAAATTGCCAATTCTATCCCCTCTCTAGTTTCTGAACCAATTTCTGAACAACCTTCTGAACTAATCATTGCCGAATCTTCCCCCTCTCTTACTCCGTTTGAGGGAGGTGACTTCTTTTTGGAAGAGATCGATGAATTTCTTGCTATTGATGAATCGATTCCATCAGGAATTGATGATGGTGTTTATGATTCGGAGGGAGATATTCTTTATCTTGAACAATTGTTAAATGAAGATCCATTACCGTCACTCCCTCCAAAAGAAATCACGATTGAAGATCTCAAAGAAGTACAAACGTCAAATGAGAATCCTCCGGAGCCCGAGCTCAAGGATTTACCTCCTCATCTTGAATACGCTTTTCTTGAAGAACCAAACAAGTTTCCCATAATTATTGCTAAGAATTTGAAAGATGAGGAGAAAACCGAACTTTTGGCCGTCTTTAAAAAACATAAGAGTTCCCTCGCTTGGTAGATTTCCGACATTAAGGGCATAAGCCCACATTTTTGTACTCACAAAATTTTAATGGAAGATGATTTCAAACCCATCATACAACAACAACGTAGGGTTAACCCAAAAATTCATGATGTCATCAAAAAGGAAGTTCTAAAACTCCTTGACGCCGGAGTCATTTACCCGATCTCAGATAGTTCGTGGGTTAGCCCTATCCATTGTGTCTCGAAGAAATGCGGAATGACCGTTGTGATAAATGAAGATAATGAATTGATTTCTACACGCCTCATCACCGGATGGAGGGTGTGTATCGACTACCGGAAGTTGAATGATGCTACAAGGAAAGACCATTTCCCGCTACCTTTTATGGATCAAATGCTCAAACGTCTAGCGGGGAATGAGTTCTATTGTTTTCTCGATGGTTTCTCCGGTTACTTCCAAATTCCAATTGACCCGCAAGATCAAGAGAAGACGACTTTCACTTGCCCTTATGGAACGTTTGCTTATCAACGAATGCCATTTGGCTTATGCAATGCTCCCGGCACATTCCATAGTCATCTCGATCATATCATGGAAAATCACCATCATGCACCTTTGGAACGTGCCAGGAGCATTGAATAAGCCAAATGCTCAAACGTCTAGCGGGGAATGAGTTCTATTGTTTTCTCGATGGTTTCTCCGGTTACTTCCAAATTCCAATTGACCCGCAAGATCAAGAGAAGACGACTTTCACTTGCCCTTATGGAACATTTGCTTACCGACGAATGCCATTTGGCTTATGCAATGCTCCCGACACGTTCCAAAGGTGCATGATGGCGATTTTCCATGATATGATCGAGATGACTATGGAGATGTTCATGGATGATTTCTCGGTTTATGGTGATTCTTTCACTTCTTGCCTCTCTCATCTAGACCTCATGCTCAAAAGGTGTGAAGACACCAATTTGGTCTTGAATTGGGAGAAGTGCCATTTCATGGTTCGAGAGGGCATTGTCCTCGGCCATAAGATATCCAAATCAGGGATTGAGGTCGACCGAGCTAAGGTCGATGTTATTGCTAAGTTACCTCATCCCACCACCGTCAAAGGTATTCAGAGTTTTTTAAGTCATGCCGGTTTCTATCACCGTTTTATTCAAGATTTCTCTAAGATAGAAAAGGTTGTTCCGTTTATCTTCACTAATGAATGCATTGAAGCCTTTAACATACTTAAGAAGAAACTAACCGAGGCTCCGATTTTAGTTTCCCCCGACTGGGATTTGCCCTTTGAACTTATGTGTAATGCAAGTGATTACGCAATTGGGGAAGTCTTGGGACAACGAAAGTCGAAACATTTTCAACGCATACACTATGCGAGTAAGACATTTTCTGAGGCCCAACATAAATACACAACTACAGAAAAAGAATTATTGGCCGTTGTTTATGCTTTTGAGAAATTTAGACCCTACCTTGTCTTGTCAAAGACCATAGTGTATCCGACTATTACGCTTAAATACCTTTTGGCAAGCAAGATGCTAACCGATTGCCGGTTGGGTTCTCCTCCTTCAAGAATTTGATGTCACCATTCTTGACAAAAAAGGAGCGGAGAACCTTGCTGCCGACCACTTATCTTGACTTGAGAATCCCCATCAAAGTGTGCTTGAGAAAAAGGAGATCACGGAAACATTTCCTCTCGAGACACTTGGGATGATTGCTAAAAAATACCCTAATACCCCATGGTTTGCTGACTTTGCAAATTACCATGCGGGGAATTTCATTGTGAAAGGGATGGCGTCCCAACAAAAGAATTTTTTATAAGGATGTTAAGCATTATTTCTGGGAGGACCCCAACTTGTTTAAGATTTGTGCGGATCAAGTAATTCGGCGGTGTGTTCATGGCCAAGAAGCCATTGATATTCTTAATGCTTGCCACAATGGACCCACCGGAGGCCATCATGGTGCAAGCAACACTGCCAAAAAGGTTTTTGATTATGGGTTCTATTGGCCGACTATATATCGAGATGCTCATGATTTGGTTAAGTCATGTGACTCATGCTAGCGTCAAGGGAAGATTTCACAAAAAGATGAAATGCCGCAAAATGCGATTCAAGTCTGCGAAATTTTCGACGTTTGGGGCATCGATTTTATAGGACCATTTCCGTCATCTAAGGGTAATAAGTATATCCTCGTGGCTGTCGACTACTTATCCAAATGGGTTGAAGCGAAGGCGCTACCTACCAATGACGCCCGAGTGGTTGTTAAGTTTTCGAAGAACTTGTTTTCTTGATTTGGAGCACCTCGTGCTATCATCAGTGATCACAGTACCCATTTTGTAATGAACAATTTGCGAAAGTTATGTCTAAATATGGAGTTATACACCGTCTTTCTACAGCGTATCACCTGCAAACGAGCGGTCAAGTTGAGGTCTCCAATCGTGGTTTGAAAAGGATTTTAGAAAGGGCCGTAGGAGAGAACCGAGCTTCATGGGCTGATAAGTTAGATGATGCATTATGGGCTTTTCGCACCGCATACAAAACACCCATTGGGTGCACCCCATTTAAATTGGTGTATGGAAAGGCTTGCCATTTGCCCATTGAGCTTGAGCATAAGGCATATTGGGCCTTGAAACATGTGAACTTTGACTTTAAGACCGCAGGTGATCACCTTAAAGTTCAATTGAATGAATTAAATGAACTTAGGGATCAGGCTTATGAGAATTATTTGATTTACAAAGAGAAAACTAAGAGGATTCATGACTCTAAAATCAAAAACCGCGTCTTCAACGTTGGTGATCAAGTCCTCCTCTTTAATTCTCGGTTGAAGATATTCTCGGGCAAACTCAAAACCCGTTGGTCCCGACCATTCACCGTAGCTCAAGCTTTCCCGTATGGAACTATCGAGTTATCTCAGCCCGAAGGCCCAAATTTCAAGGTAAATGGTCATCGTGTTAAGCATTACTTTGGAGGGGACATCGCATCTATGGTTGTCCTGGATCTCCAAACCTTCCCCAAGGACAATTGAATTAGGGGACCTAGTCAAGCTAGCGAATCGGCGATAAAAAATAGTAGCGCTTCGGGGGAGGCACCCTATGCTTATCTCTATCTTCTTTCTATTTTCTTCTAATAAGTGACGAGAAGGGATTAGCCTCTTCGATTTCTCGTGTTTGGTTGTTTGTGATGTTTTTGTTCAGGATTTCATCGATATGAAGACTCTCATGCTCAAAGTTTGTCTTTTTCCACTCGAGTTTCATGATCGATGCTGATGGAAATCCGATATCCGAAATCTTATCGATTAATGTTTATCTTTGAGCATACTTATTAACAACTTTTATATTTTCGTTGATACCCTTAAACAGTGAGGACAATGTTTCGTTTTAGTCTGGGTTAGGGTAATCTTCGATTTGATTTGACCGCACTTGCTTATTCTTTGTCGTGTACTCTCACAACCCCTTTTTTCCTTAGAAAATGAAAAAAAATATTGTGCAAACAATGAGAAAATTTTTAAAAAATGTTAAGCTTTTGCTAGTTTTATGATTGAAAAGTCTTTGCGAGTCTCTTAGAATTTACTTTAAATATGCGTTTTCTTGAAAAAGCCTTTGCTAATTGCTTAGACAAGAGGCTATAAAATGCGATTCTAGCTCAAAAAGCCAAGAATTTGCAAGCTTCCCTAAGTGATTTTAAATATGCGAAGCTTTGAAAGATTTGCTAGTTTATAATAAGTGACTTTAAAAATGCAAGACTTGAGATTATTTGACGAAGCATTTGCTAAGTTAATATATGTTTTGAAACCTTGTTGACTTTCATTTGGTGAGAGTAGGAATAGAATTCTGACTTGACCGGGCGTGTTGAGCCCTAGCTTGTTCCCTTAACCATAGATAATTAAATTATCGGCTAAGCATCCGCGGATCTCATTATTTGAGATTTTAAATTTTCGAAGATCAAGAAATGATAGAGTTATTTATGAGTTTAGATGCTAAGCGTGGAGTAGATGGTTCTATTTAGAGCTCATCGAAGGTATTTGTGGCTTTTTGTTCCCACAAAATTGTCTCTCCCCATATTTGTGAATAAATAATTAAAGATATTAGGTTTTTGACGATAGTTAGTTCTTTATCTTCTTTATGGAATTCTCGCTTATGAGAGTTGGGTACACATAAAGGTACTATCAGTGTTGCGGTATAAAAGCCGTAGGACTCGGAGTTTGGCAAAAATTAACATGAAATTAAGCCCAAATGTATTAAAGTGAAAAATCCAAAGCCATAAAAGGTTTCTATGTACACGGTACCCACGTTGTCATGGACTTCAAAAAGGTGGAGGAAAATTCCAAAGTCATAATAAGAATTCTGATAAAACGGTAATCCCGTTGAATTAGTGGTTGAAAAGACCGAGGGCCTAAATTGCAAAAATGCAAATGTGCTGAAATAGTGTTAAGCTAAATTTTGACTCAGGGAGATATCTAAATAAAGCTTCTGTCTCTGGACTTGTAGATGAGTTGTTTCGGTCGCCATAAAAAGGATATCTCTCCCTAAATCGTGTTAAAATAGGACCTTGATGTGGACCTCATTCTTGTATGCAATGGTTTTTGAGGGAAGATGGAAAACTAATTAGCGTCTTAGCTTCATATCTTTATCGGAATAAAAATTATCGAAACGAGAAACTTGAAGAAATTCATTTCTCACCAAAAATAAAATAAATAGAGGCAAATAGGAAAATGGGAGCAAAAGGTAATTACACAAGTAACTTCCATAGGTAGTGTTAGCATCTAAAGTCATATTTAACAATGATTTTGATTTTACGCTTATTTTGGGGACTTTTGAAAAATCAGGGACGATGTATTCTATCATTATGGTCACTTCTCGCTAAGTTATGTTTCCTACTCCGTGATCCTAAAAATGTCTTTTGAAAAATGTTGGAGTTATTGATTGACATGAAAGTTCAACAAACCGTCACTCATAATTGGAATGTGCCTAAACATAATATCTATATGTGAAAGAAAAGGTAAATGGGGTATTTATTGAATTGAGAGTTTCTTAATCTCTTTTGAGAAATCTTTGCTACTTTTCATAGGTTTAGTAGAAAGAGGTTGAAATCCTTGGTTTTAGAAGCGTGAGTTGATTACATTGCGTGAGGACACGAAAATCTTCTCGTCTGGGGTATTTTGGTATGTGCAAAAATACATACCATTTGTTTACCAAAATAGACCCAAAATACCAAGAAAAGAGCCGTTTATGTCTAATATTTGTTAGTTTCTTGAGTTTATGCATGTGCAGGTACGGATATGACAAAACACACAAAAGAAAGACAAATCAGACAAAACCTGAGCACGAGAAGAAAGAGAGTGCAAAAGCTGAAGCCGCTAAATCAGAATTGAGTGAATTTGAAGTTTTGGATGCTCAAAGGATGATTTTTGGAAGTTTGGATCAACTTTGAAGAAATTACGTATTCAGTCCCTCAAGTTTGTGAAGTTGGCACAATGTACCGTAGAGATATCAGAAATGGCAACTTTGGTCCGTCATCTTTCCCACAATTGAAAAATATACCCTTGTGCCTAATTCCCCAAAATTTCCCTTTAACTTTCACCAATTTACACATTAAACCCTTTTAAAATAAAACCTTTTCATTTTAATCCTTTAAATAGCTACCCAAGGTAAAAAAAAACCATTTTGCCCTTTCAATATAAAATCTGACCAGTCAACCAATAAACTCCTTTGAACCTTTTCCCTCATGAACCCCATGTCAAAATTACCTATGACCTTACCCTTTTACTGGTCAAACATAGTCAAACATAATATAGTAACCCAAAAAACCTTACCTCGCTTTTTATCCCTAATTTACCCAGAAATGTAGAACCCTAATATACCCTCCCGAACAATTAAGCAAAATTACCATAATTAAGGGAAATCTCGTAATTTTCCCTGACACATGGGAATGCCACCTTGGCAATCCGTGTGCCAAGGTGCATTCCCATTGGTTGATGATGCGTGGCAAGTACAATGGAGGGCTGAGATCAAAGATTGATTGATGGGATTGAGATCATTGGTTGAGATTCATTGAAAGAAGCAAAATATCACTTCTTCCTGAAGCTTCCAAGGCTCTTCATCAGCTATAAAAACCCCACGAATTCGCAAGAGCAAGTGTGTAGATTTGAATAGGAAATTGTGGTCTTTAAGTTATGTTTTTAATATAGTTGTTAGTTAAAAATCAGTATTGTAGCTCAGTTTTAATTTGTAATTGGTATGTGCTAAAACACAAACCATTTCTTTATCAAAATAGACCCAAAATAACCAGAAAAGAGCCGTTTATGCCTAATATTTGTTGGTTTCTTGAGTTTATGCATGTGCAGGTACGGATATGACTAAACACACAAAAGAAAGACAAATCAGACAAAAAACGAGCTCTGGTCAAGATTGGGAGTTTTCACATCAAACCCTTCACTTTCCCATAATTACACATTCTACCCTCAACTTTCCCAAAATAACCATTTCACCCTTCATAAATCTCACTTACCTATTTACCCATTTTTTACCCTTACACTTTCACAAATTACATATCTAGTCCCTGGAATTTCAAAGATTACAAGAATGGTCCTTATTTGTCAAATCCTACACTAAAATTAATCCTATAAACCTTTTAATCCAAGTCCAAAATATAACACTAAGCCCATAATACCCTTTAGCCCATCCCAAACCCACGGTCAAACACCCCAACAACCGGTCAAACCCCATTTCACTTTTGAACCCCCACCATCTCGTCTTTGAACCTTCACCAAGCCCCACATAAACCCTTTTTAACCCACCAGTCAACCATTAACCCTCCCTCAGTCAAACAATAATAAAAAAAAACCCACCCCTTACCAATACGAGCCTAAAACCTTTAAACCCCCATTGTTACTATTCACCATCCAAGCTCCAATTACCCTAACCCTCAACTTTTACCCATGTACTTAAAGTACTTCCAGAAGGTTCTGACAACGTGTCAGGAGTGTACACGCTTAGATTGCCAAGGTGTCAATTTGGAGGCTTTCTATTGGTGTAGACACCTCACCTATCTGATCCAACAGCTGAGAATGGATTGATGATGAAAGAAGTGAATCAATGGTCGAGAAGAGAACATCCAGAAGCATCCCAAGCTCTCCTAATCAGGCTATATAAAGCTCCTTCTCACCACAGTTTTGATTGTCCAATTCCTTATGTCTTAGAGGGATTTTGATCTTTTCATTCTCTGTCATTTATGTTTGATTCAATTTTAAGCTTGTAACCTCACATTTTATTAATAAATTTATTTTTCCTTATCAATTAGATTTAATCCTTGGTTGTTACTGTTTCTTAAGCTCAAGTTAGTGTTTTTTTAA
>OU343216.1:72390707-72432007 GCA_910596185.1 Chrysanthemum makinoi | reverse complement strand
ACGCTTGGGTTTCTAACCTTAACCTAGCACGTAATAGCTCACAAAAATATTTTCAGGTCCAATCCAAAACAGTTCAAGCACTTGTGTCCACATAAAAACATATTTAAACCAAATCACGCATTTCATCGACCCAAGTTATAACAGCTTATTCAAATAAATCAAGCATTTGCGTTTAATAAAAACGAGCATGTATTCTCCCCCAAAACAGTTTAAAAACAAGTAAAAGTAGGGGCCATGAACTCACCTTGATACGAAGCAACGCAAGAATCACAACTAACAAGACTGGCATCAAAGAGCAAGCACAAACAAATCATGAAGGAAGGCACGTCGATATCCAAAGAGTATAAGTACAAATGTACTATATCGTCACGACCTAATAGTATACGTATTATCTCAAAATACGTCTCAAAAAGTAAAATAATATAATATCCGAAAGGCCGCGTGTCTTAGTTTTCGTGGAATACTCGTATCAAATGTTTCCAAAAATCCATTATCAATATCTCAAAAGTTTAGTTTTAACATTTCGTGTGGTGGTAAGAAACATAGACGCGACGTACAACTCACGCGAAAGAAAACTAGACATTGACATAATCGAGACATACTGACCATAACTCACGCCAAAAAGAAAAGACACTTATAAAGTCAAGAAATACCGACAATACTCAAGCTAGTCAAGACTAGGAAATGACAACATCTTATTTATTAAATATAAATAGATTAACTCTCGATAGCTTCCCCAAAATCCCCATATGTACATGTTTATAATAAAAGAATAGTTTTCATTTATTGGTTGATAATAAAGGTTTCATAAACGTTACTGCATTACTTAGACGAGTTTATGATAAAGTACCTCTAATAAGTGTAGTATATTATAAATGACGCGTTTGTTTATCCAATATTACCAAAATAGTTGGTATATCGTCAAAACGTATAAATTTTGAAAAGGTTTTAGGATATTAAAGAAATCACAATGATTTAAGTTTATAAAGATTTTCTGAAATTTTGGCATGAATTGCCCATTTATAAAACATTTCCAAGTCATAACAATTCTTGAATAATATAAAATTTATCGTTAAGTTTCCCAATTCGTCAAATATTACAATTTATAATATACAATTGAACATATCATTCAGTATATATCAGTTGTTTAGTTTTATCGACCGTTTGTATAGTTCGGGTCCAGCTATGTTAAACTCTTATGAGTTTAATATACCCTTCCGTCGCGTTTACCAAAGGGTCCATAATGTCCAAATAACCAATACCGTAAATCCAATACGTCCAATTCTTGTCCAATCAATATATAACACCAAAATGCTTGTATCCGATTCAAGTGTTGCAATCAATCCCTTAACTATAAATACTTAACCATTTATAGTTTCTTATTCGTTAGTCCAATTTGCCAAATTAATACTCAATAAGCCAAACACTATAATTATTTATGATCTCGGTCCATATATAACCAAACGCACCCTATAATGACTGGGACAGATTCATAACCAATATTTGAACACCCCTTGGTGTTTGTAGTTAAACCAAGACTCAACGATACTCGACACCATACATGGTGTCTTGAACCGAGACGTATACAAACACAAGCAAACATATACGCACCCTACGCACCCTAACGATTGTCCTCCTCGCCGTAAGTAAAACAACCAACCCCCTTTGGGTGTACCCTTTTATCACGCACCAAGAACACAAATAATAAAACTTTTACCACCTCAAATAAGACTAAACATTTTCAATCTACAAACTAGCAAGTCCAAAACAACTTGTGACCATAACCAGCTCTCGACCTGAATCCAAACACAATGTGTGACCATAACCTGGTCTTGACCTGTATCCAAACACGATATGTGACCATAACCTGGTCTCGACCTGACTGACGCTAACAGGTGCAAACAAGAACCACATCAAACGATCTTTCACCACATGAAACTAGTTAATAAAACACGATTTAATTCGTTTTTAACCAATAAACGTCATTTTGACAAAAGATTCATCACACGAAAACTGTTTTAAACCCGCTTTTAACACTCGTTCTTCCATACGTTTCATATTTCCATAACCATTTTAAACTAACTTGTATCCACGAAAACGAATAGACATGATTCATAATCGGTTGAATAAAACACAAGACGAAATAAAAAGGATGATTGTGGGTGTCTTCTTACCAACTGAGGTCGAGATAAAATAGAGAGGAAGGGAGAGGCGAGATCGTGGTGGTGATGAGTCCGCGGTTGTACACACACGGATAAACACCCCTTCACAAACCAACAGTTTGAAAGCCCGTAACACGGTGTAAAAAGACTCGATCTATGCTAAAAAAAGCGTGACATAAACCGATCTATTTTCAAATGGTGATGGAGATGGTGGCTGATGTGGTGGCCGCTGGTGATGGCTGTGGTGATGGTCGGAGAATGAGGCAGCGACGTAGCCAGCCATGGTGGCGGCTGAAGTTGAGAGAGGAGGAGGGAGATGGATAAAAGTGTGTTTAGGGTTTCATAATCCTGGAAATGATATTATGAGAAGTTTTATAACCACTAGGGACCAACTTCGTTAATTTACAAAACTTAGTGTTGGCGGAAAAATAAAACACAGGGACCAGTTCTGTAATTTTGCAAACTCTTGTAAAATAGAGGTTCGGGACACATTCGGAGGGGTAAACGGACTCGAAAAATTACGAAACTTGTGCCATTGCTCACGAAATCATTTTTCCAATAAAAATGAGTATTTACTCGACCACTTTCTCGCAAATAGAAATAGTGATCAATTTGAATGTTTTAACGAAGTTACAATTGTGTCGGTACGCATTGTGTCTAAGTTTTTACGTTTCACGAGATAACTTTCTCGTTTTCACGTCAATCAAACTCTGGAAAGTTCGTAAATGAAAAAAAACAGACTTAATTCCTCGAAAAATAAATATCTGGAAAATCGCGGGATGTTATATTGCTCATGCTCCTCTTCAGACTTAGAGTAAACTAAAATGTCGTCGATGAAAACAATAACGAACTTGTCGAGGAACTCATGGAAAACACGATTCATCAGGTCCATAAACACAGCAGGCGCATTCGTCAAACCAAAAGGCATAACGAGAAACTCATAATGACCATATCTCAGTACGAAACGGTTTTAGGAACATCTTTCTCCTTCACACGTAGTTGATGATAACCAGACCTCAGATCAATCTTAGAAAAGAACTTAGCTCCTTGCAGTTGATCAAACAAATCGTCTATCTTGGCGGAAGAGGATAGCGGTTTGAATAGTAATACGGTTGAGTTCACGGTAGTCGATACATAAGCGCATACTTCCATCCTTCTTCTTCAAAACAAAACAGTGCACCCCATGGAGAAACACTAGGTCGAATGAATCCATTATCTATCATCTCTTGCAGCTGTTCCTTCAATTCCTTCAGTTCTACAGGTGCCATACGATACGGAGCTTTCGAAATCGGTTCAGCACCAGGAATTAACTCAATGCTAAACTCAACTTCTCTAGCTGGAGGAATACCAGGAAGTTCATCGGGAAAAACGTCGGTGAATTCACAAACAACAGAAAGGTTTTCAATGTTAGGACTCTCCAAAGATGTGTCCTTAGCAGATGCTAGAAAACCTTGGCACCCATGAGCAATCATGGTCCGTGCCTTCATAGCAGAAATGAACTTAACAGATTTGAGTGGTTTAGAACCATAATAAGCGAATTCGGGATGTTTTACGTCTCCAAAGATCACAGTTCTAGCATAGCGGTCGATGGAAGCTCTATGGTAAGCCAACCAATCCATGCCTAGAATGATATCAAAGTCGACTATATCGAGAGGATCACAGATGTGCGGGCGAATCACGATCATCAAAGCGAAGAGGACACTTAGCGTATTTATGATCAATGATCATGTGGCTTTTCATAGGCGTAGATATCGATAAGTGATTCGTTAGTGGTTGTGGCTTCATATTAAGTTTCTTAGCACATGTGACAGATATAATGGAGTGTGTGGCACCGGTGTCAAATAAAACGAAGACAGAATAATCATCAATGAAAAGAGTGCCCATAATGGTACCTGAAGTATGCTCCGCCGATTCGAGTAGTAGCATAAACCGTCCAGTAGTATGTGGCGGCTTGGTGTAGTTTCCGAGGGAATCGCCGGGTTCCTCTTAGGGCAATCCTTGATCTTGTGAGTAGTGGAACCACAAGAGAAACATCCACCATTGGCCTTGAAACACGGTCCCGGATGAGCCTTTCCACAAGTAGTACAGATAGGTGGGGAGGCAAAACTTCAGTGTCCTTTGCTTGACTAGAAGATCTGGCCGCGACCTGATTTGATCCTCGAGCCAACGATCCTTGTTGTAACGCTGGTTATTGTTACCTTGATTCGGCGATCATTTCCACCCACGGCAGCTCTGCTATCGACCCTCGCCTCAGGCGCCTAGAGTCCACATTCCTTCGGCCGACCGTGACCCCTGATCATAACCCTTATCCACTTGTCCCCTTGAATCGTAACTCCTGCCAGTATTTCCCTTATACTCATTACTTTGAGTCCTACCTTGAATCCGATCACCATCGCGATTACGCTTGTTGTAACCCGAACCCTCATGAAAGATCTCAATGTTACGAGCTGCATCATTGCAGGCCGACACATCCTCATATTCGTGTTAGCGGTCGGTCCAACACCCACTTCTTCAGTCCCCATTTGAAATGCTTAGCTTGGCGCCTACCATCTCCAGCAATCGCTCCAACAAAGCTTACCAACCTCATAAACCTACTCATGTACTCATTGGAGTTCTCATGATCAAACTGGTAGATTGCCTGATAATCCCTCTCATACCTTTCTGTTCGCATCAGGGAAGTAACGGTTATAGAAGATAGTCTGAAACTCCGCCCAAGTACAAGTAATAGCAAAAGCATCTCCTCCTCGTGCTTGTTTCAATGCTTTCCACCAATTTAAAGCATCACCCTCCAGTTTGAATGCAGCTAAACGAGTCTTAAATTCATCTCCACAACCCAGTACTTCAAACAGCTTCTCAACATGAGTGATCCAAGTCCTCAGTGGGAGTAGCGGAAGCTAAGCTAAAAGAGGCTTGAGCTTAAACGCTCGAGCCAAGTGTGAATGCCGACGGGTTGATTTCCTCCACCACTTCGAAGCACCATTCACGATTCGAATGTTGTTGATCACTGTTCCATCATCTGGTGTAGTCAAACCAGGGAAAAGAGAGTTGAGAGCATTGGCAATCGCGGCATCCATGTCGGTAGCATCATCGTCCCCTCCCGAGTTACCGTAGGGCGAGTTTGAACCATCTGAACAATATCCAAACAATTAGCAAAATGAACAAAGGTGGGATACGAAATGGAAATACGAAGGAATCCTATAGTCTACCCAAATCCTCACAGGTCAAATCCTAAGCTCTAAAGTCTCAAAACCTAGGCTCCATATGTCACAGGTCCTGACTACAAGTCGTAAACACTGGCTCACGATACCATAAATTGTAGCGCCCGACCCGCCAAGGGTAAAAGAATCACAAGTAATGGTGTCATATCAAAGCAAAACATAAATAACCAAAAGAAGTCTTGACATAAATGTGGAAATAATCCAAGTCAAAATGACTTCAATACATAGGTCCCAGCGGAAACATAATAAATCTCAACATAATATCCGAAATAAATAAGTCTTAAATGGCATCATAAGAAAATCAAAGCTAAAATCTCTAAGGTAAGTCCACTCAAGCACTCATCCCAAAGCAACCCAGCTTCCAATGCTTAGATACCTGCCGCGGAAGAAAAGAAAAGTGCGGTGAGCTTCAAAGCCCAGTGAGCAGGATGAAAGCAAAAGCGAATGCCAAACGATATCGAATATGAAATAAAGCGAATGAGCGATAGCAAAATCATAATCATTTTCAATGCATAAATCATAATTTTCAAAATAAAGTTTATAGTCAACTACCACGAGCCCGAAACATATATCGATCATATTCATATTCACATAAGGCAACATTTTGTAGGGAGACCTACCAGTTATGAAGGGCGTGCATGCGCGCAGCATCAATCATCATATAACATATAACAGATAACATATAACAGATCTAGGATGCATCCATACGCCCCTTCCTACATATTCACAAATATGCTTCACCATCCGAGACGCGTGAGAACATCACTCTACTGCCCTAGAGTCATATCGAGGTGCATCACCGATCACGGACATGGAACCCCATGACTAGTGAAATATTTGGCTCGTGTGTCAAACTATCTTAGGTCAAATCGGAATGTCATAACTGACGACATATCATATTTTATCGAGAAAATCATTCATATTTCCAAAATCATCGTTTTCATATCGGATAGTTCAAAATCAGATGTTTCATAATTCAGAAATCAGAGTTCAGATAAGCAAAAGCTCAAACAAATCAGATTTGGGATTCATAGCAAAGGCTTAGGAAACCCTAATACGAAAGAAAACGTTAAAAGTAAAACCCTTACTGAAAAGGTCAGAATATCTGTACCTTATTCCAAAGCAAATGATCGAAAAGCAGAAAGACGAAAGGCAAAGGATTACTCCTCTTCTCGGAACCTATAGACATTAACTTAGTCCATGTTATTTATGATTCCAAAATCATCGAAATGATCTTTTAATATTTGGTGTACATACTTAATGTATATTAATGATCTTCATACTTTAGGGTTTTATTAAATGAGACTTAAGTATTTTATAATTAATGTTGTAGATTAGGGTTCGTTATGTCATTTATTAAAGTTTAGGGTTAAATGTGAAAATAGTTTATAAGTCATAACTCACACATGAAATAACGAATTACTATATTTAGCTCAAACCCTAATCGACTCTCATTTATGTTCTAGGGTTTTCTTATTCTTTAATATCTCATTAATATGCATTTACTTTACATGTTACGTCTTAATGACTCGCTACTTAACCTAATACGTAAATGATAACAATCTTTCCTTTTATGTTTTACCATGTACGTTTATGATTTTATGTGACATACAAGTTACTTATTACTCGGACAATTACACGTGTACATAACTACTAGTTCACTTGAATTAATATAACGCACACAAAAGAGACACGTTCACACACATTTAGGGTTTGATATACTTTATTCGCTTTACATATTAAACTAGGGTTTATGTTTACGTGACCCTTACTTGTTTATTACACGTTTAAAACTCATGTATATATGTTCGGTTCAAACTAGGGTTTCGGCTAGTAGGTTATACGCAAGTCCTAGCTCATCTAAACACGTTACATATTCAAGTTATGATATTTTACCCCTTAGTCGAATTCATATATGCTTCGGTCCAATCTCATGCATGGTTCGGCCTTGTTTAACTCGACATATACACGACCCGATTAAATATTACATATCACGTTACATGTTCCTTATTAGTTACAAGGTTTAATTCGTTAAGGGTTGTTCTTGTTTTTGGTTTACACGGCTCGGCACAAAAGAAAACAAAGGAAAACCCAACTAAACAGAATATAACACAACATATACATGTAAGGTACGTTAAAGGAAGTCGAATAAACGTTATACCTTAACTTGTTTGAAGCAAAATCTCGACACCAATGAGGTTTGTGAGTCTCGGCCGAATGGGAACAAAGAGAAAAGAAGAGGCACAAAACTAGAACTAGGGTTTCAATTCAATGATTATGTGATGTATTTATAGTTAACACTTTAGTTAGGGCTTAGGAGGGGGTTTGGGTCGGCTTAGTCCAACCGAGCACACAAGCTCACGCCCAAATGGGCTTCGGCCCTTGATCCACTCGACACAAAACAAACGCCCCGTTGGGCTTCTCCTTGGCTCTCGGCTTGGCGCAAGACAAAACAAAAAGGAACGAGCCCGTCCAACAAATAAACGGCCCAACATTTTTTGCGAAACGTTTAAGTCCTTCGTCGTACCAAAGTCGTTCACGTAATTATATTCATTAAGTTTTTATTTATTCGTAAGTTAGGGTTTTTTTTATTTCGTTAAATGATTATAAACGTGTATTACGTATTTTAAAACTCTTGGTTCCAAGGGTATTTTCGTCTTCATATATGTTTTAGATTTTCGGGTTTTACAGCAAGAATGATTAAAACACAAAAACTTGAATGTAACTATAAATTTGAAACTTTAGAGTGGCGTACCTTGATATGTCTTTGCTCGAATCAAGCGACCCCCATAATCGTTAAATATGCGCCCAAGCACATGCATAGAAACTGGAGTTAAAGTTCCTACACACATCGACAACGAGCCCAAATAAGACCCCCTTAATCAATGACAACGACCATTCAACAGAAAGGGGCCTCGCGGTCTCACGTGACAAACCGTCAGCGTTTCTAAAAACCAAACTAACACCCTGTCACGTATATAGCAAGTTCTATTAATCCACTGTGCCCGCTCGAATACCTCAATCCTGATGTCCACTTCCTCTGTCATATACACATGATATTTGTATGTGTATGCTTGAAGCCTTGAACTACCTTGATTCCACACAACCGTAACTACAACTCCTCCCATGAACACGATAGTAGCAGCTAGACTGCAACCCGAGTAATACAACTCGAGTAACATGGGATAGACAAACAAAATAATAGGTTAAGAAAAGAGGGGAAGCCCAAAATGACAAAAAAGGACGTCGTTCTAAACATCATTTAGTATTTTGAAGAATGTTGCCTTACTCCATGAAGCGGTAGGTCAAAGGGTGCCTTAAACTGTACACCGTATTCCTAATGACAAAAAAATAATAGGTACATATGAGTTGACAAAGCACGCATAAATATATTCATAAAAAATTCTACTACACCAACTGTATTCGTATTAGTTATCCTTGTAACAAACAATAGACATAATGATAAAGCTGAGTTGCTCTTTAACCATGGTAGCGACATAAACTACACTCTTGTATATGTAATGACAACCGACCATATTTGGAGTAGGTAATATGGTCAACAAATCCTTTCAGAGAGCTAAAGTTGATGGAGGTAAGTAGCGAACATTATGGTTGCCATTGAATGCCCATTAATAAATGATCGACCTAGAAAATCATGTGATTAAAAAAAATGATATCTAATAACAATAAATATTAATAACAAATACTCCGTATCTATCTATCAGGGGGTGTTTGTCCAAGCTTATATGTGGGCTTACGAGCTTATTTGATTTCGGCTTATTACATAAGAGCCTCAATTTTTCGGCTTGTATCATATTAAAATAAACTTATATAAGCCACAAGTCTCAAAATAAACCGGAAAATTGCCTATGTCTTAGACCAGATAATCACAAAACACAACATAAGAGATTTATAACATGAAATAAGTCTGCAGTTACAAATCGTATCCAAATAGTTATAAACATTAAACAGATAACATGATCGAAAAACTTACAACTTAGTTCTTGTTTTTCGTGATTAGGGATGTTAATCCCCCAAAAATTTTCTGGGCTTCTGGTACAACAAAATTAAATTGAACATAATTAATGAAAATATCTTATAGCTGAATCAAAACATAATAATTGTTATATGGGACTAATAATTGTAAACCTTAAATAATTCAAATCAATTGTAATATGTAAGTAATAAACCGAAACCCTAAATATATTATAACAGAATTGTTACTTACCAATTCTTCCATGTTTATGCAGTACTGCACATGAATCGGATGATCTCATAGAACGATTATGATAGGAATGGTGTTTTTGAATCGGATGATGTATAGATTGTTGGCTTCTGAATCACGGTTATGGAATGAACGCGTTGAGTTAATTGTACAATTGTAATTGAGCCTTTTAATTTTAAGTTTCCTTGAATAGTTTTGACTTTCCTTCTATACATTTCACTCTTTCAGTTTTCACATTTGATATAGTCAAAGTTTCCAACCATGCAATACACTTTCCAAACTTCACAATCCAAAAGGCAGAAGTTGCAAGAGGATAGTTACCAAAATTCAAGATTTCACTTTCAAGTTTGACCATGCACCTATGTAGTTAAGATAGTTAAGATAAAGAAAAAATTACACGTTTGGTCCCTATGGTATACCCCAAATAACAACTTTAGTCCCTAAGTCATTTTTATTACACCACCAGTATCTAATTTTGAAACTTTGCACGCTTTTGGTCCCTATTTTGGATGGGCGTTAGTTAAGCCCGTTAAGTATTTTGCGCTGTTAGTCCTTCGTTAATAATTTTTGCACCGTTAGTCCTTATTTTTTTAAATATAGTTTTTCCCAGTTAGTCCCTCCGTTAATAATAGTTAGAGTATATTACATAATTGGTCCTTGTGGTTTGTTGAAAATTGCAGAAAATGTCCCTGTGTTTTTTTTGACGCGTTTCGTCCCTGTGGTTTACAAATCTTACGGATTTTGTCCCTCGTCCAAAAATGTCCGTTAAGTGTCTTGCGTTGTTAGTCCTTCGTTAGTGCAGTCCGTTAAGTGTTTTGCACTGTTAGTCCTTCGTTAATAAATTTTGCACCGTTAGTCCTTATTTTTTAAAATATAGTTTTCCCAATTAGTCCCTCCGTTAATAATAGTTTTCACCCGTTTTTGTCCGTTTTATCCGTTTTAGTTCATTTTATATCCGTTTCCCCTGTTTTTCGTTTTCGTCCGTTTTTTACGTAAAACAGCGGGAGAAAACGGGAAAAAGCGAACAAAAGCGACAAAAATAAAATACTGGCGAAAAAGATTAAAAAGAATGAAAGCGGATAAAAACGACAAAAGCGTAAAAAACGGGCTAGCGGATAAAAGCGAACGCAAAAGGAAAAAAGACAAAAGCGTAAAACAACGGGCGAAACGAAAAACGGACAAAAACGTTAAAAAACGGACGAAAACATATAAAAACAGACGAAAAGGGCTAAAAACGTAAAAAATGGATGAAAAACGAAAAAAAACGGGAGAAACGGATAAAAACGAACGAAAACGGATAAAACGGACAAAAACATAAAAAAACGGGCGACAACTATTATTAACGGAGGGACTAACTGGGGAAAACTATATTTTAAAAAATAAGGACTAATGGTGCAAAAATTATTAACGAAGGACTAACAGCGCAAAATACTTAATGGACTTAACGTGCAAATTTTCAAAATTAGATACTGGTGGTGTAATAAAAACGACTTAAGGACTAAAGTTGTTATTTGGGGTATACCATAGGGACCAAACGTGTAATTTTTTCTAAGATAAATACCACCTCAATGCCATGAGTACAATTTAATGCCACCTCAATGATGAGTCATCACACATACCATGCCAATATTCGGAAATTTCTAAAAAAATTGGATGAGTTCAGATTCTGATTCGAACCTTGGCCTTTGCATCCACAAGCAAGTCCTCAACCACTGGACGATTTTGGATTTTGTTATAGACATTTCAAAACAATATTGCTATACTTAACTAACTCATCATTTTGAATTTAAGCAAAATTTTTCATTTTCAAAACACTATCATTTCCATAAACAAGAACCCTAAAATTGCTCCACTAACTTCGGTTTATTTTTTAAACTGAAATTTAACAATTAACTTTTGAAGTAGATAAGCATTTGACTTCAAAACAATCCCTACAATATTATCATAAAACCCTAATTTTCTTAAACAATTCATGATCATCTTTGGGGACGATACGTTATGGAATCAAGAAGAACATGAACCTGATTATGCGGTGTCCATAATCTTTTCAAGGTAATGCGTTTTTTTTGTTTGACCTAAAATACTTTTTTTTATAAATAAATCTAAGACAGATGATCTTCTAGTGGTTTTTTTAGGAGCAATCAAAGGCCAATGAAGTATACATTTTTGTCAAGCAACTTTGAAGGTAAATATATGTTCTTATGATCTGGTGTATTCTTGTGGTTTACTATTGTGTTTGATTATATTAATTTATGCACACCATATGTTTAATGAAATGATTATGAAGCTAAGATGGTATTTGTTGAGAACTTATCACGATCCCGGAAAACCGGTTGCATTAAATATTTTCATGAGATGGGCGATGAGGTACTCTCATTTGTTTCACATAATACAGATGTGGTTTCAATTTGTTTGTTTGTATGAAGTTTGTTTCTTTACGAAGTTTGTTTTGTTTTCTGCACATACAGGAACAGTACATTATTAATATACGACCATCGTGTAGGAGTTCTGGATAGTAATTGCATTCTTTAGTATTCAACTTCAAATTTATTTTGCTTTTAGTCTTTTTTTTTGGCTTTTGTACTGTGCAGAAACGCCTGTTGGTTATGTGTATTTGGGAGATTGTTATCAGGTTTGTTGACATTGTGGCATCATGAAACGCTTGGATTTCAATGAGTGTTACCTTTGGTAAGGTATAGCATGCTTTGGTTGTTCGCGTGAGAACTGACATTCTTTAGGGTAGTCACTATTCGGGGAAATCACCTTGATGAATTACATGGCTATAACTTATCAGTTATTGTATTCAATTTTTTATTTTTTAAATAGATTGGGGTAAATCACAGTCATAAAAGGTTTGGTCAAATGGTTAATTGTTATTTTGATTTTTTGTGAATTTATATGATTAACTTTTGGGTTTAAACGGTTTGGTCAAATACATTGGTGTTACATTGATGAATTACTTGGTTTTATAGGACGGTTCTTCTGCACGATTGCCATATCGATATATTCTTCAGGAACGGTATAGTATGGCTATGTATACTTGCAAGAAGTTTAAGGTATATATGGTACAGTAGATTATTTTGCGAAATTTATTTTTAGTGTTTCTTCTCCATGATGGCAGTATGTTTTTTTCTTTAAGATTGATGCATTATTGTTTGGAATGCTTGATGTATTGCTTTGATTCGGATGGACCTGATGGTTAGGACAAAATTTGCCCAAAGTATGTTTTTAGGGCTAATAAAATCCACTTGGCCCATAATAATCGATGCATACAAGATTATTATTTTTTATATGCTTTGTAAACGTGCATTCTAAATGATGTCGGTATATCTTTTGTGAAGTTTATAACCATTATTGCATTGGTTAACATAAAAGAGTACGAATCTCTTCAATTCTTCAACCAAATGAGATTGTTGTTAGTGGTGGTGTGCAGAGTCTAAAGGTTAGTGCTTGAATAACTAAAAAAAAATCGAAGTTTTTGTATAAATCTCTTCTTAGCTTGAGTAATTTGATTGTGATATTGAATGACCACAACGAATTTGGTGAAATGTGTAAAAAAGTTTTGATTTCTAACATGTTCTGTCTAAATCAATTAAAATTACAGGTATGTAATTCATGAAGCACATACTAGAGCATAAGTATATCAAGTCACTCAAGAGATGATGAGTTTCATTTCCATTACGAGGTATTTGTTTCCCGGTTTTGAATGATTTGATTGTTATTTGTTAGTGTACATTTACTTATTCTATATTTCTGTAACAAATGGCATTTTTATAAACAAGAAGCGCTAATGTGAATCACACGCTTGATTTTGCACAGCGGAAAGAACGAGTGTTTGCTGTTTTGCATTCAGTTGATTAAATAGGCCGATTATGATAAATCAAGGCGCTTAGTGAGCGATCAGCGATTATGCGGGGATTAATCGGCTGCCTGGGCCGATTTTTACAACAGAGATCATTACTATGCATTACTAATTTACATCGAAAATGATTATCAAATTTATACTTATTTTCCGTTACATAATATGTTTTTTGCAGAAATCTGTGGGGCTAATATCTCTACTAGACGACACATAAGTTCCACTTTACAATTTTACGAGAATATTCTGGTTTTAGAAAGCGGTCTATGAGTGTTGTACAGTTTGATACAACATATTTTTGGGACATGGATAACACCAATTTGCTAACTGTTAATGATGCATATGGATTACCTGTAAGAATTTACCCGTCTCATCTTATTCATGTATCTTATAGAACTAAAATAAAATATTTATGGATAGTGTTATTTGAGTACTATTTGAAATATTATTAACTTTTTTGCCAGACAACTTTGGTTAAGGATGCAGTAATATGTGTCACTCGGTGCATATGGGGACCTCGATGGGTGAATAATTGGTATAATAGATTGAACTTCTGTTATTATAGCTTTGATACTTTATGATCATTTTGTTTGGGCTTATTCGTGTTCATCTTTCCTATGCCACAGGTGTTTCATTTTTCAAGCATGTTATGTAGAATTCTTATAATTGCTTATGATGGTATTTGGGATGCTTTAGCATATGATATGGCTTAATAAGTCATATTTTGAAATGTCTGGTGTTTCGCTTATGGATGTAGATGTCGTTATCAAGAATCATTGTCCTAATGATGCTGCAGCAGAAGGTAATTATGGTTCTATATATTTTTTAAAATACTTATATGCATTTATGCTGTCATATTTTGATCAGTTTACTTGTGTGGGTTAATTTGGGTTAAGTTTTATTTCTAACGGGTCAAAGTAAGTGTTTGTTTTTTACATGTCATATATGCTTATGATATTTTTATGAATGAGAATTTAACTACAAATTGATGCATGCATGTTTATATGCACCATACAAAATTATTGCTTCATTATGATACCAGTTTTAAATTCAGTATCATCCCCACAAGTTAGATCCAAGAACTCCCTATTGGTGTTGCTCGGCTTTGAAAAAATTGATGATGGTAATATACGCCTCCTTTTGTAATAATCTTATATCAGGGTTAAGTCCTTTAGTTCCTTAAGTCACTTTGTGTTTTTAACATTGTGTTTTTAAGTGTGCATGGGATTAAGAGAAATTTTATATTGGGTGTTTGGCACTGTTTTTAAGAGGGTGCTTAGAATGATATTCTACCTTTCCCTAAACTACTAACACGATGTGCCGCTTAAAGATTGAATTGGTTTATATTACACTTATTTTCACTTGTCCACAAAGGTCTCTATGTATGCTTTCTGTAACATATTAATTAGGTATGTGGTCCTAACTGTTTTACCATAACATTTAGATGTAACGTGTATTAAGTAACCTTTCGAAGGTGGGCTGATTTTTCAATATTAGAAGGTGGGTTGATTAAATAAAGTGGGCTAATTTCTCAAATTTATAAAGGGCTCTAATTTCACATGGTCAAGTAAGGTTAAAAATGCATTTTATACAATCTCTCATTAGGTTGGATTAATAAAACAACTTAGGAAGTCGTAAACATGTGTATGTGCTTTTTGGGAGAGTTTTATACATTTGTTCCATTTTATTTTTAGCAAAATTTCACCAATATGACATGCTGAGATTAAATATATATTTGAATGATTCATTGTTGATACATGGGTTTGGAATTGGTGCAATTGTTAAGTACATGAAAAACATAATTGGGTTGATGAGAAACATCCTCAGCCTTTCCCGACATTCAGTGAGGAAAGACACAATCCTTTGTGTTCTGAGTTGAAACATCTGTATGTGGCCATAACTTCGAGCAGGCAAAGGCTATGTATTTGTTAGAACAAAGAGGAGCTCTCCAAGCCGATGTTTGACTACTGGAAATTGAGGGGACTAGTTTAGATGGGAAAGCTGGATGATTCAGTGGCACGAGCTATGAGGGTCACAAGCAACCCTCAGGAGTGGCGGGGTAAAAAGGTTATTATTTGATCTACTATAATTTTTTATTTAATGGCCGTATTTTACATGACTGACATTTTGTTTTTCAGCTTTTTTACGAAAAGAATTTTGTGATGGCAATTCTGTGTTTTGAGAGAGTTGGAGACAAAGTGTGGGAAAAAATGGCGAAAGCTTTTAATCTCCGGGCATCTGCTGATCAAATTTGGGGAACAAATCATGAAGCTTTTCGAGGCTATGTTAGAGAAGCAGCAGAAATGTTTGAGTCCATGGGGAAACTCGAGTCTGCTGCATCATGCTATTGTGATTTGAGGGAGTGTGAAAGAGTTGGTAACCTTCTCATATAACATAAATCGACATCTTTAGATTAAGTTCTTGCACTAGTTTAATCATCAGCTATAATGTACGATAGTATGATTCTATAACTTAACCTTGAGCTCAGAATTACAACCAATACGTTTACCTATGAATGATCTGATTTGGGTTGTTTTAATTTGTTAGACTGTCGTCCAATGTTCATTTTGGATGCATTGTAGTAGAATTGCTTCGAGTCATTACACATCGCCCATCTTGCCATTCCTAACTTGAACTCTTTTGTGTTTATGAAAAATATATCTGCACACATGTGGAAAAGTTGACGCAGCAGCAAAATGTTTTAGTCTAGCAGGGTGTTACAGCGAAGCCGTAGAAGCTTATGCCAAAGGAGACCAGCTTTCCAAGTGTCTGTCGGTCTGCAAAGAAAGAAAACTTTTTGATAAAGGGTTGGATTACATAAATTTCCGGAAGGAATGTGTTAATGTTCAAAGTAAAGAAATACGAAAACTTGAGCAAGAGTTCTTAGAAAGTTGTGCCTTTGATTACCATGAGCATGAAGATCACAAATCCATGATGAGATTTGTCTAGGCATTTTATTGTATGGAATCTAAACGTGTGTTCTTGAGGTCATTAGGCTGCCATGATGACCTTTTATTACTGGAAGAAGAGTCGGGTCATTTTATTGAAGCTGCGGAGCTCGCGAGGTCACTGGGTGAGGCTGATCTGCTGGAGAAGGTTGGGCATTTTAAGGAGGCAGTGGTTTTGTTACTTTGGTATGTGTATTTTAGTTCGTTATGGGGAATTGGAAATAGCGGTTGGCAATTGAAGCAGTTTCCTCAGAAGGAAGTATATTGTGAAAAAGCAAAATCGCTTGCCTAAATGGACTCGGATGTTTTTTGTGACTTTGTTGAAAATGAGCTTAAAGTACTCTGTGATAACTACAACAGCTTGCCTGAGCTGAAGAACGGTTTGGACGTTTCACAGAAAAACAGGAGTCTAATGGGAGAAATCTTGTTGGTTAGGAAAATCTTAAATCAACATCTTCATTTGAATTACTCGAAGTATGAGTGGGAGGACGAGTTACCAATTGATATTTATGAGCACTGCGAAGACAAAATGCTTAAGAACTGGATTTCTATTAGAACTCTGGTTTTTTATTGGAATTTATGAAGGGAGAATGTTGTGAATATCTTTGAGAGTCTTGGAAGTTTCCATAATGAAGAACTTGATAAAGACAAGCGTTATGCGGATTTCAGTTTACTCTATTTTGGGGTGAGGAAACATAATGTAAATGGTAACATGGTTTACTTGTTAGTTAACAAGGATGCTGAATGGGTAAGGAAGTGGGGTAAGAACGGTCTTCATATGGACATGACACATCTAACAATCGATGTCAGGAAGTTGGTGTATGCTATTCGGTCTTATTGGCAGTCGAAATTAGTTTCTGTGGGTATAAACGTTCTTGAAACTTTTGACTCCCTTCGTAAGTCAAAGTCAAACAGCTCTCCATTTCGTAAAAGCACATGTCTCCTTCACATAGTTGAGGTCTCCAAGTTTCTTTTAGGCTGGCAATCTCTTAACCTCACAAATCCTTATATAAAGAAGCTGCAATGTTTCCTTGGAATTTCTTTGACCTACTTTGATCTTGTGTTTCTGTTAGACTGGCGGAAATCAGTCTCTAAGGCCTTATTTTCTTTGAGGGAGACCGATCTTTCAGTCAAATTGCTTAATGAGCTTATTCTTCACTATGTTGACATGAGGGGTGACTTCACCTATTGGACAATAGGGAGGGTGATGATGATATGTCTTGGCTCAAAAACACCGGTAGCACTTTGCGAGCATATCATTAATAAGCTTCAATGGGACCCTCAATGAGAAATTTAGGGATGATGGCTTGAAAGAGCTTGATGTTCATCTGGCATTCGTGCATGTTTTAAATGATACTTTTACGGCCAACTGGAGGCCTGCAGGCAACATTTCACCAGACAGTTTCGTGCATGTTTTGGATCGCCTTTTTTTCGTGAACTCTTTGTTAAGTCAAACCTTCTACACTACCAAATCCAAAAGTTTCACCCGAGCTTCTAAACATTTATGCTCAAATAGCCCAAAAAATTCTGTTCAACGGACAAGATACTATGTCATGGCTACAAAGATCGAATATCGATCTCCCTTATTATCTTTTAATTTTAGCATCAAGGCTGATTATGATACTTTCTTTAATTTGTCTGCAAGCACCAGATTGCTCAAAAGTACTACTTGATTTGCTGTTGAGTGGAAACAAAGTTTTTCATTTGCTACCAGTGAAGTTAGTGTGGAATCTTTTGAGTGAAAGGACGGATCATTGCTTGAACTTGACTCCATGGGTAGTTGCAGAAGCTTTTAGTAGCATAGAGGATCCTCTCTTGATTGTGTCTTTAGGAGATGTGAATCCTCAAATCCAATGTTGAAAAAATCGTGAATCGGTAGTCGGGCGGTCGACCACCCTGCAGCGAGTAATCGGTCAAGTCGGGATTAATCGGTGATTAATTGGATTGGCATTTCTTGCAGTTTTTTGGTATTTCTGGAGACCAAACTAAAAATCTTAACCGATTCCAAGCCTGCTATGTTTCCAAACCTCAATTAAAGGCTCCAATTCTGATTATGATGCCCATTGTGCGTTATAAGTGAAATATCGATCCCAAAGTAAGTAACTAAGTATAATGCCTAAATTATTATTATTTTTAAAATGACCGATTTGGATCGGCCAATTTTTACCGATGCGGCCGATTTTTTGACTGCTTAGTGTCGATTTTTATCCTAGGCCGATTTTTTGACCTATTTTCAAAAATCGACAAGGTACTCGGCCGATTAACGATTAATCGGCGATTAATCGACCGAGTTGACCGATTTTTGCAACATTGCTAAAATCCATGCTCCTTGTGTATATTTGTTGACCTTCGGAAATCTAAAAAGGAGATAAAGAGTGTATTGTTCTCATAGAATGATGATTGTGGGACGATTGATGAGGTGACATGTTATAGAACGTTTCATTCAAATGTCTGCACTGTGGATCCACTGGACGGAGACAAAAGGGATCGCGATTTAAATGCGAAGTTCTAAATGAGTCATTTCATCTTATAAATGAAAGGAAGAAAAGAGTCACTGAGAGGAGATATCTGAATTTTTAAATGGGCGGTACAAAGTCACCAAACACATTATCTATTAAATCTCTGGTAAAGGTAAGTACATTGTGGCCATTTTAGTTTTATCATCATTGGTCTAAACTATGATTCCGTCTAAATATCATCTTGTTTTCAGAAAGAATTTACACACATTTACCACCGCTCGTACGGATGGGATATTGTGTGACGGTGAAGATATAACAGAAATAGACAGTGCATTTGATAAGCTGAATGATCTTTTACATGCATTTTGTGCAAGGTTAGATTATTATGTGTTTATGTACATATATATATATATATATATATATATATATATATATTAATTATTAACTTTTGAAGTCCTTTTTTTGGGTACACTGGTCTTTTTCAGTCCAGAAGAAGTGGAGAATTCTGTCATAGTAGACGCTATGGGCTGGCTGAAAAGTCCTTGGCCAAACACAAAAGAGTGTAACCTTCGTGTCGTTCAGTCTGAATCCCAGGATGCTAAACACAAGAAATAAAAGAGAAACACCAAGGGTAAAAACAACAAAGCTAAAAGGAAATGAGCATGGATAAATTTTTTCAAACACACAATTGACTTTTCTTGTGTGCTCAAGAATCATCATATTGAAGTAATGTTTAAGAATTGCTGTGATGTTAAGATATGTGTTGTATTGGTCACATATATATGATGTTAAGATACAATTTTTAAGTGCTTGTGATATACTTTATTGGTTAAGCCATAATGGTGTGGATTTGTTACGGACCAATGCCCAATTAAGACGAAATGGTGCATTGCAAACCTTGTCTTGGGTATATTTGGGTTACCCGATTTTAGCCAAATCTCATCACTTAAGTGAACTGGCTTTCAGTGAATCAGTTACCTGATCTACAACACTGATACCTGTAAAAATTTATAACAAAGCAGAAACCAAACTTGAATCTCAATTCAAGTCAATCTTATTAATCAACCAAAAGCAACGACAAAGATCAGAGAGACACTGATCTCAATCAGTAACCAATATAACAAACCACGAACCCACAACTTGCCACTACTACTCAGGTGCAAGTCTATTGACTATCTTGCCAATAGTTCATATAAACTCTCAACCTCGCAATGAATAACAAGAACAATTTAACAAATCTTTTGATTGATGATAACGCTACACGCGTCGTTCGGGGTCAAAGGAACTTCCTTTTCGTCGAGCAAGTTTTTCAACACCCTAGGCAGTGAACCTAATCGTTGTAGTGTAGTATTAGGGTAAGCCACGGGTATTGATATCGTTCTCTAGGGGAATAGGAATGCTAGTGAGAAGTTACTACGCTAAGGTTGTGGTTGAGGAAGATTATTTTTATCTTTTTATAATTTTTTAAGGAAAGGAAAGGTACGAATCTCGGGGTTTGAATTTGGGGGTTGGTATTGCTACCGATTACTCTACTTATCTAATTATCTAATCTAAGGTGTATGTAGTCTATGTCTAATTAATGTGTGCTCGTATGATAGTTTAAAGATGTGTTTACTTAGGTTTTACTACTCCTTAATTATCTCCTATTGGTGGTTGAATTGTCACGTCCTTATTCCTAGTTGTGTTGTGTGTCTAAGGTTGTAGGGTATGCGTTCCTCCCTAACTCTTTGAACTTACCAAAGGGTCTCGTCTACAAAACCCACTAGGGATAATAAACTCTTACTCTAAGGCACTCTTTGGATGGTTTAGCTTACAACTACTCAAGGAGTCATATTCTAAGGTTCACAAAGATTTAATCAAGCATTAAGTACACAACGAATGACCTATCGCATTACTAGATCATTAATCAACTAAGATAAGAAACAACCAATCAATATTCAATAATTAAGTTTCATATTCCCTAAGCAAACACACAAGTAAATTAGCCGGACATGGAAAACATTCAAGCATACACACAAATAATCAAAGACATAATTGTATTAATGAAGTAAAACACTTATCTTGGTGTAAGATAGGGTTTGGAACCCTAAAATACTGTACAAGACAGCCTTGGTTCGGTTTAGGTTTTTACTCCAAAAGACTACACACCAAAACTGAAAAATTCGGATTCTATATATAATATTACAAGTGCGACGGCGTCACCTTATGTTTTGGACGCCGTCGTCGCATGGCCGTTCATTAGGGTTTCGTCTTGGCCGTTAGACTTGGACGGCGTCACCTTATGCTTGTGACGCCGTCCTCTTTAGCTTCGGCGCGTGCCGGATTACATCTAGGCCGTCGAGTTGCGACGACCTACTCTTTTATCACTTGACATCGTCACTTGAAAATGGGAGTTTTGGCTTCTGTCCCGTCACAAAGATTCTCCGCGCGGCGTCACAATTAACACCACGTCACCTTATGTTTTCGCAGACTTTGAGTGTCTCGATTCTGACTTTGGCCATTTTCTTTGTATAATCGCGCCTTTTCATCCAAATAAGTGCCATTCCAGCATTTTGCCTTCAAGAGACTTAAAAAGTGAAAAGGAACGATATTAAGCAATAACGGATACAAAAGTGGTCAAATAAGGGCTTAAACGACCCCTCAAAAAGGTACTTTTTAAAACCTTATCAAATATCCCTACACTTGGTATTTGCTTGTCCTCAAGCAAATGTGCTTTTAGCCAATTAATTTATAAGTTAGAGGTCATGAAGCATTGGTTTAAAACAGTCCACAACACATATAAGCCCCGCAAAAGTCATAATAAGCACGAAAGTTACATACTAGCACCTCACATAGGGTGTTTGGATACTCACATCTCTCTCGGGTGTATATGAAATATAACAAATTGGAAATGGAAGATAAACACTCATTAACCGGTCCTAGCACATAGATTACCATAGGCTTGATAATAGATCAAACCTCCATCGCTTTGGCGTAAGCACCTAGGAAAGACTATCAAAGAGGTCTTTAAAGGGTTGTAATGTTAGGCTTACGATAGGGAAACAAAGGGTTTGGTGGGATAGGCTATATAGTGGTGGCAAGTCAAAAATCTCTATGTTAAATGCATACGAAGAATGGCGTTGCTAAGCCAAGACTCGACACTCTAAACTATAGCTAACTGAAATAAACAATCATAAAATTTAAAGGATAGATGTAAGATTGTAGCCCGTATATATATATATATATATATATATATATATATTTTAATCAACCACTCTATTTTTTTTCTTTTCTCTTTTTCTATTTTTGATTTTTTCCATTTTTTCCATACACTTTTACTCTACCATCCTCTATGGTAACATCAAAATGATAGGGATTTAAAGGCACATCCCTACACTTGAGTTTTTATTACTCTAACACTAATTTGACCGAATTGAAAAGATCAAAACACTTGGGGTACATTATTACATAAACAAAGGGAATTTGAATTTAACGTTCCCTTCCGGTCATTTCATAAACTTTAACTTTTCCCATGAATCCCAATCGTCCCAAACTGTATACAAAGGATATGACTCGACTTAGCAACTCATGCAAGCAACCAGATAATTGAACTAAGGGTTTAGGGTGATAACAATAATGCACTAAAAGTGAGTGCATACAAGGTAGGCTAAGCCGATTTGGGTGTACATTTGGGTGTGGGGTGTAAACAATGCTCTTCATTGATATTCCGGAAAAACCGAAATATCACGAGAACCGCGAAAAAGGATAGGCTCTGAGGGGTTAACTAGGGGTATCGTGTACTAAAGAAGAGTACAACGCAAAGGTGTGGGGGAATTACTCAACCGATGTGAAAGAAGTAATTATATTACGGGTATCAAACAAGGGTTATCCTAATGCCTCTTATCATTTAGTTATTCCTAACTACACAAGTGTAGTCTTACTAGCAATCTCGGAATGCATCACAAAACAAGTTCTAGAATCTAATATACTACCGGTTTACACTCTAAGCATTAAAGATGAATGCTTTAATTCCTACTAATCTAAGGGCGATCCTCACAGTTTGGGTGGAATTTAGGTGGTAAAGGGTTTTTTGTGCTAGTCATATAACTTCCTATCCGTGAGACGCTTTTGTTAAGACTAATGGCCCACTCCTATATGTCATGAAAATTTTAAATTTGGTGCCAAAATTACCCTAACCGACATTTTCTCATGGTTTATTACACAAATACAATTGGACAAAGTAAATAATCAAGGATAAGCATAGTTTCAAAGTTCCCGTTTTATTTTCCCTCCCTACACTTAAACTGAACATTGTCCCCAATGTTCCCCGAAAGTATCAAAGTTATGATAATGGAAGGTAATTATAAACGAAAGAAACTAGTACTCCCACGATTAGCTGGTAGGATCCGTGTGTGAAGTAGTGGTTAAATCCTTTCCAAGAAGAATTTATGCGTGAAAAGCTCCTTCCAATCTTATGTAACTTCTTCTTGATAAATTAAACCGCATACTTGAAAAAAACAAATGAAACAACCAGTTGGGGGAATAATTTAAACTAGGATTTTATGGATATTGGCTTGGGATGGATGTTTACAAAATTTCGGAAAATTAAGACACGGAAAATTCAAAAATTTTAAAGTAGCTCGAAAACGAAAAAGTCTGTTGTTTTACTCCTTCCGACGCCGTCGATTTGCGATCTGACCGTCGAGTTATCGACAAAAAATTGGTGCGATTTTGGAAAAAATTACGGAAAATTTACATCTTTAGAATCTGGAAAAAGCAAAACATCCATTATGACTCGATACAAGCATTTGACTCGAACAAACACGCAAATATATCTTTTAATGAATTGTTATTCTCATGTTTACGTTTCCTTGAAAACATGTGTAATCCTCCCTACACTTATCCCCTGTGTAAAATACCTTTATATGCAATTAAGACGAGGTTAAAAACAACATAAAGCATTTTTACAAATTTAAACATGAGAGTAAACAATCAATAAAAGATATATGATACTAACAACCAAACAATTAAGCATGGGTTGCCTCCCACGAAGCGCTTTTCTTTATTTAAGAGTCTTGTAGCTAGACTCGTAGTCGTGCTCCTACGTTCCTATATAAGTAAGCCTATCCTCCACAATGTCATAAGGATCAAACTTATCATTTAAGTTCCTAATAGTACGTTCGGTTAGATATGCCTTTTCAAACTTTTCTCCATCGGGATCATAGATTGTTATCCTAATGTGCCATTCTCCATTACCGTCACTAGACGGTCTATCCCAATCCCATTTGTGTTTAGATTTCTCAACTTTCCACTTATTCATGACAAGGTTGATGGGCAAGCTTCCTAAGAACTCGGTCATCTTCCTAAATACTAGGCTCCTCGAGCGGGTTCACTTCCATGTCCCTAGCCATTTCTTTTTCTTGGAAAGTTGCTTTACTAGTGAAGGCTTCATCTAGGTAAAAAGGTCTTTGGGGCCTATGAGGTTCTTATCTATCCAAGGTCCATATCTAGAAGGCTCTCTATCCAACTTAATCTCATGTGGGATTTCCTCTTCTTTAGTAATATGCTTTTTGACATCATAAATTGACCTAGCACTCCCTTCTCCTACCACTATTTTGGACATCTTACAATCGATGATGGCACTAGCGGTAGCTAAGAATCCTCTTCCTACTAGTAAGGGGCATGTCGGGTCCTTATTCATGTCTAGCACATGGAAGTCACCAAAGAGTCAACTCTCCCACGTGTACTACCATGTCTTTTATTATTCCTACGGACGTGCAACACCGTCCGCTAGACCTAATATGGTTTCCGTTGGTTCTATTTTACCTAAGTTAAGGCTTCTATGGAGGGACAACGGAACAAGATTGATGCATGACCCTAAGTCGGCTAGAGGGTCGAGAGGTTTGGAAGTTCCAAGCCTACACGGAAGAGTGAATAGCCGGGATCGATCTAACTTCTTAGGTAAATTATTTCACACAAAAGCGGACCCATGTTTTCCAAGCTTAAGTTCTAACTCATATTTTCTTTTAAAGCATTATAATAAGGTGCATGAGCTAAGACCTCAAGAACTGGTTTTTCTTGATGGAGTTCCTTGTACTCCTCCTCTAGATTAGGTTTGGATTCTTGGTTGACGGGTTTCTCAAGAGTGGGTTCCACCAACGGTGCAGGGCCTTGGTACCTTTTGGATGGCTTGGAACCCTTTTTGATAGCGTTTACCGAGTGAACCATTGGGTGTGAGGGGCATGGATGTGTGTTCTCCCATGGTGAACAAGAACATGAAGTCGATGAGATCGAATTCACTTTTGGGTTCTTTATAGTGTCACTTGGGAGTGCTCCAACTTCCCGTTCATTGAAGGCTTTTAAGAGGGCATCAAGCTTGTTTGTCATCTCGCTTTGTCTTTGCTTAAAATGAAGCTTCAAGCTTAGTCAATCGAGTCTCTTGAGATGACAGGAATCTAGATGCAAGTGCCTCAAGATAAGTGGGGTTCCCGGTGTTTAGAGAGTTGAACCTATTAGGTGGACTAGATGAGCTTTGGGGTGTGCTTGAGTTTTGGTTCCACTTAAGGTTAGGGTGATTTTTCCATGAGGGGTTGTAAGAGTTTCCTAATTTGTTTTGTTCGGGCTTGAAAGTGTACCACTTCTCCCGCTCGTCGACGCATGGAGCGTAGTCCGCAAAAGCTTGTTCGGAAGTCTTGTGCAATCACGAGTGTCATGGGGACCACTACATAACTCACAAGGTAGAGTGATTTTATTCACTTGCTGAGGACTTAGGATTTTCTTAGGAACTCATTAGGAATTTAACTTGATCTTCAAGTTCGATCATCCTACGATCGGGAAGGAGGCAAGGAGATTGCCTTAACGGTTTTGGGCAGCTCACGGGGTCATCCCAACTTTCGTTGTCATAGAGGGCAAGGTCCTCTATCATACCCCATGATTCTTCCGCGGTGAGATCACTAAGTTTTCCACCGCGGCTTGGTTAATGGATCGCTTGGTGGGGAAGTTGACATGATCATAGAAAATTTGGACTTGGAGCCAAAGATCAATCCGTGATGGGGACTTTATGAATTAAGTCCTTGAATCGGGTCCATGTTTCGTAGAGAGATTCACCTTGACGTTGTTGGAACATCAAGATGTCATTCCTAAGCTTAGTGGTTCTCCACGGTGGGAAAAATTGAGCAAGGAAGCGAGAGGTAAGATCATCCCAACTTGAGATGGAGCCGTCGGGAAGTCGCTCAAGCCAATTACTAGCTTGGTCCCGTAGAGAGAATTGGAAGAGCGCGTGGTCTCCCGAGTAGTAGCATCAAGGTCGATGGAATCGACATTTTGAGAAATCCCTCGGATCTCGATTTGGATCTTTGGATCGAAGTCCACGGAATGCACATCCGTTTTGCACCAACCGGATGGTGTCGGATCCTGAGGTCGTAGTTTGGGCTTGGTCGGGAAGCTCAATGGTGTTCCTATAGCCTGGCTTGGTCTCGAGTATTCACCAAGAGTACGGGCTCTTGGCGGGTCAATTGGTGGTGGGTTGATGAATGGTGGGTGGTTATCACCTTCCATGATGAAAAGTGATGGGGTTACGAACAAAGGTCATGAAGAAGGGGGATAGACTAAGAGGAAGCTAAAAATGAGAAAAAAAAAGTTTACTTGATAGGAATCAAGTAAAGAAACCTAAACGAGGTGGACTCCTAACTAGCTATTCTATTCCCGGCCAAGCCAAAAACTTGATAACGCTACACGCGTCGTTAGGTCAAAGGAACTTCCTTTTAGTAGAGCAAGTTTTTCAAACCCTAGGCAGTGAACCTAATCGTTGTAGTGTAGTATTAGGGTAAGCCACGGTATTGATATCGTTCTCTAGGGGAATAGGAATGCTAGTGAGAAGTTACTAGGCTAAGGTTATGGTTGAGGAAGATTATTTTTTATCTTTTTATATTTTTTAAGGAAAGGAAAGGTCGAATCTCGGGTTTGAATTTGGGGGTTGGTATTTCTAACGATTACTCTACTTATCTAATTATCTAATCTAAGGTGTATGTAGTCTATGTCTAATTAATGTGTGCTCTTATGATAGTTTAAAGATGTGTTTACTTAGGTTTTACTACTCCTTAATTATCTCCTATTGGTGGTTGAATTGTCACGTCCTTATTCCTAGTTAGTTGTGTGTCTAAGGTTGTAGGGTATGCGTTCCTCCCTAACTCTTTGAACTTACCAAAGGGTCTCGTCTACAAAACCCACTAGGGATAATAAACTCTTACTCTAAGGCACTCTTTGGATGGTTTAGCTTACAACTACTCAAGGAGTCATATTCTAAGGTTCACAAAGATTTAATCAAGCATTAAGTACACAACGAATGACCTATCGCATTACTAGATCATTAATCAACTAAGATAAGAAACAACCAATCAATATTCAATAATTAAGTTTCATATTCCCTAAGCAAACACACAAGTAAATTAGCCGGACATGGAAAACATGCAAGCATACACACAAATAATCAAAGATATAATTGTATTAATGAAGTAAAACACTTATCTTGGTGTAAGATAGGGTTTGGAACCCTAAAATACTGTACAAGACAGCCTTGGTTCAGTTTAGGTTTTTACTCCAAAAGACTACACACCAAAAACTGAAAAATTCGGATTCTATATATAATATTACACATGCGACGGCGTCACCTTATGTTTTGTGGCGCCGTCGTCGTCGCCATCATTAGGGTTTCGTCTTGGCCACGTTAGACTTACGGCGGCGTCACCTTATGCTTGTGGCCGTCCTCTTCAGGCTTTGGCGCCGTCTGGATTACATCTAGGCGTCGAGTTCGCGACGGCCTACTCTTTTATCACTTGACGTCGTCACTTGAAAATAGGAGTTTTGGCGGCGTCACAAGATTCTCCGACGGTGTCACAATTAACACTGGCGCCGTCACCTTATGTTTTCAGCTGCTTTGAGTGTCTCGATTCTGACTTTGGCCATTTTCTTCGTATAATCGCGCCTTTTCATCCAAATAAGTGCCATTCCAGCATTTTGCCTTCAAGAGACCTAAAAAGTGAAAAGGAACGATATTAAACAATAACGGATACAAAAGTGATCAAATAAGGGCTTAAACGACCCCTCAAAAAGGTACCTTTTAAAACCTTATCAATTGAATACAAGAGAGAATGACTATGTGTTTGCGTATTTTGAGAATGAAGAAACCCTAAGCAGATCTTCAGATTATATAGCCTTGACCTCAACTTTCAGCTTGTGTCAACTCCAGCTCTTATACTTCAAGACCTTTGCTAACTTTCACCAAAAGACAATATCAGCCTATAAATGCAAAATACAAACATGGCAACATTCGCCCTTATACTTATTTTCAGGTTGGGTTAATACTTCAACATCCTCCCTTAACTCCAACCTGAAACATATCAATCATACCCAATTTACCAACAAGCTTGTTATGTTGAAGCTTGCCTAAACCCTTGGTCCGAATGTCAGCAGTTTGATCTGCAGTATTAATTTTTTCAGTTTTTATGACCCTTGCCAAAAATTTTTCCCTTACAAAATGTAAGTCAATTTCTAAAGGTTTTGTTCTTTCATGAAACACGTGATTAGCTGCAATCTTTATGGCAGCTTGACTATCACAAAAAATTTTAACAGGAAGAAAACGTTCCCAGTTCAAATCATGCAGAATTTTAAGAACCCAAACAACTGAGAAGTAGCAAGGCCATAGCCGTATGACCTCTCTGATGACTTAGAAATGGTATTTTGTTTTTGCTTTTCCGAAACTAGTGAACCATTTAAAACAAACAATAACCGTGGCGATTTTCTAGTTATAACACGGTTTACCCGTCGCATCAACAAATGCTTCAAGAGAAACATTTGGGCACACGGTAATACCCTTCCCAGGAGAACCTTTTAGATATCTCAAAACCTTAAGTGCAATTTTCTAATGAGACCTAAGAGGCTTATGCATAAATTGACTCAAACAGTGAACAAAATAAGAAATATCAGACCTAGTATGAGTTAAATAAATCAGCTTTCCAATCAACTTCTGATACTCAGTCAAGTTATCTATCACAGGATCATTTATTGTAGGTTCACTAGTTAAAAACAAATTTTGTTCAAGAAAAAAAGCAGAGGGTTTGCAGGCAAGTAACCCAAATCTAGTTAACAAATCCAAGCAATACTTTCTTTGAGTTAAACAAACACCTTGCTCAGTTTCAATCACTTCAATGCCAAGAAAGTATTTAAGCTTTCCTAAATCTTTAATTTGAAACTTAGATTTCAGAAAAGCTTTAAACCTTTCAATTTCTTCCAAATTATTCCCAATGATTATTATATCATCCACATAAACAACTAAAGCAACAAAGTTACCTAAGTTACTTTTGGTGAAAAGAGAGTAATCACTTTTGCTTTGTTTGAAACCATGTTCAATAAGAGCACTAGTCAATTTAGCATTCCATTGCCTGGGTGCTTGTTTCAACCCATACAAAGACTTTTTGAGTCTACAAACTCTCTTATCATTAACATCAAAATACCCCTCAGGTAAAGTCATATAAACAGTTTCATTAAGATCACCATAAAGAAAAGCATTATTAACATCAAGCTGATATATAGGCCAACACATTTGAACTGCATGATTAACAACACATCTAACAGTAACAATCTTAACCACAGGAGAAAAGGTTTCATCAAAGTCAATATCTTCCTTTTGACTGTACCCTTTTATAACTAATCTACCCTTATATCTTTCAACGTCACATGAAGATTTATACTTAATCTTATAAACCCACTTATTTCCTATGGCCTTTCTATCAACAGGTAACTCACATATTTCAAAAGTATCACTACTATAAAGAGCATGCATTTCTTTATCCATTGCATCTCTTGTCTTTGTTCCTTACAAGTTCCCTAAAAGTTTTTGGTTCCACAACTTTATTTAGCTCAACAGCAAAACAAAAGTTTTCAGAACTAAGTTTTGAATAACTAACAAATTTTTCAAGACCATATTTAACTTTATAATCAATGACAAAATCTTTATATTTATTTGGAAAACTATATGTTCTGGACCTTCTTAAAAGTGATCATCATTATTATCAAAAACTAACTCTTCATGCAGTGCGGTAAGGGACTACTGACACCTGAAGTGTTCACACCAAGAGTGTTGCAGCCATCTCACTTACCTGGTAACCTCATTGGAACCAACAGAGTGCCCCAAATCACTCTGTTCTTGGTCAATAGTTGGGCTGCCAAGATGCAAGGAGTTGCTACCATCATCCTCATGATGATCATTATGACTGCTGTTACCCGCAGGAGTACCAATCTGAGTATTATCATCATTGGGTGTGTCAGGGTTATCACATATAACTTCATCAAAGAAATTAACATGTTCTAAACCTTGGTAGAGGGTCAGGAGTAGCAAAAGAGTTTTTTATCTTGAAAGGAAACACATTTTCCAAAAATTTAACATCTCTAGAGAAGATAAATTGTTTCCTCTCAAGACTATACAATTTATAGCCCTTTTGAAAATTAGAATAGCCAATAAGAACAGACTTCTCTGCTCTACTACTAAACTTATCATTGCTGGTAAGAATAGTGGCAAAACAAAGACAACCAAAAGTTCTTAAATGACTAAACGCAGGTTTTCTACCAAAAACAAGATTGTAAGGAGAGTTTCCATTCAGCACTGAAGAAGGCAATCTGTTAATCAAGTAAGTGGCAGTTAGATACATTCAGATCACAAAAACAAAGGCAATCCCCCTGAAACATAAGGGATCTGGCAACATTCAAAAGATGCCTATGTTTCCTCTCAACAACCCCATTTTGTTGAGGAGTGTAAGCACAAGAGGTTTGATGTATAATACCTTTTTCTTTACCAAAACTGGAAAATTGATTATTAACAAACTCAGTCCCATTATCACTTCTAAAAATGTTGACACTTTTATCAAACTGTGTTTTTATAAGATTATAGAAGACCAATATACAATCAAACACCTCATGTTTACTCTTAAATAAGTACACCCACACAGCCCTGGTGAAATCATCCACAACTGTTAAAAAATATCTGTGACCTTCTTTATTTTTGATTTTATAAGTACCCCAAAGATCCAAGTGAACAAGATCACCAAGTTTTTTAGTTTTATGATCAATTAATGGAAAAGGCTCTCTAGTTTTTTTAGCCTTTTGACAAATGTCACAAGGCTCAATTTCATTTTTATCTTGAAAATTAATTTCACCTTTAAGCACTGCTAACACTTGGTTATAAGGATGACCAAAGTCTGCAGTGCCAATTTTTCTTAGGCAAACCACAAACAGACTCAAAATTCTTAACACCTAGGTCAGTACCTTGATCTCCATCAAAGTAGTATAAACCATCCACTTGTCTACCAATCCCTAGAACACTCACCTCCTCAAATCCTGAGGTAACACATAACACTTAGTTTCATCAAAGCAATAACAAATTGGCTATCTCTAGCCACTTTATGAACATACATTAAACTGACACAATATTCAGGAACAACCAACACATCATACAGAGTCAAATGTTTAGTGAGTATCATATTCCCAACTTTGGTAATTAAGGCTTCAGTACCATTGGGGTGTGAAACCTTAATACCAAGTTTGGAAATGTCAATGACATTCACTAAGAATTTGTCGATGTATGTTACATGTTGGTTGGCTCGAAATCAACAATAACACCAGTACGCAACAAGTGCAGCCCTCATTTTACTATTATGACAGAAAAACTTATGAAAGTTTTGATTAAAGAATTTTCTTTTGTTAAAAACAATACCTACCATATTGGTATGAACATTTTCCCCATTTCCAACATTATTAACAGAGGTTTCTTTGATCAAGGAAAGAAGCTTTGAAATCTGTTAATCAGAGAAAGCTGAAGTGGAACTAGATCCAACAAAATTGTTATTGTTAACAAATCTTTTATTAAAGTTTTGAGCACCTTGATTATTACCAGTTATTTTATTTTTACCAAAATCAGCAGGGTAACCAATAAGCTTAAAGCATCTATCCACAATATGACCATTAAAACCACAAAGTTGCTCAAAACTAAGACCAGGACCACCAAGCGCTTCTATTATCACTATTCCTAGGGCCATTGGTTGGTGCTGAAAGAACCTTCAGTAGGTGAGGCCTAGAATTCCCTCTGTTGGGTACACTGGAGTTAAACACAGATGACTAGACTTTTGGGAAGCCCCAGCACCTGAACCAGTGACCACAGACCTATGAGACTCCTCACTAGAAATAACAGTAAAAGCCTCTTTAACATCAGGGAGAGGATCCCTAGACAAAATGTTTCTTCTAATTTTCATGTAAGAATCATCTAACCCTATTAAGAATTGCATAAGCTTCATTAACTGATTATGTTTTTTAAAATCCTCAGCAGCATGAAAAGTACATCTAGGTAACTGAATTAGAGCATCAAATTGTTTCCACAAAGTGCTCAATCTATTAAAATAATCAGCAATAGAACTACCATTTTGAAATAAAGAGTTAATTTTATGATGCAGATTAAAGGTAACTGAACCATCAACTCTATCAAATGTTTCTTTTAACTTAGTCCACACATCAAAAGCTCTTTTTGAAAAAATTTGCCCCAAGAATAATTCTTCTGATATAGAGTTCAAAATCCACTCTAATACCACAGCATTCACCGTGTCCCATTGTCTACCTAGGACTTCATCAATGTGAGATCTTCCACAAGATCCATCTTTAAATCCAATTTTATTCTTGCCTTCTAAAGCTAACATCATAGCACAAGACCACACATTATAATTCTCAGTCCTTTTTAGTTTAATAGACACAACAGTTAAGGTGGCAGAGTGATTAGGGTGTAAGTGCAAAAGATTACTAAGATCCAATTTACTAATCAAAGTAATAGGCTCGTCAGCCTCAAATTCATCATCTGTATAACCATAAACAAATCAAGCAAACACACAAGATAGGGACAAGAAGGTAGTTTCCAGGCTTCCTTGCCACTCAAGGTGATAGGTCAAGGACTGAACACACAAGATTCAAGCAAACACAAAAAACTAGATAAAGAGCAACAACACACCAACAACTCATAAACAATCTCAACTTCAACAATCCCAAATCCTACTCCCCGTCAATCTAAACAAGAAATAAGAAAGAAAAATAAAGTAAAGAGTGTGGGAGGTGTTACAATGCACGCAAAATCCAGAAAGCAGCGGAACAAGAACCCAGGTTATGACTCTTGATTCAGATAGTCAAGAATCACAACCTACATGTTAGGATTTAGAAAATCCGTTGGTTAAAGTGTCAGCCACCTCAAGTATATGTATTCGTTAGAAAGCTCGTAGTCGTAGTCAAGTTATGTTAATAAGTAGTTAGTTAAGTAACACCGTGGAGGACGGACGGGTCTTTACCCAGTGTATGCCTAATCCACAGCCCGTAGGAGGCGTATCTTGTAAAAAACTATAAATACCCTCTACCTCCCAAGGTAGAGGGTTGGAGCTTCAATATCATTTTTCTTTGTTTCATCAAGTTCCCACTTCTCTCTCTACTTTCTCTCTCTAAACCTTCAAACCATACGCCCTCTTTTTATAAGTTATGATGTGTTTGTGAAATCTAATATGTTACAAATGGTATCAAGAGACATGGTTTGATTACTCATCTTTCATGTTCTTGGATTTTTAGTAGATTTCATAAGGTTTTTAGGTTTGAATGAGTTTAGAGTAGTTTGCATCATTTGGATCATTTCTAGTGTTAAAGTTTGGATTTTGATTGTACTTTTGTGTTTAGAATCATCATAAGTGTTTAGGTTTTGATTTGGAAGGCTTGAATCATCGTGGTTGGGTTATTTTTAGATTGAAAAGTGGTGGTTTTTGAATATTAGTACTAAGTGAGTTGAGTCTCATTGTGACTTTCTTGCATGCGAGTTGTCGTGTTCTGTGAAGCGAGTTGTCAGATAAGCGAGTTGTACCTTAAGCGAGTTGTCGTTTAGCGAGTTGCTTTGGGCGAGTTATCGGTTTATCAAGGTTGTCATTTAACCAAGTTGTATCTTAAGCGAGGTTGTCGTTTAAGCGAGTTGCCTTGAGGCGAGTTGTCGGCTTATGCGATTTGTCGCCAAGCGTTGTGCCCTAAGCGAGTTATTGTTGAAGTGTGTTTGGATTTATGCGACTTGACTATTAAGCGAGTTGTCTCTTTATGCGACTTATCTATTAAGCGAGTTGTCTTCAAAGCGAGTTGATCAGGGTGCGACTTGTCAAGTATACTACTTTTCTATTGAGACTCTCATTTCGTCGTGTTACATTTTACGGTTTTTCTTTTGATTTAGTAAAATCCGTGAAAGAATCTATTTCGGTTTAATCAAAGAATATAATCCGTAGAATCATGTCATGTCTACCAGTGACTACAATCATCTCTTGTAGGGCGTTCAAGTTGCGGATCATATACTCGTCCACCCATGTTAGACAGAATGATTATGACTCATGGGCTCAAGCGATCAGATTATACTGCTGGGTAAGGAAAATGGAGTTAACATTCTCAAATCAATTAATGAAGGACCGTACCAAGTTGAGACTACCAGAGACATACTTGAAATTGCTGCTTGATGGCTGTTGACATTAGGATTAGATAGACCAAAGACATATGATGAACTTCGATAAGGAGAAAGAATCGATCTTGATATTAGGGCTTCAAACATTATACTTCAGTGTCTACCAAAGGACATCTACAAGTTAATCAATCACAACACTGAAGCCAAAGCAGTTTGGGACAATGTCAAGATGCTTCTCGCTGGTTCAAAATTAACTAAAGAAGCAGAGAGAGTCTCAATGTATGATGATTTTGAGAACTTCAAGATGAACCTGTTAAAATGTCAATGAATACTATGTGAGGTTCTACAAGCTCGTGAATGACATGAGGAATATCAAAATGACAATGCCAAATATACAGCTAAATTCAAAGTTTGTGAACAACATGAATCCCGAATAGCACAAATTTGTCACTGCAGTCAAATTTAACAAAGGATTGAGGAAAACCAATTATGAGCAACTGTATGCTTATTTACTTCAAAATGAGAAACATGCTGCGTTTGAGCGAATGATCATTGAAAAGTTCAAGACCAATCTTTGGAGAATCAAGCTCTTCAAATGACTCAACTGCATTCTACACTAATGTAGGGATTACTACCAAAGCATCACAAGTCATACCAACTGGAAATGGTAACCACAAGCTCATTCCGATCGAGGTATAAGCCTCTTGATTCTGACGCAGTCATGGAACACTTTGTCAATCAACTGGCTCGTATGGTCAAGTAAAACTTAAATCTCACCCCACACAAATCACCTCGAAGCTGTGTCAAATATTCACAATCATACTCTTGCTAAAGAAGGAAAGATAGTGGTGCAAAATGTGCAAAGAAGACAAAATGCATACCTTCCACATAATGAGCAAGGAACATTGGAGCCGGATATGGGAATGTTGGAGCCGGATATGGGAATGTTGGTCTTTGGATATGGGAATCTTTGGAGGTGGTGGTGGATATATAGGTAATCAGAATCGTGGAAGGAACATGGCTCAAGGTCAAGTAAAGCCCATTAAATGTTACAACTATGGTGGAGAAGGACACATCGCAACGAATTGCACTCTTTCAAAACTTCCATAAAATGCAGAGTACTTCAGGGACAAGATGATGCGGTCCAAGCTCAAGGCAATTGGAGCAATGTTGAATGAGGAAGAATTGCTATTTCTTGCTGAGGAAATGCGAACTTATGATCTGATGTGGATGAACAGCTAGTGCATGGTATGGGTCGAACAATCCTAATACATTTCAAGTCGCGACTGTGATGCATTTGATTCGGATGTTGATGATGAACCAAGCGCCGGACCATTTTCATGGCTAATATCTCACCAATGGTAACTCCAAGGGCTTCTTCACCTAAGCAGGCCACTCCTCCGAATCAATCATATCGAGGTATTAAAACTATACGATGATGTTGATGTGCAAGATGATGCGACAAAGTACAATCAACTGAAATTATTGAATTAGATATTGAAAATATGGGTAATATCAATGTTGTCCCATAGGAGCAATATGTGAAACAAAATGAAAGTGCAATTGTGCCAAGTAATGCATCTTCGCAGTCAATGACTACATTTTTGATGAATTCACGCATGTGCCTGATGATTCTATTATTTACGAACTAAGCCTATAAAGAACAAGTTGCTATATATGAACAACATGCCAAGTTTGAACTGACTACCCGTGAGCAGGACATGGATGACCAAATGGGTACAATTATCAGAAAAACCAATTTTAAGGAATAAATGTCAAAACATGAGTTAAATTCCTTGAAAAAGCTTAACAAAACTGATAAACAGAAACAAGAACTTCAAGATAATGTGAAAGTACTTAAACAAGAATTCAATGCTAAGGAATCAAAACTACTAAATGAATTTTCCAACCTAAAAACTTTGAAGAACAAACTTGAAAATAAATTGTACGTACAAGGGAACACCATTCAATCGCTCACATGATCACTAAGCATAGAGTTCTAAGTGATAAGCATAGCGTTCCACTTAGATGAACCAAATCTAAGGTGTAGTAAAGGCTAAAGCAGCTTAAAAAGTAACCTCGATGGAAATGAGATTCTTAAGCCTAGCGAGAAACCCACTTGTCTTTGAGTGCTCGAGGAAGATAGAAAATTAGAAGAAGTCTCTAGAAAAAAATTGGATGATAAATTTAATTGTCCCTTGTGCATAAGAGATAAAATCATCGTTAAAGCACCAAATTATTCTAAGGATAACTGGATTGCCTTTAATAAATTTAGACTTGAGACCAGTGACCCATGAACAAATTTTTCGGAAAAGGATCTGGATAAACAAAAAGCTGATGATTTTATTGAAAAGAATTCCCCTTGTAGGAAATTGCCTCCTGCCACTGTGTATCCTCCAAATACACCAATGCATTTAGTGCCTAGAAATATTTCCACTAATAGCAAGACCTTAATCAGCCTTTACGTAGTTTACCAACTATTTGTTGATTTTGAGAAAATGTGTAAGAATAGAATCACACCCACGGGGATAACTGAAGGGGAAAGGGGTTTTGAACAAACTTGTTAGGTCACTAAGTTTACAACACAAGCATCAATGAAAGAAATAGAGAAGAGATAGAGGTCGGTTGAACAATATCCAAACACACACACGTATAAATGTAAATGGTTAGGCGTAGAGATGAGTGAAAGAGATAAATTGAACAACCAACCCTCAAGTGAGGGTTATACAAGAGTATTTATAGGAAGGGGAGCTAGGGCAACACTCCTACTCCCTTCCTTTCCTTAATGGACATGGGCTTAAGCTCATGGGCCTTCTACATAAGCTTAAGTTAATAACAAACATAAAGGCCATAAATAAGCTAACTATTACATATGAATTACTAACACTTGATTAAGGTTTAGGAGTGATTCCAACAATCTCCCCCTAAGTGTTAGTCATGAAAAATATAAACGGTGAAGGCGTTGATGTAATAGTAGCTTTGACGTCTTCTGACATTCTTCTTTCTTATGAGAAGAATTGCCTTGATTCGAACAATTTCCCCAGTGTAGAGAAATTGTCTTCTTTGAACAGTTCTGCTTTGACGTCATAAATGTATTTGTTCTTTGTGATGAAAGTGATAGTATGTTGTGTTCCGCATCAAGTTCGCCCAGTGCCTTGGCTGCTCGTGTCCACATCATTCTTCAACATGCTCACACGCTCTTTGACGTTGGATTTCGATCTTGATGAAGTTCTTTAAGTCTTTAAACTTTGTAGATTCTTTGATATGACGAAGAATCATTACACTTTTGTGTTGCTTTTGGATAGAACTTTCATTAGTGATGATGTTGGCGTGAACATGAGAAGAATCTCAGACGATCATTCCGCGAGAGCTTCCATAAGAAGTAAACATTAAAACGGTTAGTAATAAGCGGATTCCAACACTTACAAGTTTGAACTTCGAGAGTGTTAACAACATAGTGTGAAAACACAACTCTAATTCTTACAAAGGCGTTCTCGAACTAGAGTCCCAAATTGAGATAAGCGATGTACAGTACACCTACGGTTTAGATGAGTCATGAGGTACACCAAAGCATCACCTCATGACTGTAGACCGTTTGAGATACACTAAGCGTAATCCATGGGGAGTTACAAGTGACTCCTTGTCGAAGTCGTTGAAGTTGACCTCGGCGGGAGTTTCCATTCAATCAGGGATCACGATGTGAACCTCTCTATAAATGTTCTCGGCAATTGCTAAGATCTGTGAAGGACTCGATAATGTACCACAGATGTTCTTATTGTTGAACATCAAGTGATGAAATGTCAAGTGTACCTAAGAGATATTTTGATGAATCTTGTGGCTCTAGACTCAATATGCGTTTTGATTTTCTGGCGGAGATTAGAGAGTCTCCTTCTCAATATCAGCCATCTCTAAGAGAAAGCCGATAGATTATGTAGGGTTCCCTGTGAGAATGAAACAAGCTTCTTGAGAGAAACACAGTGGCTAAGAAGGTTTAGTGCATGCGTCATTGGGTCCATGATGACTTTTAATCTTCAATACCGGTGTCATCAAGTGACAACCGGTAGCATATGATTGAACCCGTATGCGCCCTAAGTTGAATAATCTTGAGGGCTATTTCTTTTCACCCTTTTCTTTGCATTTCTTTTTGATTCTTCAACTCCTTCTTTCTCCGATTCTCATTTTCTCCTTTTTACAATCATACCTAAGGACTTCTAAATTCTAACTATTTGTGGTGTCCTTGGGTAGATCCATCCGGCTCTGGCGGATCATAGGACGGTTATTCTAACCTTAGTCACCTTATAACTCCATGACTAACCTATGTTGCCATAAAACCATTTTCATGAAAATCTCTCAAAGTGTTTGTGAATGAAAAACATTTTAGTACCACTGTTGCAAGATAAATATTTTGCATAAATACTCCCCCTCCACATGTGCTTAAAAGTTTTACGAAAAATGCACAGTGAGGAAAGAGCACACTTTTTGAATTGATGAACTCAAGATAGACAATCCCAGAGACCGGTTACGTTGCATAATTAAAGAGTTACATTGTCAGCTTTTAGGTGACAACTAGCTCTAATAACTACCTTGAAGGTGTAGACAAACCTCGAAAGGTTGTCAAACCCGTCAGAGTTCATGTCTACCAAGAGTTTCTCGAATGGTACATTCTACTTGGACAAGTCCTTTGCGAGACACATTGTTGGGTTTTAGGTTCCTTAGATCAAGAATTATTTTAAGTGCTGGAACCACAGACATGTTTGATATAACCACGGACAGAAGAATGTAACCGCTGATGAAGGCAAACCGCGGCTAGTAGTATTGTGTAACCACTGATAATATATTGTAACCACTGCTAGTCTTGTATAATCGGTTTAGTTTATTGTATTAGATAAATATGGAAAAGATATTTATCTTGTAGGTTACATATTGTATAATGTAAAGGACTCCTTAGTCTATAAAAGGAGGTTCTAGGTTAGATTAGATATACGTATGTTTTATATCTAAGGTCGATACACTTCAAGGTTGCAAAACCCTAATACTGTTTAGAGTATTCGTATTAATAATAATATTGAGGTGTTGAATGTTTATTGTTCTTCTTCTTAAGATTAAGTATTAAATTCGCATGATACTTAATAAGCTTTTGTTCTAAGTCGAGTTTCTATATTAGATCGTTTGCTCAATGGGATCAACAAGTGGTATCGAGCTTGTGATCTAGCTGTAACCAAGAAGAAGTTCTTTAAGCTTTATTCAAGTAAGTAAAGATGTCACGTGAAACTCACATGGTGACTGCTTCTAAGGTACCCATGCTCAAGCATGGTGAGTATCAAATCTGGAGAATGCGAATGAGGCAATACATTCGTATGATTGATTATTCTCTCTGGGATGTTGTTGAAAAGGGAGACACTCTTCCTAAGAAGGGTGAGGATGGTCAAGAGATAACTATTGTTAGTGAAATTGATAAAGCAAAAAGGAAAATGGAGATCAAAGCTCACAAGATTCTCTCCATGGGAATACCTAATGACTATGCTTTGGACTTTGAACAATATGAGTCTGCTAAAGATTTATTGGATGCTCTTGAAATAAGGTTTCTTGGTAATGAAGCTACTAAGAAGTCAAGGATGAATATGCTCAAGCATCAATTTGAAACCTCTTTGCTCTTAGTGGAGAAAAGATTGATGGCACATATAATAGACTTCAAAACTTATCATAATGAAGTCTGTGGATTACAAGGTTCTTCAAGAAGATATTAATTTGAAGTTCATTAGGAGTTTATCATCTGAATGGGCTATTCATACAATTGTGTGGAGAAATAAGGTGGACTTTGATAAGATGACTCTGGACAATCTCTTCAACAACTTAAAGGTTTATGAGTCTGAGAATAACTTTGCTAATGTATCTTCTTCTAATCAAAACATTGCTTTTGTATCCACTAATCACAAGAGCCCACAAGATGTATCCACTGCTGCCTATGGTATAACCACGGCTATTGCAAACAATACCACTGTTAGTGATAATGTCAGTGATGGTGCAATTTGTGCTTTTCAGGCTGATTTAACTACCGTGTTGATTCTTTTGTGATGAATCAAGATCTGGATCAAATTGATCCTGATGATCGTGAAGAGATTAATCTTCAATGGCAAATGGCAATGTTAAATCTCCAAGCAAGGAAGTTTCTAAGGAGGACTGGAAGACAAGTTAAGTATGATGGTAAAAGGAGAGCTGGGTTCGACAAAAGCAAGATGGAGTGCTTTAACTGCAAGAAGAAAGGGCACTTTGCTAGGGAATGTCGAGCTCCTAAAAGAATTGAAGGCATAAAGAAGACTACAGAAGAGCCTGCTGCTTCTTCAGCTTTGGTTGCTTAGGATGGGATTGGTGATTATGATTGGAGTGATCAGATTGAAGAAGGTCCCAATGTAGCTTTTCTTGCTAGTGAAGCTTCAAAACAGCATAACTTTGCTCTAATGGCCTATGCTTCATCTTCTGGTTCAGATTCTGAGGTATCTAATGATTCTACCTGTTCTTTTAAATCATGTCATGATAACTTAGAATCTCAAAATCTATCACCGAGAGTATGAGGAAAGAAGTAGAAAGACTGACTATGGACAACTTAGGTTATAGAGTTGGTCTAGAAAGTGTGGAAGAGAAGCTTAAATACTGTATTAAATGTGAGTTTGAGTATGTAGATAAGATCAATATATTAGGTGGTGAAATTGATCTTAAAGATAGAGAGATTAAGATGCTTAAAAATAAACTAGCAGAGGCAGAGAGTGTAAAACAAAAGGCCCTAGAAGAAAAAGAAAAACATGTTGTTAGGGTAGCTAAAACACAATTTGCTTCTGATCTGGTTCATAAATCTATAGAGAGTCATTTAATGATTGTTCAAGGGTTCTGGCCTAGGATACAATAATATGCCACCACCACTCTTATGCAACATGCACCACCCTT
>OU343216.1:72356605-72390607 GCA_910596185.1 Chrysanthemum makinoi | reverse complement strand
AGAGGAAAAACCTCTACTGTTCCCCGGATCCCACGGATCCCTACCACAAGGGATCCGGCTAGCACAAAGCTAGGGATCCGTGGTCCGCTCCCCTTTGCCCATGGGTATTTTTGGTTATGGGTCATGGGTCATGGGTTATAGGTTGATCCATGGTTTTCTTTCTAGATACAATGTATCTTAAGGATACAATGAACTTGGTTAAGTGGTATATATAAAACCATGGGTTATGGGTCAAAACCATTTGCTAGTATTTACCCATTTAGTATATACTTGTATTTACCCATTTTAGCATACACTTAGTTTTTACCCATTTTAGTATACTTAGTTTAAGTATATGTTTAACCCAATATGTAAACACTAGTTGTTGTACATATGTATCTAAATCATAAAATCACTTATACTTGTTTTAGTGTTTTATGTGAAAGCGTAAGTGTGTTAGAAAACTATTAGTTCAAACCATTTAAGTATTTTTGTTTGTTTCGTTAAAATGATTTTACTTTTGTTATCGACAAAACATTAGAAGATCGTAAAATATAAATAAACGTTTTTACGGCTTATTTGTATTAACAATCTCCCCCTTTTTGTTGACGACAAAACATAAAATTATTTTAAGGAAAAAGCTAAAAATTCGTAAAAATTTGAATTTGTAGTTTTTACTTTCTTCTCCCCTTTTTGTCGAAACAAAAAGTGTTTGAAGGAAGGCAACACCTTGTTTTAAGAAAAACATGTGAAAGAAAAAGTAAAAAGAGATAGAGAGCAAATAACGGGAAAGGATCTCGTCTTTACTCCCCTTGACGAGTCCATCCCTATGTAAAGCGTCAAGTAAATGATACTAATCTAGTTTGTTTGCAAATAAGTTTGCAAAAGATATCGTCTACGAGACGAATGTGCTCCTCCTTGATGATTGCAATTTTTTTTGCAAAGGGATGTCACGAAATGTAAACCTAGTATTGCAAGTAATTTGCAATGTATTGCTTTGACATAAAGCTCCCCCTAACTTTATAATGTCAAAGTCTTCATATGTAAATTGAATAACTACAAAACAAAGGTTAGAAATCAAGTATAATTCACAATTTCCTGCAAATGTGATTCAAGTTAGTAGAAAAATAGTTTCCTGTCTCACGGATCCCGCGGTTCCCTCCTAGTAGGGATCCGTCTAGGCAATTCTGAGGGATCCGCATTAGCTGCTCAATTTCAGCAAAGGTGATATAACAAGTAATGTTATCACATAAATGAGATATGAATACAAAGTAATCACTTCCTCAACAAAATAACAAGTAGCATGTAATTCCATTTAATAAAACAAGAGTTATGATATACATGACTCGAAAAATAAGAAAATAGACAATACATGACTAGGAATTTCTATACCAACTAGCGCTTGAAGCTAAGACACCACTATAATCTTCTAGCTCAAGTTTTGTTTAGGTTTAATCTCTTCGAAACGTTCGAGGAGATTATAGAACATGAAACGTTGGTCTTCTCGTACTTCATGTATCAAACTCTCAACATGTTGACAATGATAGCAATCTTTGTCATGGCTAGGTAGTGGTGGTGGATGAAATGAAATGGCTTGATTCAAAGGATCAAGTGAAGCGGTTTGAGGAGCTTCGAATGATGGAGGGATTGGTGGAGGTCCATTTAAGAATGGTTCGACCAAGAATGATGGTGGTGGTAAGGAGGAGTCAACTTCCATATGGTCGGGTGGTTGACTTTGATGATTTCTCATAATCCAAATGGGATTATATGATGGAAACGGCGAAAAGGAAGCCGGAGCAAGTGTTGACTCAACACCTTGATTTTGAACCATTATTCATCCTAATGAGGAGAATGTTGTCGGCGGAAGCGGATGAGACGGCCTAGGAGGCAAGTCCTCTAAATTGTAAAGGTGTGGTGATGATAGGGGGGATGTAAATGAAATAGCTCTAGGAACTAATGGTGATGGTTTGGTGGAGATGATATTATTTGGCCTAGGAGGTATGGTTGTGTTTGGCATAGGTAGTTTTGTGGGTACTATCCTTTTAGGAATTGTTTTGATTGGATGATGAATGATTCTATCATTAGTTGGCTTGACCGGAGATGATTCGGTTGAAGAAATTTCGTGTATAACATGAGCCTTTTTCATGGGTGGTTCTTTGGTGGATAAGTTACTACTTAGGGTTTTCCTCATGATGAGATGATTTCAAGAGGTTACAAGGGCTGAAAGTAAGAATGAGAGTGATGACTATGGAGGTCCTAACAAGGTGGTTTATAAACTAGGAGAATTGGCAAGTGCATTTAAGCCTTAAGCCACTAGGATTCATTGGATTGTGATGATTGACATGCACAAGAGTCAACTTCAGAGTTTGCACTGTTCTAGGAACTCATTTAAGATGAGATGGAGTGTTTGAGTTAGGAAGATGAGTTGAAATGATTGTTTTAGCAAGATTTGACCTATACTGTCATCCGGATCCCACGGTTCCCTCCTTAGAGGGATCCGTCTAGGCTAATCCTAGGGATCCGTCTCTCAGCAGCTATGAAAGAGTGGAAATGATGTTTCTAAGATCTAAGACCTATATCGTCTTGAGTGTTTCAGTCCTCCTAAGTGTTTTAAATGAAGGGATGCTTGAGTACTTGAAGGTAATGAGTGATGTAGCTAATGATTGTCATTTATGGAAGGATTTGGAACTTTCAAGAGTACCAATGGATAAGCAAGGATGACACTAAAGATTTAGAGTGTCAATTGAAGCTAAATGATCCTAGATATCAGGTTGTGTCTTTGGATAGTGTTTTGGAAATATCCTAGAAGCTTTGAGATGAGAAAACTAGATTTTGATCAACTTTGATCAACTTGGAGGTGAGGATGATTTATGATCAATTTTGCCATAATTGAAAGATTTCTAAGACTAGATGTGAGGAATCAAGTAGAAAATGAGGTATGAGTTTAAGAGCGGAAGAGTAATGGATTAAAACGAAATGGTAGATCTACAAGCGTTTTTAGAGTGTGACCTCGGTGAGTTATGTATGAATGGGAAAGATTAACCTATCTTGATAAGGACTTAATTTGCCTTAAGACACTATGTTTAGCTTAGTGTGAGGTGTTCTAAGAATGTGTTTGAAATACAATGCTTGTAATTGCATTTTTTGTTCGTCGGATCCCACGATTCCCTAAGAGTAGGGATCCGTCTAGTGTAATCTTTGGGATCCGCCCATCTGCTCAGCAGGACCTTTACTAAAGGTGTGCAATGATCTTGACAATGCATTATATCTCAAGGATAGTCTAAAAAGAGTTTTAAGATATCAAATGTAAGATGTCTTATTTCACGAAAGAAATTGGATTACATTGATAAAGCACGAGTACAAGAGAATTGATAAAGCACGATCAATCCACTCTGGAGCTTCCATAAGAAGAAAACATAAAAACAGGTTAGTAATAAGCGGATTCCGGCACTTACAAGTTTGAATTTCGAGGGTGTTAACAGCATAGTGTGAAAACACGTCTCTAATTCTCACAAAGGCCGTTCCTGAACTGGAGTCCCACAAGTGAGATAACGCAATGTACCGAAGTACACCTACAGTTCAGATGAGTCGTTGAGGTACACCGAAGCATCACCCCACAACTGTAGACAGTTTGAGACACACTAAGCGTAATCCACGGGGAGTTACCGAAGTGACTGCTGTGTCGAGTCGTTTGATGTTGACCCGGTAGGAGTTTCCATTCAATCACTGAAGATCACAGATGTGAAACTTCTCATAAATGTTCTGGCATATTGCTAAGATCTGCGTAGGACTCTAGAATATATCACTTGTGTCCTTATAGATGAACAACAAGCGATGAAATGTCATGTGTTCATATGAGATCTTTTGATGAATCTCGTGGCTCTAGACTCAATAGTGCATTTTGGTTTTCCTGAGCGGAGACTAGGGAGAGGGTCTCCTTCTTCAATATCAACGATCTCTAAGAGAAAATCGATAGATTATGTAGGGTTCCCAGTGAGAATGAAACAAATCCCTTTTGAGAGGAATTGAGTGGCTAGAAGGTTTAGTGCAGTGTGTCACTGGGTCCATGACGTCTTTGTCTTCAATACCAGTGTCATCTAGTGACAACCAGTAGCAGATGAGTTGAACCCGGTTTCAGCCCTAAGGTTGAATATGGAGGGCTATTTCTTTTCACCCTTTCAATACATTTCTTTTTAATTCTTCAACCCCTTCTTTCTCCTTTCTCACATTACTCCTTTTTTCAATCATTCCTTAGGACTTCTAATACTAACTATTTGTGATGTCCTTGGGTAGATCCCTCCGGCTCTGGCGGATCATAGGACGAATATTCTTATCCTTAGTCACCTTATAACTCCATGATTATCCTATGTTGCCATGAAAACCTTTTTTCTTGAAAATCTCTCAGAGTGTTTATGATAGAAAACATGTTTGAAACACTCCGTGAGTTTTATATTTTCAGAAACACTCCCCCTTCACATGTGCTTATAAGTTTTAACAAAAATCTGCACATCGAGGGTAGAGTTCGCACTTTTTGAATTGATCGGCTCATGATAGACAATTCCCCACGAGACACGGTTACGTTGCCTAGTTAAAGAGTTCCATTGTCAGTTTTTAGGTGACAACTAGCTCTAATAACTAACTTGAAGTTGTAAACACTCCTTGAAAAGGAGGTTAGACCCATGAAGGTGCATATCTATCACAAGTTTCTCGAGATGGTACATATAGTGACTTAGATTCCCGTCAATTCATTGGTTCCGACTGAGTCGAGCTCATTATGAGATTCAAACACCGATCATTAAACATGATTTATCACATTTTAATCACGTCTCCTCCCCCTCAAAAATAGCATATTCGTGATATTTTTGATATCAACAGATTAAACAACATTTTAGAATCTTTTGGGGAGACAAACTGATTTGATTTAAGCATGAATTTGGAACATTTTAGTTTTATACTCCCCCTTGAATAAAGCATAATCAGTTAAAGGGTTTTAGAGGGAGTTATCTTGAGCACAAAATATTTTGAAAGATTTTGAAAATCTTTTTGAACAATCTTGAAAAGGTGCTCAAGATAATGATGATTTCTCACCAATTTTAAATGTAGTGCACTGAAGCGTACACTAGATTTTGTCTTTAAAAACACGAGTTTTGATCTGAAATAATCAAAAGTCATCATTTTAGTGCGGGTTTCGTACTGAAGTATACGAAAGCCATTTTGTTTTGTAAGAAATTTTAAGAAACGACATGTTTTGGAAAACATTTAAAGAACTCTCGCTCGAGCATCTGTAGATACCCGTATCATTGTTGAATGACATTTCTAGAAACGTACAGAATATCGATTATACAAGAGACATGTCGTGAGAATAATATTTTTGGATTTTTGATTTTCTATTGTTTTTGTATTTTTGAAAATTTTATATTTTTATATTTTGCTTTTGTTGGTTTTTCAAATTTTGTATTTTGTTATTCAAAAATATTTACGAAGCTTTGGAAAATCATTTTCAAGAAGATTCGAGAAGACGTTCTAACTCCTCAGGGGCTTCGCATTCCAATTCGTCGAACTAAATCGTCAAACCTTTCTTTTGGAAGGGCTTTAGTAAATAGATCGGCGAGTTGGTAATCAGTCTTCACGAAGAATAATTCAACAGTACCATCTTCCACATGTTCTTTTATGAAGTGATAGTGGACTCTGATATGCTTAGTCTTTGAGTGATGAACAGGATTACACGATATGGCTATGGCACTTTTCGAGTCACAATACGTAGGTATTTTATCGAAAGTAAAGCCATAATCTGTGAGTTGTGTTCCCATCCATAGAACTTGAGCACAACACGCAGATAGAGACACATACTCAGCTTCGCGGTTGAAAGTGCAGTGCAAATCTTGTTTCTTTGAAGACCAGCTTACTAACTTTTCACCCAAAATTGTGCTCCTCCAGATGTACTTTTTGCTGTAACTTGATCACCTGCGTGGTCCGCATCTCGAAAAGGCAATTAGATCAAATTCAGTTCCTTCGGATACCAAAGACCCTTGTGAATGGATGTCTTCAGGTACCGAAAGATCCTTTAACCTCTTTGAGGTGCAGTTCGGTAGGCTTTGCCTGAAACCGTGCTAATAAGCACACATCAAAATGAATATCGGAATTCGACTAGCGGTAAGATACATGAGAGAACCAATCATGCTCCGATATTTCTTCGGATCGATAGGTTTCCCAAACAAATCGGCTCCAATTTTTGGTGAAGTTACCATTGGTGTGCCAACAGAGTCACAATTATCCATACCATGATTTTTCAAAATCTCAGTTGTATATTTTGCTTGATTTATAAAAATTCCACGAGGGGATTGATGTATTTGTAAACCAAGAAAGAATTTTAGTTCCCCCATCATGGACATTTGAAATTTGCTTTTCATGATATTTTCAAAATGTTTTGAAAGATTCGGATTAGTGGACCCAAAAATGATGTCGTCCACGTAAATCTGAACAATCAAAATGTCGCTTTTGCATTTTTGTGTAAACAAGGTAGGATCAACTGTTCCTTTGGTGAAATTATTTTGGATAAGGAAAGAGGACAGTTCGTCATACCACGCTCTCGGAGCTTGTTTCAAACCATAGATTGCCTTTTGAGTTTGTAGACGTAGTCTGGATGTTCCAAGTCGATGAAGCCATCTGGCTGACTCACGTACATTCTTCTTCAGAGTTCCATTCAAGAACGCCTTGGTCTTAATGTCCATCGATAAACCATTGTGGAAAACTGGAAAGGGGGTTGAATAGTTTTGCCGGTTTAAAGTTGATTTCAAAAAACTTTAGATTCGATATTATGTGAAATCGTATGGATGTTGAGAACGTATAGATCTAATGATAATGCAAGCAAATAAATAAAGTTAAGGGATAGAAATGACACAACCGATTTATAGTGGTTCGGCTACAAGGTCACCTTCCTTGCCCTACTCCACTCCCCGAGTCACCTACTCGCGAGTTCAAGCACTATGTCAACAAACTCCTTCACTTGGCGGAGAAGCCTTCACAACGTTGCTTACACTTTTTCCTGTACAAAGCTAGATACCGAGTCCGTAGCACGGTGGACCAAACCAACACAACTATTACACAACAAATATGTGAAATATCAAATACAAGATCTTCGCTACAGAAATCTTGCGGAGTGACAAATCAATCAAGGACCCCTTGCTTGGATGACTTGTAGAATGCTCGTGATCTCGCCTTAGAGAAGGACCTATATGAGGATCACAAATAGAAAGAAAGAAGAACAACTCTCTAGATCAAGTGATCTATATGTTAGAAGAGAATGAGAGTGTATGAGAGATTTAGTAAGAAGAGGGTGAGTTAGAATGAAGAAATGGCTCTCTATTTATAGGCAAATTTCTTCTCTGTTCCACGGATCCCTCCCACTTGGGATCCGTCTAGTGTAATCCTAGGGATCCGTGGTAAGCTCCTCTTTGCCCATGGGTTTTTTGGTTATGGGTCATGGGTTATGGGTTGTTCCATGGGTTTTCTTTAGATTCAATGTATCTAAGTATACATTGTATCAAGTCTTCTTTGGTATGGGTTAAGATCCATGGGTTATGGTCCATGGGTTATGGTTTTACCCATCCTAATAAACTATTACAACAAATGCTTAATTATTACATTTTTGTATTTAAATGGCTATATGTAAATGCTTTACAAAAATAACATGTATCCTTATAATTATACTTAAGATAACATTACATTTGTTATCAACAAAACACAAAGAGATCGCAAAATATTAATAAATGTTTTTACGGTTTATTTGTATTAACAATCTCCCCCTTTTTGTTGATGACAAAACATAATGTTATGATGAGTAAAACTTAAGAATAGATGTAAGTTTTGAAAGCCCTAAGTTTTACTTCTTCTCCCCCTTTTTGTCGAAACAAAAAGTTAACCCTTGGAAGAAATAAACAAACTTCTAACTCCCCTTGACGGTAGCTCCCCCTTGTTTGGGGCGTCAAGTGAAGAAAAATAAAAATCCTACAAAAAGAAAGGTTAGTAACATGCTTATATAATCTTGTGGTTGCCGAGAATCAAGATTGGGAGCCAAGGTATGTAAACAAGGCCTTGTAATAAAACAACAAATTGTAGTGGTATGTATGCCACTTACAAGCATGTAAAAATAAGAACAAGACTTGTTCTTGAAAATGACTTCAAAAGAAAAATAATACTAAAAGTAGAAAGTAGTAGTAGTGATTCCTTCCATGCTTGCATAAGGTTATGGATGGAGGTTTTGATGAGTAATGGTATTGATGCGATCAAGGATGAGGTTGAGTATGAAACGCATTTCTTCCCTAACTTCTATTGCAATTTCCCTAGTGGATTGGCAATGTTCACAATGTAAATGATGTGGGTAATGAGTGCGGAAGTTTTCCGGGTTGTTTTGATTTGAGTTATGCGAAAGTTGTGGTGGAAAAATAGGAAAATATGGATCAATATCCGGAATGTTAGTAAATGGTGGTGGAAAAGAACCTAGATGTTCTTGTGATGTGATGGGAGCTAATGGTGGTGATGTTTCAAGATCTTGAAATATAGTATTTGGAGATGTGGGGGGTGTTGAAAAGACTAATTCTTTTTCTTTAGGTTGGTTAGATCTTGTTGGAGTCTTAAGGAGTTCCAAAAGAGTTATTTTAGGTGGTGATGAAGTTGGTGTACTTGTTGGTGATGAGGGAGGTGCTATAATGGAAGCATCTTGTGGTGAGTTATTTGTTGAGGATGAACCATTTGAGGTTGGTTTTGCTAACCAACAAGATCGGATACTAATCTGTGCGGATATCCTAGCATTTGTTTGTGGTATTTTGGATGGTGGAAGTACAAAGGTTTGGATATCTTGATTGTTTGTACTAGATGATTCTCCTAAAGGGTTTTTGGATGACATGATGAAGTGTGTTTGTGAGTAGGAGATGGAGTATGCAAGCATTTTGGGAGTTCTATATATAGAAAAACAAAGCATTGTAATGAATTCTTGACCTAAAATATGGATTAAAATCTAATGATTAGATATGAATTCAAGGCATGTGATCATGAGAACACAAGCATTAAAAGCATACTCCCAAAAATGAAACAAATGTGGATTTTTCATCCAAAGTGAAAAATATAGAAGTTGAAAACAGACTTACGTTTCACGGATCCACGGATCCTTCCCTTAAGGGATCCGTCCAGCATGAAGGCTGGGATCTGTGGGTCTGGTGATTCAGCAGACACAAAATTTTCCTTTTGGAAAAGTTTTTGCCTAGTGTGTGCCTATATGCAAACTATTTGGAGTTTTGGTTATCTCGACTCCTAAAAAGAAATAGAAAATAAACTAGAAGTATAAAACCATCCTATTGAGATAACCCGAAAACACATATTTAGTACATGAGTACGTAATTTTGTGTTATCAATGCTCCTAATTCATTGTTGCTTAAATGAATGTAACCGAAAACACATATTAGTTATGTGTCCCCTTTAGCATTCAAAAGACATGAGATGCAATGAAAACGGGTTTTACTTTGTATTAATAATGAAAAGCGATTTGTCCTAGACGTGAGAAATTGCTTTTGTGAAATTGATACGGGAAGGTATCATCTTTTAGAAAACATTGTGAAAGTAGGCTTTCTTTGAAAATGTAAAAAAAAATAAGAAAACTATAAGTGTAAAACTCATCTTGGGTTTTGAAAATTCCCGTATTGTTTGTGAGTTGTGCGTGAAATAGAAATCCTAGACTCGAAAAGAAGAAGGCTAGTGTTTACATACCTTGTAGAGTCAATTAAGTTACGACGTTTGTTCCATTAGACCAAGACCAAGACGAAGTAGGTTGAATTGTTCCGCTTCAACGGTTTGGTGAGGGCGTCGGCTATGTTGTCTTCGGATGCTACCTTCTCAATAGAGATGTTCCCCTTTTGAACATTGTCTCTTAGGAAGTGATGACGAATCTCTATATGCTTTGTGCGAGAATGCAATACCGGATTCTTGCTTAAGTCGATTGCACCTTTGTTGTCACATAGGATGGCTATGTCGCTTAGATGGATGTCGTAGTCTACTAATGCTTGTTTCATCCATAGTGCTTGTTGGCATGCTTTGCCCACGGAGACGTACTCGGCTTCGGTTGTTGATATTGCAAGTGCCGTTTGTTTCTTAGAAAACCATGATGTTAAACAACATCCCATAAAAGTACATACCCACTTGTACTTTTTCTATCAACATAATCACCTGCATGGTCGAATCTGCATATACAATTGTTTCTACTCCCGTGCCCTTAGGATACCATAATCCTAATTGTGTTGTACCCTTAATATATCTAAATATCCTTTTTACGGCTTCTAGGTGTGATATTTTAGGGTCTTCTTGAAACCTAGCACATAAGCAAACACTAAACATGATATCCGGCCTACTTGCCGTGAGGTAGAGTAGACTACCTATCATGCCACGATATTTAGTATTATCTACATTCTCCGTCTTCATCTTTGTGAGTTTGGTGTCGGATGACATTGGAGTCCTAATTGGTTTTGACTCTTCTAGACCGAATTTCTTTAACATCTCCTTGATGTATTTAGATTGATTGAAGAAGATACCATCTTCTACTTGTTTTATTGTAGACCAAGAAAGAAACTAAGTTCTCCCATCATACTCATCTCGAACTCGTCATGCATGATTTTAGAGAAATCATCACACATGTCTTGACAAGTGGATTCGAATATAATATCATCTACATATATTTGTACTATGATTATATGTGACTCTCTTTTCTTAGTAAAAGTGTGTTGTCAACTAACCCCATGGTGTAGTTGTGTTTAACTAGAAATGACTTGAGTCTATCATACCAAGCTTTTGGAGCTTGTTTAAGACCATAAAGGGCTTTCTTTAATTTATACACATGTTTGGGTTTTCAAAATCAATGAAGCCCGGAGGTTGAGCTACATATACTTCTTCATTTATGAAACCATTTAGAAAAGTGCTTTTGACATCCATTTGATAAAGCTTTAGATCATTAGCACAAGCATAAGTAAGAAGTATTCTTATAGACTCTAATCTAGCCACGGGAGCATAGGTCTCATCAAAGTCTATTCCTCTTGTTGGTTATACCCTTGAGCAACGAGTCTAGCCTTGTTCCTAGACACTACTCCGTTTGCATCTAATTTGTTTTTATAAACCCATTTGGTTCCTATTATGGTTTGATTACTAGGTGGAGGGACAAGTGTCCAAACATCATTAGAAACAAATTGATTTAGTTCTTCTTGCATAGCCATTACCCAACTTTCATCTTTTATGGCTTCTTGTGTATTCTTAGGTTCTAAGGTTGAAACGAAACAAAACAAGCTACTTTGGTTTTGAACTTGAGACCTTAATGTTCGTTCGTTTAGTTTTCCTATGACTTTATCTACGGGGTGATCTTTGGACTCTTTAATGTTTATTATTTCATCACTTAGAGGTTCTTCTTCTTCACTTATCTTTTTCTTTATTACTATGGCTTCACTTTCTATAATCTCGTCATCGACAAGAGGTGGAGAGGGTTTGGGTGGACTTTCATCAAATTTTATATTTAATGACTCTTCTACCTTCATTGTTTCTTTGTTTAATATGGCGTAAGCTTTGCTATTTGGCGAATAACCTAAAAAGATACCTTCGGTTGATTTAGGATCAAATTTTGTAAGGTAATCTTTAGTGTTAAGAATAAAACATTTACTACCAAAGACTCTAAAGTGATTTAACGTAGGCTTTTTGCCTCGAAGTAACTCATATGGAGTTTTTCCTAAGATTGGTCTAATCAAGATTCGATTGAGTATATACGTTGAAGTATCAACGGCATTACACCAAAACTTTTGAGGTATGGATTGTTCATTAAGCATGGTTCGACTCATTTCTTGTAGAGTTCTATTCTTTCTTTCTACTACCAAATTCGATTGTGGAGTCGTGGAGCCGAAGTTGTGAGTAATACCATTAGCGTCACAAAAAGCTCGAATTGCACTTCATTATCGAATTCCCTACCATGATCCGTCCTAATAGACACTATGGGACTTCCTAGTTGTCTTTGGATCTTTTTGCTTAATATTTCAAAATAGTTAAAGGTTTCCGTTTTGTTCTTTAAAAATTTTGTCCATGTATACCTAGAGTAGTCATCCACTATTACCAAAGTATGGTAGTTGCCTCCATAACTTTGGATAGCGGATGGACCAAATAAATCCATATGTAGTAATTCTAGACACCTAGTTGTGGACACCATGTTTTTAGCTTTATGACTCGAATGAGCTTGTTTTCCTACATTACAAGCATCACAAAAATGATGTTCATATTTTAACTTAGGTAGATCTCTTACTAGATCTTTGGATGATAGCGATTGAAGAAGTCGCATGTTGGCGTGACCCAATCTTTGATGCCATAAGGTCGAAGTATCATCCATAGAGGTAAGACATAGTTTGTCTTTAGGTTCATTCCCTATTTTAATGACATAGACTCCATGTTTCCTAATTCCTCTTCCTATGGTTATGCCATTTTTAAGTATGTTACCACAGGATTAGGTGAAAAGTACATTGCACTTTTTATCACATATTTGTCCTATACTTAAGAGATTAAAGTTTAGGTTTTCTACGTGACACACATCGTTAATGGTTAGAGATTTGTTAGAAATCGTACCTTTACCGATGATTCTACTTTTGCTATTTCCAAACACCACATTACCTCCATTAATGGATTCATATGTGGAGAATAGATCCCTATTACCGGTCATGTGCCTCGTGCACCCGCTATCCTTGACCCATTCATCGGGGTCTAGGTCGACCTTTAAGCACACCTAAAACAATAATAAACTCAAAAGTTTGGTCCCCATTTGTTCATGGGTCCATTAGTGTTAAACATTCCATTCATGTTAGACATGTATGGATAAGATGAGTATGCATTCCATGGAGCAAAGTTTTGAAAAGGAAAACCGTTTTGCATGTTTTGATTCCATCCCATTTGATGGTTACTTTTTGGGTAAACGTTATTAGGTCTCCTAAATGAATTAGGTTTTGAAAAAGATGGAGCTTTGTTTCTTGCCAAAGTAGGATTATATTTTGGAGGTGGTTGTCTAGTGGTGACATGATTTGGTTTCTTCCTATTAACTATGACAAACTCGGTTCTAGATGAAGAAGCTACATTATTGCTACTGTTTGCTACAGCAGATCCACGGATCCCTTTTCTACACTAGCCGGTTCCCTTTTTAGGGGATCCGTGGGATCCGCCACAATAGTGGCTGGTTTTTCTAGTTCTTTAACAAATTTTGTTTCTTTACTTTCACTAGTTGATGGATCAAGTTGTTGACTACCTAGACCCTTTTGATTGTTACCGGTTTTAACGCTATCGAGTATTGTATCTAAAGTGTTCGTGCTCATTCTAGCAATTTTAGAATCTAAGTGATCCACTAGTGTTTGAAGTTGAACGCAAAGTTCACATTCACCATTTGCTATTTTACCTTTTCTAAAGCGTTTTAGTTTTGCTTTTAATTCTATGACTTCTTTATCTAAACGTTTATTTTGACTCTTTAAAAGCTTGTTTTTTTTAACTAGTTTTAAGCTAATATTGCATAGTTTATCATATTCATTATGCAATGAGTCGTCATCAAGTGATGAGCTACTATAGTATTCGAGACATACCTCGTCATTTGCCATAAGACAAATTTCTTCATCCTCCTCGTCGCTCATTCCCCACGTGGCGCTCACGAACGCCTTTTGATCATCCCGTTTGGGACACTTACTAATAAAGTGGTTTGGGTCCCCACATTTAAAGCAAGTGCGATCATCCTTTGGCTTCTCGTCCTCTTTGCTTTTTCCGAAGCCTTTCTTATCGTCATACGGTTTTTGGACGTATCTACCCTTTCTTCTAAAGAACTTTTAAAGTCCCTTACCGCCATAGCGTACTCTTCGTCGTCACTACTCGAAGATGAGTTCTTCTCATCGCTTGAAGCCTTTTTGGCTTTAAGGGCAAGAGATTTGTGTTTCTCTTTCACCTTTGAGGCTTCGGAATCTTTAGCAAGGACAAGCTTGTAGACTTTTAGGTTGCCTATGAGTTCATCGAGGGTGAGGATTGTCAAATCTTTTGACTCTTCGATTGCCGTCACCTTGGATCTCCACTTCGATGGAAGTGCCCTTAGATATCTCCTAACATGGTTACGGCTAGAAAAAGATTCATCAAGTGCTTGTAAAGATGTAATAATAGTATTAAAGTTAGCAAATGAATGATCTATAGTTTCCTCATCCGATATTGAAAATTGTTCATATTGTTGAACAAATAAATCAATTTTATTATTTTTAACTTGTTGGTTGCCTTGATGAGTTACAACTAAAGAATTCCAAATTTCTTTAGAGGTTTTAAGCATAGAAATTCTTTCGAATTCCTTTTTCGGTAAAGCATTATATAAAACCATTTTTGCTTCACTATTTTTAGAAAGCTTTTCTTCATTTCATCATTTAGTTTATCATGAGGTATGTGAACTAAATTTCCTTTATCATCATTTGAGGTAGCCTCAAAATCACCTTCAACAATAATGTACCAAAGATCAATATCTTTAGACTTCACATATGTTTCGAATCTATTTTTCCAATATATAAAACCATTAGTTTCAAGTAGTGGTGGTCATTGTATAGATTGCCCTTCCTTATAATTTTTAGAACCCATAGTGATCGAAAAGTTTTTAAAATACAATTTTATTTTAAAACTTTTATAAACTTAGCTCTTGATGCCAATTGTGGAAAACTAGAAGGGGGTTGAATAGTTTTGCCGATTTAAAGTTGATTTCAAAAACTTTAGATTTGATATTATGTGAAATCGTATGGATGTTGAGAACGTATAGATCTAATGATAATGCAAGTAAATAAATAAAGTTAAGGGATAGAAATGACACAACCGATTTATAGTGGTTCGGCTACAAGGTCACCTTCTTTGCCCTACTCCACTACAGAAGTCACCTACTCGAGAGTTCAAGCACTATGTCAACAAACTCCTTCACTTGCGGAGAAGCCTTCACAACGTTGCTTACACTTTTTTCGGTACAAAGCTAGAATACCGAGTCCGTAGCACGGTGGACCAAACCAACACAACTATTACACAAAAAATATGTGAAATATCAAATACAAGATCTTAAGCTACAGAAATCTTGGAGTGACAAATCAATCAAGGACCCCTTGCTTGGATGACTTGTAGAATGCTCGTGATCTCGCCTTAGAGAAGGACCTATATGAGGATCACAAATAGAAAGAAAGAAGAACAACTCTCTAGATCAAGTGATCTATATGTTAGAAGAGAATGAGAGTGTATGAAAGATTTAGTAAGAAGAGGGGTGAGTTAGAATGAAGAAATGGCTCTCTATTTATAGGCAAATTTCTTCTCTGTTCCACGGATCCCACGGATCCCTCCCACTTGGGATCCGTCTAGTGTAATCCTAGGGATCCGTGGTACGCTCCTCTTTGCCCATGGTTGTTTTGGTTATGGGTCATGGGTTATGGGTTGGTCCATGGGTTTTCTTTAGATTCAATGTATCTAAGTATACATTGTATTAAGTCTTCTTTGGTATGGGTTAAGATCCATGGGTTATAGTCCATGGGTTATGGTTTTTACCCATCCTAATAAACTATTACAACAAATGCTTAATTATTACATTTTTGTATTTAAATGGCTATATGTAAATGCTTTACAAAAATAACATGTATCCTTATAATTATACTTAAGATAACATTACATTTGTTATCAACAAAACACAAAGAGATCGCAAAATATTAATAAACGTTTTTACGGTTTATTTGTATTAACAACCATGATGTTTGTTAGGTCACAAGATTTACCACACAAGCTTACAAGAAAGAGATAAAGGCGATTGAACAATAAACCAAACACACACACACTATATAAAGACGGTTATGCGTGTATGTGAAAGAGAAAACTTGAACAACCAACCCTCAAGTGAGGGTTATTACATAGTATTTATAGGAGGGAAGCTAGGGCAACACTCCTAGTCCCTTCCTTTCTCCTATGGGCTTGGGCCTAAGCTCATGGGCCTTCTACATAAGCTTAAGGCTAATAACAAACATAAAGGCCATAATAAGCTAACTATTACATATGAGTAACTAACACTTGAATAAGGTTTAGGAGTGATTCCAACAATCTCCCTCAAGTGTTATTACATATGAGTAACAAACACTCAAGTGTTGGTGATGAAAAACGGTGAAGGCGTTGATGTAATAGTAGCTTTTGACGTCGTCTGACATTCTTCTTTCTTGTGAGAAGAATTGCCTTGATTTGAACCATCTCCCCAGTGTAGCGAGATAGTTTTCTTTGAACAGTTATGCTTTGACGCCATCTTTAACTTTGTTCTTTGATCATTGTTCTTTGTGATGAAAGTGATAGTATGTTGTTATCTGCCTCAAGTCCGCCTCAGTCCGCTTCGCTTCCAGTGTCTCCACGTCATTCTTCAACATGCTCACACGCTCTTTTGACGCTTGGAATTCAAGATCGATGAAGTTCTTTAAGTCTTTAACTTTGTAGATTCTTTGATTTGACGAAGAATCATTCGACGTTGTGTTGCTTTTGGATAGAACTTCCATTAGTGATGATGTTGGCGTGAGCATGAGAAGAATCTGCACGATCATTCCGCTCCCGAGCTTCCATAAGAAGAAAACATTAAAACGGTTAGTAATAAGCGGATTCCGGCACTTACAAGTTTGAACTTCGAGAGTGTTAACAAAATAGTGTGAAAACACAACTCTAATTCTTACAAAGGCCGCTCCTGAATCGGAGTCCCACAAGTGAGATAACACGATGTACCAAAGTACACCTACGATTCAGATGAGTCGCCGAGGTACACCAAGCATCACCTCACGATCGTAGACCGCTTGAGACCACTAAGCGCAATCCACGGGAGTTGCCGGCGACCGCCGTGGTCGTTTGATGTTGACCCCGGCAGAGTTTCCATTCAATCACCGAGGATCACAAATGTGAACCTCTCATAAATGTTCTCGACAGATTGCTAAGATCTGTGAAGGACTCGATAATGTACCACCGAAATTCTTATTGTTGAATATCAAGTGATGAAATGTCAAGTGTACCTAAGAGATCTTTTGATGAATCTCGTGGCTCTAGACTCAATTTTGCATTTTGGTTTTCCCCGAGGAGACTAGGAGAGGGTCTCCTTCTTCAATACCAAAGAATCTCTAAGAGAAAGCCGATAGTTTACGTAGGGTTCCCTGTGAGAATGAAACAAGCTTCTGTTGAGAGAAACTTGAGTGGTTAAGAAGGTTTAGTGCATGCGCCACTGGGTCCATGACGACTTTTAATCTTCAATACCGTGTCATCTAAGTGACAACCAAGTAGCATATGAATTGAACCCTGTTCCGCCCTAAGTTGAATAATCTGGAGGGCTATTTCTTTTCACCCTTTTCTTTGCATTTCTTTTAATTCTTCAACTCCTTCTTTCTCCGATTCTCATTTTCTCCTTTTTACAATCATACCTAAGGACTTCTAAATACTAACTATTTGTGGTGTCCTTGGGTAGATCCCTCCGCTCTGGCGGATCATAGGACGGTTATTCCTAACCTTAGTCACCTTATAACTCCATGACTAACCTATGTTGCCATAAAACCATTGTTGTGAAAAATCTCTCAAAGTGTTTGTGAATGAAAACATTTTAGTACCACTGTTGAGATAAGATTTTGCATAAATACTCTCCCTCCACATGTGCTTAAGAGTTTTAACGGTTAAAATGCAAAGTGAGGAAAGAGCGCGCACATTTTGAATTGATCAACTCAAGATAGACATTCCCCCGCGAGACACGGTTACGTGGCATAGTTAAAGAGTTGCATTGTCCGCTTTTAGGTGACAACTAGCTCTAATAACTACCTTGAAGGTGTAGACAATCCTCGAAAGGTTGTCAAACCCGTCCGAGTTCATGTCTACCAAGAGTTTCTCGAATGGTACATTCTACTCGGACAAGTCCTTTGCGAGACACGCTTACATCACTAGCTTAACTAGCTTGAAATTATTACCCGCCCCGACAAGTCTTTTCGAAGTTACTAACAGCTTAAGATCTCGTCAATTCATGGGTTAAGTCTATAGCACAAAGATTCATTTGCATTGACACAACATATTTCTTATCACTTATTTTCTCCCCCTCAAAATGGCATATATGATGTTATTTTTGAAAAGTTGAGAATAAATATGACCATTTCGAAAGTGTTGGGAAGAATGACCATGTGAACAATTTTGAACAAAGTTTTAATTCAAGTACTCCCCTCAACAAGTGATATAAACGGTTGAGGTTTTGAAAATCATAAGGAAAGTACTTGTTCTTTTGAGCAAAACCTTGAAAAATGAAAGGTTTGATAGGTTTTACTCAAAAGTAAGAAGCTTTCGCTCATTTGATAAGGATTGTGGCAAGCCGCACTACGTGGTCCTTTATTTACAAGTACGGGTTGTACATCGTAATGTGTGCACAAGCCATAGACATAATAATCATACATCCAAATTTATAATGAAAGAAGCAGTTCAAGGGGTACCGTAGTCCGAGATGTCGCCAGAGTGTGAGTCGGGCGCTGAAAGCCGATGATGTTTCTCCCGGTCGACCACCAACATAGCTTTCCAATCTCAATCGATCCCTTCTATACAACCGTTCATCAATCATGGTGATGATCCTCTTCACGTCCCTTCGATCCCGAGAATTCCATCGCTTAGGAGACCCGATCTTTTGGTGTATATCCTTCAACCTGTAAGCCAATCCGTCCCTAACCATCTTCAAAGTGTGATCTCCAAACTTATGAAGATCTCTGCACGCCATCAAGCAATTTCTTTGAAGTTCACTGCTGTAAACGACGCCAAAGGTTTGCCGATGAGTGTATATTGTGGAAGCCGGTTGATGTCGGGAAGATCAAGCTGCGGTGGAGTGAAGTTGACACGGGGTCTGATAAGATTCAACCGCCACCTGGAGATCTTCTACACGCTCTTGATAACTATGCGCCCGATGAAGATGAGCACCGACTTGATGAATTCACGCTGTACGCAGTGGAGAATTGTCTCATACGCACCTCGTACTTTGGCAAGGTACATGTCTTCGATGTCGTTGATAGACAAATTCTCAAAGTCAGCTTCAGAGAATGCATAATCCCTTTCATCTTGTCGCTTGACCACGATATTCTTTAGGAAGGTGTAGTCCCACTTAGATGAAAGATCGACGTGTTTGATGGTAACGATACTTTTAGAACTCATCGCATGTTGAGACTTCAACCTCGGCAGTAGTAGATTCTTCGGCGTTCCGGCCAATGATGAATCCCATACAATGCATCTCGGTCGTATGCTTCCACTTTGTTGGAGAACAAGTGATTGGCACGTTCCTCGATGGCTATGTAGTTTGAGTATATAGCTGGGAATGGAAGTGTCAACGATGTAGCGTATTTCCTTGAACCATCGCCACCATGTAGAAGAAAATCCAAGTCTTTGTTGAAGAAATATCGGAATGGAATCCTTGGTTCATCCGTTGGCCAATTGTTGGTAGAGGTTTTGACCAGCCGGTGTAGTATGGAGGGTTGTCCCGTTTGGTGAAGTCGATGTTTGCTTCGGGTTGAGCCAATCCATGTTGTTAGACATAGCTCGAGCAATGTTTTCAAGGTGATATTCGACCTCGATGGCACTTTTCGAGCTATCTTTCCACAGTTGAAAAGCTTCATTCTTGATTCGCTCAACTCGATTTCGCCATCTTCTTCACATGGAACTTTTCTTGCATAATCTTAGCATGCTCCAATGTATTACCGTCTACCATATCTTGACCTTCTTCGTGGTAGGAGTGGAATTGACAAGTGTAGAAAACCATTCAAATTCCTCTGTGGTGTCTTCATTTAGCCATGATAGGACGCCGCCTTGGGCCTTTTTCTTCTTTCTTAGGCCTAGATGAGGGTTCCGGTTTCTTTACTTGTTTGGGAGAGGTGGGTTGTTGTAGGGGCTCATGGTGTTCTTCATCGCCACCACCCGTATACTCAAAGTAATCACCGGTTTTTGAGTCGGGTGGTGTCTCGTAATCATGAGGTTTATCGGTAGAAGAACGAGGAGGAGACCTTTGTTGAGCAAGAGGCCGTTGGGGAGGTGGTGGCATGGAAGATGATTCACCAGACTTCTTTTGTCGCTTAGCTTCATCATTCTTATCCTGATCCTTATCTTCATCGCCTCTAGGACGCTTAGACCTTTCCTTGCATGCTTCTTGAGTTGGTAGTCCAAAGAATGCTTGAAACAACTTTCCTTCATCGAAGTAAATGTCCCATCGCTTAGACATTTGTGTGACAAGCTTGGCCACCAGTTCATTATCCGAGAAAACTACAGGATTCGATGGATTGATTGTGACGGTTAAGGGTGTTGATCTTATAGTTTGCTTGGCTATCGCATAAGATTCGATATAGTTGTCCTGTAAACATCTCCTTTGTGACTTTAGGAACGATATCCATAAGGTACTTGTGAGTGTAGCCTTCGATCATTCTGTCCATTTTCCCTTGTAGATCATCCCGCATGAGCTTCAGATGTATTCCCTTTCATTCTGCATCTTGTCATTCTCATCATGTAGATATTGATTTGGTCAAGAAACCAATTCAGCTTTTCAGAGAGCATGTCCTTCTTCTCGACTTGTTGGACAACTTTCACAATTCTTTCAGGAGTTTGAGAAATCCAAGATCGAGGTGGCTTCTTCACCGATCCGATGATGATTTGGTTGATCTTTTTGATGGTGGTGGTGAAGAGTGAGAAGAAGAATCTGATGATGAGATGTGAGGAGACTCCGGGTCCTTTGGTGGTTCGAAGTTTCTTCCTTTGATCGCAGACTATCTAGAAGAAACGTATCATACTCAACATCTTCTTCATTGCCGCCTTAGCTTGTTCATCGCCTTTGGCTTTGACCGCAGCTTCTTCATCGCCTTTACCTTCTCTAGCTTCTCAGATTCTCGTTCTTCAAAATCATACTCAATAGTGTCTTCAACACGTGTTTGTTGTTATATCAAAGTGGTGGCACCGCATCCCTTATCGGGTTGATTAACCGCATCGTGATCCGTGAAGGTTGAGCTGCACCACTTGACCCTCCGTGGCCACCCATTTGTTCTTGAGCAAATTGTTGTGCAACGTGTTGAAGTCTAACGAATTTGAACTTCTTCCTGTATGATTTATCCAGTTGCTCTTCATCACTTTCTGAGCTTTCATCATATGGCACAAGTACATGAGTCTTTCCTTTGCCATGTTCAGCTATTGGACTAGGAGGTTTTGGTATTGATGGAGAGTCATCCTTGCAGCTTCAGAGTAGTGGACCTCCTCGCCCTGATTGTGTATCTTCGAGCTTTCGCCCAAGAGCTTTCTTTGTGGTTCATGTGTAGGAATAGGAGCAGCTTCCTTGGAGGGAACTTTCTTCCTTGGAGTAGGTTTCCTCTTTGGGACCTTCCTTTGACTCTATGTACTTATTGCACTTCCAAAGACTTCCTCTTCTCGGTTCTCCGAGTAGGAGTTCCGTAAGGCTTTTCATCGAGATGACCAACTTTGCCTTCTCGCATCGCTACTTGATACCTTTTGTATGTTTCAAGCTTTTGATTTCATTTGTCGAAGGTGATCAGCAAAGACGCACCTTGTTTCTTTGTTGTCGATTCCTTGATTCTCGATAGAAAGGATAGGTTCGACAACACGTCGTGATTGTCGGGTCATTGAGCCTCTTGGGAATATCGATTGAAGTCCAAGTGCTCTCTGGATCAAAAGCTTTGTGTATCTGACATAGGGAATCTTTGAGCCAAGTTTCTTGTGAAATGACATCATGTCATCCCATATCACTGCTTCGATTTCAATGTCCTTCTTATTGATCAATGACCGTAAGACTTGCGTTCCATGAGCTTGGGATGCTCATAGCCACCGCCACGACCAGAGACGACTTAGTGATGATGATGTAGAGTGTTCTCCACGGTTGAGGAATGTTCTTAAGCTCCACGTGAGAGTGCTTGTTAATAATTCCCGACGCTTCATCATAGCCAATATCAAGTAGAAATTGCGTAACTGCTCTTCAAGAGGTGTGGCAAAGAAGTCGGTTGGCACGATGTCCGAATGATAAGTACAACCGTAAGTCTGCAGGAGTGATAGTGACTTGTTTGTGATTAAGTGTCACCGCCACGACTTTGACCTGATCCTCTGCATAGAATTCCGAATTGTTGAATGTAGATTTCCGATCAGAGCAGAGTGTGAGAGCATGTTCGTAGGGATGATTCCTTAGAATATCCACAAAGAATGAGACAAGAAGATTCCGAGCATGTGAGGGTGTCAAAGTCAACCCTAAGGTTGTTCTTTCCAATCTTTCTAGGATAGCTATTTGGGAAGATATCAAGAATTGTGAGAACCTCGGTGCATCCACATTCATTTGAGCACCATGTCGGATCTCAAATAACATTAGCCAAAAGAACCAACATATCGAAAGACATAATGTTAGTCAACGGAAGGTCTTATTGTCTAGTTATTGAATGTAAAGTGTCAATGATTGTTACGAGTCCTAAGTCACTTGTTTGTCCAATAGTCCAATGACGGCGTGAAATGTTTCGTGAGTTAGTTAACTTTAAGTTTTAAAGTTTATGTTATCACTTATTGTTCACAACATATCAAACGTTTAAGCTTATTAGTGACATAATTGGTTTTGTGACGTTATGATTTGTTTATTTACAGGTTTGTAAATGTAACAATTCATAATTAAGGTCAATCAAGGCTTAGGCGTAGATTTGGCAAAGTTATGCGTAAACAAGAGAGGTATACGCGTAGTCAAAAGCTTATGCGTAGGATCCTGACTTACGCGTAAGAAATACTACGCGTAGGAACAGGGGACCTTATGCGTAGAGCTTACGCGTAGGCGTATATAAACCTTACGCGTAAGGCTTACTCGTAAGAGTAGACATTATGCGTAGAGGTCATCGCTTACGCATATCCTTCACAGTGATACGCCAGTAGTCCCATTGTAGAACCTTACGCGTAATAGTTACGCGTAAGATTACTCTTACGGATAACCTTCTACGCGTAAGGTGATCCTTATGCGTAGAGATTCAATGACCTTGATTCTCGAATTTTACGTAGCAAGCCCGAAATAAAATCATCATAACATCAATCTTAACACATATATTCATTCTAAATTCAAATCATGGCATGAAAGCTTGTTAAACATTTATGCGTAGAAACACATACGCGTAGGTCAAAACCCTAAGGGTTATGAATTGCGCATAAGATTTCTAAGCCATAGGAATTGCACCAAATTTCTCGGTAGGTCTAAGATGTTGTGAGAGTCTAATAACCAAGTTATAACATCTAAATCGTGGTGAATCAAAAATACCCAAACTCAAGAACTTTAAACCCTAATTCCTAATTTTTAATCAATTAGTGTTTCGGGTGTTATAGGCCTGGAAATCATTAATTCAACATGATATGAACATCACACAACAATCTTTTAGACCAAAAACCTTCACATTTGAAAACACCCAAATTCGACTTAAAACCCTAATTTTAAAAACCATCAATTCGTGTTTCTGGGTGGATTTAGAGGATAAAATTAGTATCATTGATGTTAAAAACATGTTTTGACACAATCCTTTTAACCACAAACACCCATTCTTGATTATGTGTTCATACGCTTATGCGTAGAACACAAAAACAATCATAGACAAAAGTTTTAACCGTTGGATTTGTGAAAATCAAAACCTATGTTTGTAAACATGTTAAGATCATGAAATCACTTACAAATTGATGATCTAAAACACGGATTTGTCAAACGATTCTTAGGCGTAGGATTTTTTGGTGTAAGTAATAAATGTGATGGAATAGTTAGGTGGAAGGTGTTTTATTAAAATAACTTTAAACTTTTGACAGTTTTGGTCCCTCCACCTTTTCCATTTTCATACAAAGCCATTTAACTTCCATTTTGGTTACCAAACAAAGATTTTAAGAAAGAAACTTTGACGACACTCCCCTCGACTTAAGAAAATGATGAAAGGTTATAAATTTTAGTCCGAGGAGTGTCATTAACCGTAAAAGTTTACCACCATTGATAAAAGAAACAACCGGGATATGATAACATGCAAGTACACGGATGTTTTGAAACAGTTAAGTATTTATTTTCTCCCCCTCAACACTTGATCGGAAAAATATTGAATTTTGAAAGATTATAGTGTTGATGGAAGAAATGTACTTGCCATGTTGAAAGAAAAATAGATTAGAAGAATATTTTTGTTGTTTTATCAGATTTTATATTTTTGTATTTTGTTTTTGAAAAATTATTTACAAAAGAGATTTATTTTGGTGTTTGATGTGTTTTAAGACTGCTTTTAGGAGGTCATCCAATTCCTCTTGAGTCAAACACCTCATACCAATCCGGTGGACCAACTCATTAAACCTAGTGGTAGGCAAGGCTTTGGTGAGAAGATCTGCCAATTGGTATTCTACTCCACAAAATATAATTCAACAAGCACTGCTCCACGTGATCCTTGATGAAATGATATCAAGATCGATGTGCTTTGATTTCGAAAGTGCCGAACCGAAGTTGCACGAGATCGCAATGGCACTCCGATTGTCGCAGACATCGATTCTCAAATACGTAACCATAGTCTTTGAGTTGTGTTCTCATCCAAATGACTTGAGCACAACATGGCTACATATTCTCGCCGTTGAGGACAACGATGTACAATCCTCGCTTCTTCGATTGCCATGACACCGCTTTATCACCAAGAAATTGTAAAGCTCCCCAAGTACTTTTCCGTGAGTCTAAGCATCCCGCGTGGTCGTCGCCCCAAAAGCGATTAGTTCAAAACCGTAATCCTTCTGGATACCGGATCCCCAAGTTAATGGTTCCCTTTATGTATCGGAGGATTCTTTTAGCCACAGAGAGGTGGGTTTCAGCTTGGTCGCGATCGATAACGAGAGCAAAGATATACGCAAAGACAATATCGTCCGCTAGTCGTTAGATACATGAGAGACCCAATAATACTACGGTATTTTGTAGGGTCCACCAATTTCCCATGTAAATCAGCGTCTAGCTTCTTGGTATGAGCCATTGGTGTGGCATAGGTGTCACAAGTTTTCATTCCAAATTTGTTTAACAATTCAAGGGCATATTTGGACCGACTCAAGAAAATACCACGGGGTGATTGATGAACTTGTTGTCCTAGAAAGAACGTGAGTTCACCCATCATGGACATTTCAAAATTTTTCTTCATTAGTTTTGCAAAAGCGATTGAAAACTTTTTATGTGTAGACCCAAAAATGATGTCATCCACGTAAATTTGAACAATTAAGATATGTGCCCCGTGATATTGTATAAAAAGAGTTGGGTCAACCGAACCTTTGGTGAAATTATTAGCAATGAGGAAAGATGATAGCTTATCGCACCATGCCCGAGGAGCTTGTTTGAGACCATACGAGCTTTGTTCGTTTGTAGACGGATTCGAAACTCGTGATCAACGAATCCATCCGTTGGTCGACATAAACCGCTTCTTTAAGTTGTCCATTGAGAAACGCCGTTTTGACATCCATCTGATAGACCGTCATATTCATATGAGCCGCTAACGCAGAAATATCCAACCTCAAGACGAGCAACCGGAGCAAAAGATTCTTCAAAGTCTATTCCCTCTTCCTGACGATAACCCTTAGCCACCGGACGTGACTTATTTCGATAACATTTCCTTCAAAGATCCAATTTGTTTTTCCAAATCCCTTTTAGACCAATGACGAAGACCCTTGTTGGTCTTTCAACCAGCTCCCATACTTCAAGACGTTTGAATTGGTTGAGTTCTTCTTGCATGGATTCAATCCACTTGTCTTTTGTCATTGCGTCTTTGATGTTTTTAGGTTCAGATTGGCAGACAGTGCATAAATGCAATGTTCACCGTCGAGTGAAGACGCTTGTCTGTAACGACCGGTTGATTCGGGTTGCCAATAATATTTTCCTGAGGATGGTCTTTTGTCCATCTATGTGTGGAGGGTTGATGTTGGTATACATTGTGCGATTCTGAGGATTCAAATGGTTTGTTGAAGATTCGCGACATCCGTGCAGCAGCCTCATTAGCAAACGGGTTAAAGAACGATTTGGATCAAAATCGCAGTGGGGGTACTTCATTCGTAACATCATCACCGGTTCATCATTGTTGGAAGCGGTTTGTTCAACTGCTGTGTTGGAGTCAATCGGTGGTGCTTCTTCAACAAGAGTTGTTGTAGCAGTGTATCGTATAAGAGTATTATCGTGTTGAGCAAATGAAACAAATGGATACACCGAGCACGCTCATCAATATCGCCACCGAACAAATGGAGCAAATAACCTTTCCATTTGTTGACGAGTAAGTCGGGGCTTTGTTCACCGATGATGGGGTTTGGGGAAGTTTAAGCGGTTGTGTCCGGTTCCAAGTCGTTATACTCGTAAGCCATTTCCGTAAGTTCATCAAAATGAGCATGAATCGTTTCCATAACCTCCATTGTTCGACGATTCCGATTCGAAACCTTTAGAATTATCACAATATCCTATAAAGACTCCAATGTCAACTTTGGCTTTGAGCTTTCCAAAGTCATCACGATCATTATTCGGATAGCAAAGAGATCCAAATACATGAAAGTGTTTGAGATTCGGTTGTGGACAAGCTCAAAAGGTGTTTTGTTGTATGCTTTTGTAATCATAGAACGGTTTTGAGTATAGCATGCAAGAGATACTTCCCATAAGTAATCTGAAGTTTAGCATTGATTAACATTGTTCTTGCAGCTTCCACTAACGTTCGGTTTCGTCTTTCAACAACTCCGCTTTGTTCTGGTGTACGTGCAATAGATGTCCGATGTCAATTCCCACTTTCTCATAAAATTCACGAAGAGTTTGATTAACAAATTCGCCTCTATCTGCTCGATTAGTCGAACGGTGTTTCAGAGTGAACTTGTATTTTCGTGAGAAAGGTGATGATCATCTGTGGAGCTTGATCTTTGCTTACAAGAAAGTAGACCCAAGTCCAGCGTGAATAGTCATCAACAATTACTAAGATGTAGCGTTTGCCATTGATCGCTTGCACGCCAAGATCGGGCCACACAAATCCATGTGAAGAAGATGAAGCACATGCCGAGAGTCGGTTCCACCTTTGAAGGAAAATGAGCACGAGTGCTTTTGCCTTGTTCACAAGCCGAGCAAAGGTGATCTTTAGAATACCCAAATCGTGGGAGTCCTTCAACTAGTTTGTGTCGAGCAAGGTTGGTGATGGTTTGAAAGTTTAGATGTGAGAGACGACGTGCCATAGCCGGATTTTGTTGATGTTGCCTTTGAAAGTAAGCAGATGGGAGAAGAAGCAACCATGTCTTGCATAGAGATAGTGTAAAGACTTGAATTACGCGAGCCGGACATAAGGTTGTTTCCTTGTAGATCACTTAATGAAACAAGTTTTCTCCCCGAAAGCAACCTCCAAATCTCCATCACGTAACCGACCTATCGAAAACAGATTGTGACCGAGGCCTTCCACATAATAAACCCCGCTAATTTCGATGTTCCCATTGATATAGTCTCCGTAGCCCATGATAGCTGCTAAGTGATCATTCCCTAACCCGACAAAGTGCCAATGAACTTTGCAATAAAGTTTGATAACAGCTTTAAGATTGCCTCGTCATGTGTCGGGAACATCCGCTATCAACAATCCGAGAATGATCTCAGACACCGCATTACACACATGATGGAATAGAAGTAGATGTGGAACCCGAAATGTTAGAGGGTTCCGTAGCACTTATAGTAGATATACACACATCAATAGCTTTAGGTATCCACTTAAATCCTAGTGTGTTATATATCCATTTCCGCCATCTCCAACTAGTATTTGCTTTAGTCTTAGTGAATGCACTAGGTGGTACTACATTCCTAGGAGGTGATACTGGAGCTACAGGGACAAAGAATGCGCTTCTTAGAATCTAAAGAGGCGGTCTACCAAGCAATGCACTTAGAAAGATTAGTGGGCCTAGAGGTATTCCCGTTCTTAGGATTCCTTAAACGAGAGATGATAGCTTTAGCAACACATTTATCATGACAATAATTCATACTTTTACGACAAATAACACAAGGTGCATCGATCAATATCAAAAGTACTTAACGGTTTAGCATTCGTTACATCACTATTTCTATTACATTTGCCCGACGCAATATCTATAGTGGAAGCAACGTGAGTCTTATTCATAGTCCTAGGGTGTTCTTCTACTTTAGCATTCCTTATTGATCTTTTCTTAGGTCGCAACTTCCTATTCTTCGTTGTAGTGCTCCTAGGTCGTGAAGTGCGGACGCTTGGAAAAGACGCAACTATTCCCTGCTTTCAAGAGAAGGAAGCACGCTAGCAACTTGTGATTTGGCAAGAGGGATTCTAGGTTCATGATTACTAAGTGTTACCGGGCTATTCTCTTAATCATGGTAGGCGGAAGTTGTTCATACTTTCCTAACATTTCTCTTAACTTGAGGATAGTGTGAATCGATCTTGATTTTCGTGACCAACATTTCCAAAGAAAATGCATAACTTCTTTAGTGTGTGCAAGATAATGATCAAGTTCATTTGATGCTTCATCACGAGTCTTTTGAGTAAATCAAATATGACACCATATTCCTTTTAACTTTTACAAGTTCTTGTTCATATTTTGAGATTTGACACTTAAAAGACACGCTTTGATCATCCAGTTGCTCAATTTTAGGATCAGAAGATTTTGCACGCGAATCGGGCGATTTTGTGTTGAAAAGCAAGTTGTTGATCGTGAATATCTTTTTGACACCAATTAAGACGACGTATTGCATTTGAAAGTTCGCTTGACAATCGTTTGTTTTCAACTTTTAAGGACTCGACCAAGCACATTATCGGTGTTCTCAACATTTACCACGTAATCAACAAGATCGCAGAGATATAATCAAATGCATATGACAAAGAATTCAATAACACAACATTATGGACATCAAAGACAGATGACATCTTCCAAGAGTCGATCAACATCTTTTCTCAACAGCTTTTACGCTTAGTGTTAGAAATAGATGTTTCGTTTTCTAAAACGACCTTCATTAATCCAAGTTCCTTATGAAAGTCCCTTTCCCAAGACAATGCACAACTTTTCAAATTTTTAACATTTGGTAAAAGATTTTTCTCAAAAATGTCTCTTTGTTCTCGCGCTAGAGGCGATTGAAAGTGTTGAACTTTGATTTCATAATGATATTCTATCTCATGTTGTAAAGTTTTGAGGTCAGCCATGAAAATGTCAAAATATCGAAGAATTTTGCGATTTTCATGTTTTGAGTTTACTTCACTGATGGAAGGTAAAGGACCATAAGTTTGTGCATAATTTGGTTTGGGATTAACATTAGAAGACTCGTGTGTTTTATGATAACCCTTGGTGTGTTAGAAGAATCCGTTGGTGTGACGAAAGTGACCGCTTTTGAATAGTTAAAAGGTTTGTTGTAAACAACTTTTTCTAATTTTGATCGACTCTCGCCTTCTCGTGATCTAATTCCTCTTGACGATGATATTCAACAACACTCATAATGTAATTATCAATTTTATATTCTCGTGACCGAAACTTCGGATTTGGTTTGAATGCTTTGGTTGAAAGCTTAGGTTTGTAATCCGCAAGATTCGGTCCATATCCATTTGGATTGGGTTTTAAAGTAAACTTTTCAATGGTTGTGACCGACTCACCATGTTTGTAAACAAAACTTTTAAACTCTTTAAGTTTGTTTTGCAAGCCGATGATTTCTTCAAGATGATCATCTATTCGCTTCGTTGAATGCTTTTTGTATGCAGAGAACTGTTTTTGACAAGTTAACAACTCAGCCTTAGCTTTTGATTTTCCAAGGTGAGAGCGTTAATTTGCTTTTGATGTTCATGTTTCAGCTTGTTCTATTTCGCATAACAAAGCATTCTTCAAGCGGCTAGATCACGATCTGCCTTTCTAAATATTTTTCGCTTTGATAAGATTTGGCAAAGGTCGCTTCAAAACCGCTTTCACGCTTTTCTTGAGTTTTGAAAAAGTTGAGTTGCTTTTGTAAACATTCAAAATCCTTGGTTAACAGTGCATTTTTGCTTTTCAAGTCCCGATTAATGGCATGACATTTTTCCACTATGGTTTGTTGGTCTTGTATTAAACGAGCAAAAACTGGATGAGGCAAAAGTTCGGCGTGTTCAACGTGAGTCTCAACATGATCATTACCGAGATCCTCAAGTATAACCACGGAGTCAATTTGATTATCAAGGGAAACCGCTTGGTCATCTTGATCGTCAAATATAACTACGGGTCTAGTTGAAAATCGCCGAATGAGATGTGGATGACTCATTTTGAACATTCCGAGCCTTGCCGGATGCAGATGTTGGCGGAGATATGAGATCAGAGATAAATATGGTTTGTTCGGTACCGAGACAAGCCATCGTGTCATACACCGGGCCTGTGTCACTCATGTGTAACTCATGCATATTAGCCATCAACATAACAAATGCATTGGCCCCGCAAGTCCTCCATATCATCATCCGAAGTCAGATTTGCCATAAAGCTCGTTTTTGTCCGTGAGAGTTCCACCAGCTTCATCCTTAAGAGCCAAAAGAAGAGCCTCTTTGAAATAAGCACGGCCCCTAGTCCTTGGCTTTGGGCATGCATTAGCCAGGTGTCCCTTCTCATTGCGCTTGTAGCATCGAAGACCATTCAACCCATTCGAGCATTTCCCTGCTCCACCACTTGAGCTCGATTGTTATTCCTACCCACAAAGATTAAACCCTTGACCACCGCCCATCCGACGACCATAACCACGATTCTCAACTTCAACTCGCCCATTGTTCACAAATGCTTGATTCCTTGTATTAGATGAGGAACTAATACGGTTGTTGGATTTGTTGGTATAACGGCTAAAGGCATTAGCAATCATAGCAAATCCTTGTTGCAATGCTTCAAACGGATCAGATTCCTCATTAGCTTCACCGACAAGTGCTTGAGCATTGTTGTTGTTGTATGGAACCAATTGAGTTTGTTGAGATTGAGGTTGTAAAGGATCATATGGTGTGATTTTAGCAGTTGGTTGAGTTGCTGGTTGAGGAGAATAACCGTTTTGAGCATATAAGGCAAGTTGTTGATTTTCCGAATGTGTTGGTGGAGCAATTTGAGCACGGAGAATCCTTTCCCTATCAACTTCCTTTTCATGAGGCTTCAAGTAATCGTACAACAATCCATATGTAGAATGATGCAAATTCTTCGCTTGACGGAGAAAAATGACATACTTCTCCCATTCAGGACCAAGACTACTCAAGAACTTAGTATTCACCGCAATTCTTGGCATGATGATGTTGTGTTTATCCAAATCATTGATGATGTCCGAAAAACGATGATGATAAGACTCTAGTGTCTCTCCGTGTTCAATCATGAAGTGTTCATAAGCCAAGTAAATTTTGGATTCCAAATCCTCCCGATTGAGTACAGATCCTTCCATAAGAAGATGAATATTATCCCACATTTCCTTTGCAGCCTTTTGAGCATCAACACTTCAAAGAATTGGGTTAGGTAATCCTAAGAGGATGTATTGCATTGCAAGTTCATCGGCTTCATAGTGTAGAAGTTCTTGAGGATTCAAGTCCGCAACAAAGTAGCAATGTTCGTTTGTTCATCTCTTGGTGGAATGGCATTTGGATCTCCGGGTACAATGACAGGAGGCATCTCAAATGGACCTTCCAAGATAACCTTCTTTAAGAACTTTCCATGTGGCTTCTTAGATCACAAAACCTAAAGAACCTTATCACCCATTGATCGTAGTTTCCTGGAGTGAGCATTGGAGGTCTATCAAGTGATCCAGCCTCATGAATTGATTGTTGGCCGCTTAAAGCTTCACACATCTTTGCAAACCAAGTGGGTTCCTTCATAGTGTTCCTTGATGGATGTTGATTGAATTCATTTGTGTAGGGTTGAACTTGAAGACTTGGTGGTGGTTGAACCATTTGAGGTTGTGGAATTGCAGCAAGTTGTGGAGTATGTTGTTGATTAAATTGTTGTTGATAAATTGCTTGTTGTTGATTCCATTGTTGATGTTGTGGTGTTAGTTGTTGTTGACGCTTGAGAATAAGTGTAAGGGAAATAGTTAGAGTATGGTGGTTGTGACATGTTGATAAACTTGTGTTGGTAAAATGGATCTTTGTAGTCGAATGAACCTTTGTTGATGAAGAGTCCTTAGGCGTAGAAATCACAATAACCAAGTAGCACTTATGCGTAAAAACACCAAAGTTACGCGTAACAATCAAGAGTTACGCGTAGATTTAGCTTACGCGTAAGTAGGGAAAAGACGCTAAAGTTATGCGTAGACACAAAGTTAGGCGTAGAAAGTTAGGCGTAGGATTATCTTATGCGTAAGACTAGGCTTAGGCGTAAGATGAATCTTATGCGTAGGATTTCTACGCGTAAGCTTTATGCTTATGCGTAATTTTTAGGTTTTATCCTCAAAGTGATCTTTTACACTTCACAAAGGCAAAAGATATCCAAAGTCGACGTATTTTCAGGCTTATCCAAGCAAGAAAACACGGAGTAAACCACAAAAACGAAGATCAAACCAAGGATAACCTTACGCGTAGTTTTAGGGTTTTGCTACGCGTAGGATTACTCGTAAAAAATGATAATGCCCAAAGATGTTTCTAAACCAGTTTTTGTGTGATGAAATAGCTTCAATAACACCAAAAGACACAAAAGTGTGAAACTTGATGATCCAAAGCTCTTAAAACAGTTATGCGTAGGTTGAAACCCTCGTATAAAAACTAGTTTAAAAACCACGATCCACGCATAAAGTTTGAAACTTTTGCCAAAAACAAGTATTTTAACACCTTAAAACGTTGAAAGTACAAGAATCTTGGTATAAAAAGTGTAAAAAGAAGTTTTAAGCGAACCAAAGTATCAACCACTTTACGCGTAAGACCAAAACAAAAACTTCAAAAACAAAACGTTCACCCAACTAGTTGGCGATTGATACCACCGTTAGGTCACTAGATTTACAACACAAGCTTACAAGAAAGATAGAGAGGCGATTGAACAAATAAACCAAACACACACACACACGATATAAATACGGTTATGTAGAGAGTATGTGAAAAGAAAACTTGAACAACCAACCCTCAAGTGAGGGTTATTACATAGTATTTATAGGAGGGAAGCTAGGGCAACACTCCTAGTCCCTTCCTTTCTCCTATGGGCTTGGGCCTAAGCTCATGGGCCTTCTACATAAGGCTAATAACAAACATAAAGGCCATAATAAGCTAACTATTACATATGAGTAACTAACACTTGAATAAGGTATAGGAGTGATTCCAATGATGTCGTCCACGTAAATCTGAACAATCAAAATGTCGTTTTTGCATTTTGTGTAAACAAGGTAGGATCAACTGTTCCTTTGGTGAAATTGTTTATGATAAGGAAAGAGGGTTTCATACCACGCTCGGAGCTTGCTTTAAACCATAAATTGGTTTTTTTAGTTTGTAGACGTAGTCCGGATGTTCCATGTCTATGAAGCCTTCTGGCTGACTCACGTACACTTCTTCTTTCAGAGTTCCATTCAAGAACGCGGTCTTAATGTCCATCTGATAAACCGTGATGTTTTTGTGAGCTGCATAGGCTAAGAATATCCTGACTGCCTCAAGTCTGGCTACCAGCGCGAATGACTCCGCGAAATCTATCCATTCCTCTTGTCTGTATCCTTTGGACACAAGACGAGCTTTATTGCAAATTACAGTCATCTCTTCATCCCTTTTGTTCTTCCATAACCATTTGAGATCAATGACACGAATGTCAATTGGTCTTGGAACCATATCCCAAGAGTCATGTAGACGGTATTGGAGAAGTTCCTCCTGCATTGCTTCTATCCATGCGGGTTCTGCCATTCCCTCGCGAATGTTCTTTGGCTCTATATTGCTAATTGAGCAAAGGTAAATGCACAAGTCGCAATCGGTGGCAAGTTGGCATCTCGTCTGAATTGGCCTTGAAGGTTCACCAATAACTTTTTCAATTGGGTGGTCT
>OU343216.1:72336000-72356505 GCA_910596185.1 Chrysanthemum makinoi | reverse complement strand
TCAGTGTAATAAAAAACCTATTTTCAGTTTCAATTTCAGAATTAAGGTTCATTCTCAGTTTATGCAATTTTCTTGTTCAAATTCTCAAAATACTCAACTGTTGTTATTAAGTTGTTGTCAAGGATTTTAAAAGCTCTTATAAGCTCCTTACAAAGCTTGTATAAGTTTCTAGAAACTAAAAAAGTCAGTTTGTAGTTAAAACAGAAAAATTACCAAAAATATAAAAAAAATAGTTGGAAAATAAAAATCCATGGAGAAGATGCCGAGACTGAAGGAAGGTGTATTATGGATTGATTTAAGAAGCTTAGTAGTAAGCCTATAGGAGTGGTTCTCGCCTCGCCTCAGTTTTGAGTATAAAAGCAATTTGTAAGCCATTTCTTTAAAATTTGTATTTCCTAGTATAAGTGTTTAAATATTGTTAATTCCAGTTCAACTCGTCTTATTATAGTTAAATTAAGATAATAAATAGATTACTTGGTTTAAAAACTTGTTTTAGTGTCTAAGGCTTCAAAAAGTTTACTAAAGGAGTGTTTGTTTTAGTTATGTACACTGTGAAATAAGGTGCCATTGTTGCTAACCTTAGTTTACATATATCATTTAAGTTCATTTTAGCTCAATGCAACAATAAAATCCAGTATTAACTTGTTAAAAGTCAAAATGATCTTTGAATCTCATTTCTACTTCACTGTTAGGATTTTTGATTGCATAATCATCATTCTAGCTTTAAAAGTTGTTAAGATTAGTTAAAACAGTCTTATTATAGCTTATAATAACATAATCAGTCAATTATAAGTAATCAAAGTTCATTTAAGTCAACTCTTTAGTGTAAAAAAGTCAAAGCTTAGTCGCTTTTGAATAAAATAGATATAGGGTTTAATATTAAGTTTCATACTTTGTGCTTTTGGGATATTAAAGTTTAGCCGCTCATCTTAATTAGAAAAATATTAGTTTATATATACTTAGCTTATAAACTGCTTATTTCCTTATTTCTTTTAAGCACTTTTTTAAAATCTTCCCTGTGGCACGTTTGAAAAGCTCATTTCATAAGTTTATAACTAGCTCATTAGAAAAGCTTAGCTTGTGCTATTTTATGATTCTAGAAGCCCATCCGCTAGCTTGATGTGCCAAAGCTTAATTTCCAATTTCTAGCTTATTTATTAGATCTGCTTATAGCTTTTTATTTTGTCCATTTCATTTAGTACACCAATAAATCAGTGTTTACAAGCTTTTGCATAATCTCATTATAAGCTCATCGCTGGATACCACAGTGAGAATCTTAGCTGTTTAGAAAGTTTAGTTGGTCTACTTGCTAGTTCAATTGTTCCTTTTAATTTCCTAGCTTATTAAAGTGCTTAAATTTAAGCTTAAAGGTGCCTAGATACCCAAAAGTACCCTGGGCAACAGTTAAGCTTGTGCTTATTTAGAGTTTGTTTAGTGCTTATTTTTAAGTTATTTTACTTTTTCAGTTATCATTTTAGCTTATTATCATTAGTTTAGCTTATATTCTGTTAATATTTTGCTTATTCATCACTATTAGCCATTTTGGCTTAACCTTGTGCTTATCTCCATTTTAGCCCAATGTTAAGTATCATAAGCTTAATTTGAGCTTATTAGTGGTTTTCATAAAAAAGTTGTAGTTATAAAATTTGCTTATCTAAGTGTGCTTAATTAGTTTTAAAAAGAAAAAGTCCAAAACAATAATATTTTGCAAAAAGCCATTGTGGGATTCAACCGCCACCCAACTACCACACACACACCTTACCATTCGCTTGGGTCTTCTTTGACTGTTATGCTTTGCATTGTTTATTACTTAACTCCTTTTTGTCCATTTAGCTTATACGATTAAGTTAGCTTATTTTCAGCTTATTTAAACTAGCTTTTACAACTTTTGTATTTTTCTTATCTTTGTATTAGTATAAAGTATTTTATAAAAAGTTTGAATTTTCTCAATAGTTTTAGTATTTTTAATCATTTAATTAGTTTAAAATAGTATTTAATTCATAATAAAAAATATAAAAGTCTAAAAATATAAATCTTTTTTCTAAAATTTTCTTTTGTCACATAGTAAGTAAGAAAATTGTTTTTACACTCGTAGGACTTTTATTTTACAAATTTTATGTTTTTCCTTGCGCACTCAAGGTATTTTTACATATAACTAACGTCATTTTAGGTCACGTTTTTAGATAATTTAAGTTTACGCTTTAGTTAAAATAGTTTATTTAAGTTATTTTGTTTTATAAATCAAGAAAAACATCATTTTAAAAATAGTGATAGTGTTTATTTAATATAATTTATCTTTTTAATTTTCTTTAATTTGCATTTAAGCCCTTGTAATTTACAAACTTTTTCTTTAGGTATAATTATTCAAAATCATCACCTTTTTCCTGTTCAATATCACCCGATCACAAATTCGTTCTATTACAGTGTTCACACCTCGTTGGGACTTAACGACCTGAGGATACACTATACTCCATGGATCTAATTGCATTTCGTTTTCATCTTTTGGATTTTTATTACGGTTGACCATTCACAAGTGGTTAGCTTGTGTGATAAAACCTGACAGTTTGCAAGCGATCAATTTTACGCCACGCCGGGAGGTGTGCCGCTTTACGAATTTGAAGAATCGATTGTTGAATATACACCCATTGTATATTTACCATCTTTGTCCATATTTCCTTGTTTTCATATAAAACCAAAATTATCGAGAAGTTAATTCGTTTGACGGATCGATTACCAAAAACATTTTTTATTCAAGTTTTCAACAAACACAAAAACCCAAAAAGATTTTCTTTCTTATTTTTACAAAATGTTTTTCAAAAATACCAAAAATATCCATCTTTACCCTTTCAAATCTTTTGATTCTATATTTCTTACCCTCTGAAACCATTTGATTCTTTCTATGTCTTATCCTCACCCTCTTGGTTGTCAATTGTGTGGTGGTCCTTATAATGGTGGCAATTGCCCCAGTTGTAGCATGGTGGAATCAGAAACGTGTCCTGTCTATAACCGTGATCCCTATTCCTACCATAACACAACTGATTTATTCATACCCAGACCTCAGCCACTTTGTGAGTAACTGTGGTGGTTCACACTACGCTCTGATTGTCAATCGGAAAACACGCTTGTCTATGAGCAGGTTCCTGATAACAATTATGACTACAACATATATAACTCACACATGCTTTATCGTTGTGAGTATTGTGGAGGTCCTCACTCTAGCTCGATTGTCAAACAGGAACCCATTTCCTTGTAACAATTACGACTCTTCATATCATGACCAACCTCCACAAGACCAAATGAATCGGGCACCACCTCACCGACCTTCCTCAAAATCTTCTCCTTGATCTTTTGGATTTAGTGAAAGATTTGAAGGAATCCCAGGATAATCCAAATAAAAAATCCATGGAAGTTTTGTTAGCCGAAGAACGGGTCGCTAAATTAGATTCCCAAATTGCCTTTGAAAAATCTATTAGGGAATCAATTGCAAAAGAAAAGCAAACGATCTAGCTCTCAATTTCGTTTTATTCCTGATGACAGTGATGATGAGGATAACCTTGATATCTTTCAATTCTATAAAGATTCATCAAGTTCATCAGTTGAAATTCCTTCCATGAAAAATCAAGGAGAAAAGACTATGATAGAATTACTAGCGTAAGAACAAATGAAAAGTATAAAACATATGTATGCTAGTCCTTCTCAACTCCCTCAGTCTGTTGTTATCACACCCGATACTCCCACTCACTCTCTAAACATGGGGGATGAGCATCTTGACACTGCTCCTGAAAAGGAATCGGACGAATTCATAAAGTCTAGTGTTGAGAACCTTGTCCCAATCCCGAGTCACAGGGAACTTCTGATCATATGTGTGATTCTCTTTCCTCTTGAGTGTTCAAAAGATCATTTTGAAACTTTCTCCGATTTTAGCGATGATTGTAAATCTTATGGAGACATCGAGTATGTTGAGGCATCACTCCCACAGTCCGATCCTCTTCTTGAGGAGTTCACCGATGAACTCACTCACATTAGTCCACTTTCATCAGAAAGTGACGATGATCTCTTTGATTTCGAAGCCGATCTTGGAGAAATTGAAAGTATCCTATATAATGATCATTCACTCATTTCTTGTCCCATTTCCGACTCTTCCATTCCTTCTCTCAATTCGACGGAGGAAGATGACAACTTTTGGAAGGAGGTCGATGCTTTTCTTAGTGATGAGTCAATTCCAATAGGGATTGACAATACTACTTTGATTCGAGGAGACATCCTTTTTCCGAAAATCTGTAATGAAGAACCGTTTCCGTTCTCCCTCCCGAAATTTTGTTGCCAATCACCATACAAGTTTCAAGTCTAAGCTTAAAAATCTAACAAATGGTGATTTGCTCCTCACTGATGAAGAATGGGATTGCATTGTGATGCACATCTTTATTCCATTTTTCACAGATGGTATGGTTTCTCGTTCCCTTCCTCCTTCGAATGAGGACACTATTTTTGATCCCGGCATTTTCATTTATCATTTTGAGCCGGATCTATGTATATCTCATCGGCGTGGAACTTTCGCGTACTTCAATGTTTATACAAACATCTTGAATGGAAGTCCGATGGAGATTGTCTCTTCCACTTACTTCCCCATGAACAAATTAATTCGGGTTGAAAGCTAGCGACTCGGTAATCAAAAACAGTAGTTAAACATGGGTTTTCACCCGTGTACCACCTTAGTGTGGGGGGAGATGCCCCACGTTGTATATAGATCTAAAAAAATAAAATAATAATAATAATTGTTGTGTTTCCACACTTGGCTAGTAATATTATCTTTTTACGTTCAAGGATTCGCATAATAGCCGAACTTTGAATATTGAGGAAAATATTCATTTCTAAGTGTGGGGAGAAATTCGCGAATTTGATCATAAATGTACCCTTTAGTCCCTTTTCCCCAAAATGGCCAAAATTTTAAATTTTTTTAGGAAGTACTATGTACTAAACACAAGAAATGGTTATCAGTCCGCCATGTCTAACACACATAAGGATTGGCTAATCCAGGTGCAAACGGCTCTTGGTAAAGATATCTCAAATCCGTTGACGGCTTGCAATTTGCCCAAAATTGTATGGTGTTCAGCTCACCATATCCTTAAAAGTAAAAAGTTGGCTAGCCCGCAAGTTTATGGCTTGTGGTAAAGGCAGTTGGAAAACCATAATTGGTAATCGACTCACCAAAGATAATATTGATAAATTTATCTAAGAGTGGCTAGTCCGTAGCAAACGGCTTCTGTAAAGACAAATCAAAACCGTTGAAAGTCTGGCATTTGCTCAAAATCATTTGGTTATCATTGTACCAAGGTTCTTACTTGAACTAAAACAATTGGCTACTCTAGAAGTAATGGCTTTTGTAAAGAGATAAATCCATTAATTTTCATAAAAGATTGCTAGGACTAGTTAATAGTTTAGTGGGATTTGATATGTGTCTAAAACACATATATATTTTACCTTGTTTAAACCCCAAAATGTACCAAAAACACACAAATGACTATATAAATGTTAGAAATATCATGAAAATGTGTTTTTATGTGTTACAAATGCAAAAGGATTGAAAACTGATGAAAAACAACAAAGTTTACAAATTGGCGCTTTAGTCCCTGAACTTTCACATATTGTCATAAATGGTCCCTGGATAAAATATTTTGAAGAAAAATCAATAATAGTCCCCCAGGAATCATGAAATGACAAATTTTATCCTTGAAGTTCAAATTTGCAAAAATGGCAAGTTTAGTCCCTTAACTTTGAAAAATGTCATAAATAGTCCTTGGATTTATTAAAAATGGAATTTTATGCATAGTGGTCCTTATACTATTCATAAATGGCAAGATTGGTCCTTATTATAACTTTGGAAAAGTTGCAGTTTTGGTCCCTCATAAAACGTAAAATTACATGAATGGTCCTTGTGCTAACTTATACCAAACGGATCCCTTTATGTTATTTATCTAACCCAAAACACAAACACAACCCACCCAGCTGGCCCAATGCAATATCCAAGCCCAACATAACCCACGGTTTAAAAAATAAAACCGCCACCACTCCTCTTCCTCACCACCAATTCCAAAACCACCCTCGGTTTTCTTCCACCTTGCCTGTTTCCACTTTTCCACCTCACCTCCCCACTGTGATACCAACCCTCCACCTCCACATCCAACCAAAATGCATTAATTAAAAGAAACCTGCTTATGACTTTTTTGGCGCCAAATTGCAAATCAAAGGCTGAGATGAGTTGCAGTGATCCAAAGGCCGATTAATGATGGATTTCTTCAGAGACTCAAGTGGAACCCTTTTCTTGAATATAAAGGAGAAAAGAAGCAGTATAGAAGAGTATGTAGAGTAGTTTAGTTTTTTTTACATGTCGTAGGTAGTGTAACTTAGATTCCAAAGGTATTTCATGCTTTCAAGTGTTTTGTTGTGATCTCAGTGTAATAAAAACCTATTTTCAGCTTCATTGAATTAAGGTTCATTCTCGCTTTATGCAATTTTCTTGTTCAAATTCTCAAAATACTCAACTGTTGTTATTAAGTTGTTGTCAAGGATTTTAAAAGCTCTTATAAGCTCCTTACAAAGCTTGTATAAGTTTCTAGAAACTAAAAAAGTCACGTTAAAAAGCAAAAATTACCAAAATATAAAAAAAAATAGTTGGAAAATAAAAATCCATGGAGAAGATGCCAGGATCAAGGAAGGTGTATTATGGATTGATTTGGGTTAGAAGCTTAGTAGTAAGCCTATAGGAGTGGTTCTCAGTTCTCGCTCAGCTTTGAGTATAAAAGCAATTTGTAAGCCATTTCTTTAAAATTTGCATTTCCTAGTATAAGTGTTTAAATATTGTTAATTCCAGTTAACTCGCCTTATTATAGTTAAATTAAGATAATAAATAGATTACTTGGTTTAAAAACTTGTTTTAGTGTCTAAGGCTTCAAAACAAATACTAAAGGAGTGTTTGTTTTAGTTATGTACACTATGAAATAAGGTGCCATTGTTGCTAACCTTAGTTTACATATATCATTTAAGTTCATTTTAGCTCAGAGCAACAATAAAATCCAAGATTAACTTGTTAAAAGTCAAAATGATCTTTGAATCTCATTTCTACCACCTGTTAGGATTTTTGATTGCATAATCATCATTCTAGCTTTAAAAGTTGTTAAGATTAGTTAAAATGCTTATTATAGCTTATAATAACATAATCACCAATTATAAGTAATCAAAGTTCATTTAAGTCAACTCTTTAGTGTAATTTAAAAAAGTCAAATTTCAAGCTTAGTCGTTTTTGAATAAAATAGATATAGGGTTTAATATTAAGTTTCATACTTTGTGCTTTTGGGATATTAAAGTTTAGCTGCTCATCTTAATTAGAAAAATATTAGTTTATATATACTTAGCTTATAAACCGCTTATTTCCTTATTTTTAAGCACTTTTTCAAAATCTTCCCTCAGGTACGCTTTGAAAAACTCATTTCATAAGTTTATAACTAGCTCATTAGAAAAGCTTAGCTTGTGCTATTTGTTGATTCTAGAAGCCCATCTGGCTAGCTTGATGTGCCAAAGCTTAATTTCCAATTTCTAGCTTATTTATTAGATCCTATTATAGCTTTTTATTTTTTCCATTTCATTTAGTACACCAATAAATCAGTGTTTACAAGCTTTTGCATAAGCTCATTATAAGCTCATCTGTGAACACTACAGTGAGATCTTTAGCTTTTTGGAAAGCTCAGTTGATTAGCTTGTTAGTTCCAGTGTTCTTTTTCATTTACTAGCTTATTAAAGTGCTTAAATTTAAGCTTAAAGGTGCCTAGATACCCAAAAAGTACCTCAGGTAACAGTTAAGCTTGTGCTTATTTAGAGTTTGTTTAGTGCTTATTTTTAAGTTATTTTACTTTTTTAGTTATCATTTTAGCTTATTATCATTAGTTTAGCTTATATTCGTTAATATTTTGCTTATTCATCGCCTTATTAGCCATTTTGGCTTAACCTTGTGCTTATCTCCATTTTTAGCCCAATCATAAGTATCATGCTTAATTTGAGCTTATTAGTGGTTTTCATAAAAAGTTGTAGTTATAAAATTTGCTTATCTAAGTGTGCTTAATTAGTTTTAAAAAGAAAAAGTCTAAAAAAATAATATTTTGCAAAAGCCATTGTGGGATTCAACCCCGCCACCCAAATTTCACCACACACACACCTTACCATTCGCTCTTGGTCTTTGACTGGTTATGCTTTTGCATTGTTTATTACTTAAACCTTTTGTCCATTTAGCTTATATACGAAAGTTAGCTTATTTTCAGCTTATTTAAACTAGCTTTTACAACTTTTGTATTTTTCTTATCTTTGTATTAGTATAAAGTATTTTATAAAAAAGTTTCAGAATTTTCTAATAGTTTTAGTATTTTTAATCATTTAATTAGTGTAAAATAGTATTTAATTCATAATAAAAATATAAAAGTCTAAAAAATATAAATCTTTTTTCTAAAAATTTCTTTTGTCATATAGTAAGTAAGAAAATTGTTTTTACACTCGTAGGACTTTTATTTTACAAATTTTACTGCTTCCTCATGCACTCGCTGAATTTTTTACATATAACTAAACGCTTCATTTTAGGTCACGTTTTTAGATAATTTAAGTTTACGCTTTAGTTAAAATAGTTTATTTAAGTTATTTTGTTTTATAAATCAAGAAAACATCATTTTAAAAAATAGTGATAGCGCTATTTAATATAATTTAGCTTTTTAATTTTTTTTAATTTGCATTTAAGCCCTTGTAATTTACAAACTTTTTCTTTAGGTATAATTATTCAAAATCATCACCTTTTTCCTGTTCAATATCACCCGATCACAAATTGTTCTATTACGTTGTTCACACCTCGGGACTAACGCACTGAGGATACACTATACTCCATGGATCTAATTGCATTTCGCTTTCGTGACTGCTTTGGATTTTTTATTACGGTCAATTACTGTGTGGTTAGCTTGTGTGATAAAACCTGACTGTCTGGAGCGGATCAGGGAGGTCACCCCATGTTTTATATTTTGAATCCTAGCATTCTATTCTTGACTTTGTTCTTGAGCTCGTAGACTTCAATTCTTCAAATTCGCAATCTTTGTGCTTTTAAGCAAATGACTCTTCATAGTCCGCATAGTTTTGTACTTTTAGTGGAGGCCATTAACTGATCCACATCTTTGATGATCTTCGAGCCATTGAGATCACCACCAAAGAAATCTCTCGATCACCCTTTATTGTGTTGCCATCATGTGAAGTTGCGACTTTCGGACCGACATGCTCACACTTTTTAATCATGACATCTTTCCATCAGAGTAGTGGAAGCCTTATCTGGTTCATGATATTTGCAGCAATGGGCGAAGCATAGTATGAAATATCGAGCCAGTTATGTAGATATGCACATATGATTTCTTCAATAAGTGTGGATGCTGCGAGCATGCGGCTTTGATTTACTCAATTCGATCAATCGCAACCGCCCAAATGTACCGCAAACAACAGTAGCAATAACACACATGAAAGTGTCTTTGATCACTTTCGTTGAATTGAGATACACGCCCACGGTTCCCCGCTGATCAAGACAAGTACGCTCGCGGATCGTAGGATTCCTAAGAATCTCCTGACAGGGTTTCGCACTGTCTAGCCGTTCTCAAACCGGAACGTCTCAAAGAAGACAACACGGAGTGAGTGAGCCAGCGAATTGAGATTCAATCGATTGATGAAAATGATTTGAAAACAATCGCGTATTGCTTAGAAGAAAGATTTTTGCAATACAACGAAGGTTTTATGAGAAAGATCAATTTTCAATCAAAATACTTTTTGTATTTAAAAGAGTACACATTCGACGTGATAGAGAAAAGAAGAAATTTTCACATCGAACGGTTTTTCCAAAAGCATTCACATTCCATTCCTGGACCAAGGTTGATTCAAGAGTGAATCGCCCCATTGTTTCAATCCAGTTGTCACAAGCTTGATCTTTAGAAAAGATCTCACATGTCACCCACCAAGAGCTTGTTTGATGTTGGCTCTAGAAGGATTTCCATCTTCATCGTGAATACTTTTACATACCAGTTAGATGTTCTGGCAATACCACAAGGATAATGCGTAGGACTCTTAATATATATACTTACTTTCCACATTGTGTGAAACAGCATGTCTTCAAGAATTTAGTGTCCTAATGAGATATTGTGGATGATCTCTTGGCTCTAGACTCAATAGTGCACATTTGGTTCCTATGCCGGAGACTAGGGAGAGGGTCTCCTTCTTGAATATCAACAATCTCTAAGAGAAAGTCGATAGATTATGTCGGTTCCCCGTGAGAATGAAACAAGCCCTTTTAAGAGGAACTTGAGTAGCTTGGGAAGGTTAGTGCAGTGCGTCACTGGGTCCATGACGTCTTGTCTTCAATACCGATGTTACCTTAGTAACCACCAGTAGCATATGTATTGAACCCGGTTTCTGCCCTAAGGTTGAATTATTGGAGGGCTATTTCTTTTCACCCTTTTCATTTTCATTCTTCAACCCCTTCAGTGCTTACCGAGACTTCATAACTAGAACCTTGTTGGGTTTATTCCAGTTCTAGATCTATCTCAATCCGCACTCTTCCCATATCTCACTTTTCTCCTTTTTTCAATATACCTAAGGACTCTACACTATCTAGTGGATTGTCCTTGGGTAGATCCCTCCTGCTTCTGGCGGATCGTGGGAACGAATACCTAACCTTACCATCCTTATAACTCCATACATAAAGTAAAAGGTCGGTCTTTTGGTACAGTTCATTCTTCCTTGAAACCAATTGAAAAATCATTTGGAAAACAATCAAGGTACTTGTGATACGAGATCAAAGCATTTTGTACCTTAATAGTTTTGATCATTTAGAAAACCTCCCCTCAACATATGCATATGATTTAGAAATTGTTTAGCACATGGAGGCAAGAGGACTTTGAAATATTTTATTTGATCACAATTTTCATAGAAAAAGCCATTTGATTTTCTTGGTAAATTCTCCCCTCAATATGTGCATAGGATATTTGAAATCATTTTATCACATAGAGGAAAGAGTTCTTTTTTAAGTACATCCACGATTACAAAAATCCATTAAGAAAACCATTTGAAAACTCAATCAAGGTACTTTATAAATCACTTTAAAAACTTTGTACCTCGATAGTTTATTTGCTCCCCTCAATATGTGCTTCAGATTCAAAGCGTTTAGCACATATGAGAGAGCAGCCTGCACAATTAAATCAAAACGATCACCTTTTATCAAATTTCATTATTAAATCACAAATTCTCCCCCGATCAAAAATATCAAACCCTTTGAGATTTTGGATCCCAAGTGATTTAATTAGGTTTAGAAAACATGGGAGAAAATGTGGCCTTGTTTAAATACTCATCTGGTTTTTGGATAAATCCTCCTCCTCAACATGTGCATTGTGTATTTGAAATCGTTTGGCACATGGAGGCAGGAGTGCCTTTGAAGGACTAAAACCAATTCCATTCAAACAGATTTGAGATTTAAATCACGATCTCTACCCCGATCAGAAATTTCAAACCATTTGAGATTTGTGATCCCAAAAGATTTAAATCATTTAGAAAATTTTGGGGAAAGACGTGGCAAGATTTGATTTTGAAAAATGATAGATAAGGACCATTTTAAGACATTAAAGATTGTTAGTATCAGGTATGATTGTTTTTAAGAGATCTTTTAAGTAAAATAAAACAATTTCACAATCAAACAAGAACATAATAAATTTCATTTTGAAAGACCTTGATTCAAAAGAAAAATCATACGATGACATAACATTAAATCCTTAGATCACCACATTATAAAGTACAAAACGGAACTTTTGTGAAGAAATATCGTTTGAAAATATTTTATTTTTAAATCACTCTCCCCCTCAATCCATGACAGTAGTTGATGATTGACTGACTTATATTTTGATAAAATGAAGTCCGGTGATTTTCAAAATTAAGTCCAATTTATTTTCAAAACCAATATTTTTCCATTTTTCAAGACAATTTAATAAAATTATTTCAAAATTGTTTAAAAATGGTATCCTGCACAAAGATTCGTTAGGTGGTTGAGAAGCTTCTATTGATGTTTGTAGGGCTTGGAAGAAAACCGCTCTGCGATGCAGTGGAGACTTCTTCTTACATTGCATTTTGAATGCCAACTGAGGTCAAATTAAGCTCCATTTCTTCAATCACTTAGAAGAAAAACCATCTGCTGATGCGATGAAGACCTCTTACGTTGCATTTATGCCAACTCTCCATAGAAGTCCAATTAAGCTCCGTTTCTTCATTTGTCAACCCAAGATATAGTTACCCTTTCCTTTCGGCATCCAATCATCTTCAATTGTGGGATCCGGATCGGGAACATTCTTTTATACCAATATACCTACATATGTTAGTGAACACACATACAAATATATGGTGGTCGACATCACCCAAACAACAATCGACTAATAACAGTCAATGCAACATATCAATCAGATCATATAAAGTATGGGATTATGTGTTCATCAAACTCTAATCATCTAAACCTAACAATCATATCCTAGGCACCTAGTCCTTCAACATAGGTTAACATCATTTTTCAATTAAGCATTTAGGATAATTAAGAAAGCCCGTTAGATGATATAGATTTGAAAACATTCTCCCCCTCAATCAATGACTCATTTTCTGAAAAGATTAAAAGCGCTGAAGTCATTGATTGAGTTTTCAAATTTAATAAAACTCAAGCTGATTGTTTTAAAGCAACTCATTTACCACCTTTTTGTTAAAACAACAAATATTTTTCTGAAGAATTTTAGACGGAAAAACATTTGTGTAGGAACAGCAGTCCTTCGACATACTTTCCTCATTTGTTTTAGGATAAGTGCACGAAATATTTTGAAAATTTGTTTAGCGCAACACTTTCCTTTCTTTGAAGAGCGGGTTGATATCTGAAATAATAGCAAGCCATTTTTGAAGCCCGGGTTACAGTCTGAACTATCTGTAAGCCATATTATGAGACATGTTTAGAAAAGAATATTTACACCTCCTGCTCGAACTTCATCTATGGTCCGTGCCATTATTGAATGACATTTCTAAGACCGTAGATGTTATCGATACCAGAAGACATGTCTTGAGAAAACATATTTTTGGTATTTTTCAATTTTTTTGATTTTTATGGGTTTTTTTTTTTGAAGATTTTATATTTTTCTATTTTCTTTTTGTTGGTTTTATATTTTTGTATTTGGTATTTTTTTTAAATATATACAAGGATAGAGAAGATGATATAGTAAAAGAAGATGATGATACGAGTACCGAGATAAGGATATCAAGCAGCACGTCGTAGAAGATAGAATTCGCCATCTCTTAAACTTCCACCACCAAAGCTTTTGAGACTCTTGAATGGACTTGAGAATTGAGCTCGCAGAAGTGAGACTTTGGTAGCTTACCCTCATACCGTCAATCTTCGAATAAAGACCATTTTCCCAAGAAGAAGAATGAGAAGAGAAACAGTCTCATTGAATGAAGCTCAGCACCCCGAAGAATATGAGAACACCGAGGTAACAAGTTAAGACATTGATCGTCTTAGCGGTTATCAAATCCGAATAATGATGAAGACCGATCACATGAACTCATGTTGTGCGTCCCCGATGTACACATTACTCTTCTGGATTGACCAGTTGTCTTATGCATGGGAACAATACATCAACATCTTCATTTTACCAAATGCATTCCAGTTATCTTCCATATAACCAATCAGCCCATACTGTACACAAGTACCCTGACCGAGTAGAGACAACAACATCACACTAACTGGTTGAATCACGATCTCTATGCGGATGTCAACTCTAGAATGACTGATTAAGCTCGATCATGTGAATATGTTGTCCGACCCTGATGTACACATATATCTCCCCTGATCGTTGCGATCTCATCATAATCATCATTACATTGTGTACATGAAGCACTAACCGGAAGCACTTTATCATAAATCATATAGAAGATGTCGATATGCAATATCATCTCACGAACCAAATATTCTTCTCACATTTCTTCTAATTGAGCTTAAGTAAACACATACAAAATTCTCCAGAGACCATTTCCTCCAATTAGTTGGAATAATACACCAAAGGCTACGAGTTAAACACCGAGTTTCTCTACGGTTATGACCATTGTCTTTTCGGGATAACTTCAATCAGGTAGAAGTGTTAAGTTCATCATGTGTACTCGTTGTGCTTTTAGATATATGTCTCCTTCCCCCTTGCTGGTTTTGATACCTCAGATTCAGCAAAACATAATATACCCAAAAACTCGAAATCTTGTGAGAAGAACTCAAATAGCCCAAATGAATCCTGTGAGAATCAACTACAATGGAAACTCTCTCTGACTATCTTTATCAACCCATATGTAGACAATTTGAAGTGACCACTGATGAAGAATACCCGATATACATTTGTATCTTAAGCTTGCACTTAATAATGGAAGAACGGTGTCGAGAATTTATGCTTCAAGCAAATTCCTAAGTACTCACTACTCAAGCAAAGTATGAGACATTAACACCTCTTGCGATTATCCACACCGTCATATGCGTGTGACACAGAGTAAAACAAAGTAACTCCTAATAGTGATAGTTAACCAGGTCTTCAACCATCCACCTCGACTACTGGTAACTAGATAACCCAAGACTTCAACTCAAATTCTTAAGCCCGAGCAAGTTATCAAATAAGAACACACATTTGTGAATGTCAACTTCAACCTCAAATAAGTGATAAAAGAGTAACTTCGAAGTAATCAACTTGTGTCAAATGTCCAACACTTGAATAAACATACAATCGGATGAACATTGACCCAATGAATGAACCGGAGCAAATGATTCCTCAACATCAATGCATTCTTCCTCAAGGTATACATGTAGAAGCTGATCTGGAAGATTTACTAAAAATGTCTTCTAGCGGATGAGGAAGTCATTTTTCCTTAATGTTCATGTGGTTGATTTATAGCGTGCACAATGAGAGGAACAATAATCCGTGAAGATTTGGCAAAGGAATACCAAAGAGCGGATCATTATTCATGAACAATAATCCGTGAAGATTTGGCAAAGGAATACCAAAGAGCGGATCATTATTCATGAGTGCAACTACAATATCATGATAGTCATTATCAACGCCTTGTGAAGTAACTGGAGATAAGGTTTCTTGAGAGTTCTGAGAAGTACTTCTTAGATGGTGAAATAGTTGAGTCAATAGAAAACGGAGCATGAGCTTCAGAACTGGATGATCAACATTCGTTAGAGGTTGGAAGTACTCATCAAACATATCTTTGAAAAACAATGAATCCCAATTATCCTTAGTAATTGAAGCATTAAGCGTAGGAGGAGTGTCATCAAAAATCAAGCAATGAATCATTGCTAAAGAATATGAACAAGTCTAATTGGGGATTAAATTTTGGCTTTTCAATCTCCCCCAATTAGTGCTCTCCCATAAACTGACGTACATTTTCAAGTGTTCTTCTCAGCCCGGATGAAGAAGAAGTCTTTAGATCATCAAATGCAATTCGTCTTTAGTCTTCTAATCATGTAGCAGAAAATGTAGATTCGACTGTAGACTCGACCTTCTTCAATATTTTCCGAATGGGGAAATAGACAGTTAACATCTTCTTTAGACAAACGGCATTCCCGTTAACTTGTAAATAGCAAATCCCCTTAATTAAAATCCTTCCCAATCAAACAAGAACAGAAAGTTGTTCATCAAAGAAATCACCAAAGAACTAGAAGCACTTTGTCATTTAATCATATCACCAGGTGAAGATGTCAACCAACGGCTCTTAGAAGAAACTACATGTGAAGATGATCCGATAAGAAGAATCTCGGTTCTTACATGAGTTAGGAGCCGTTTGACCATTTATATTCTCAAATATCGCCTAAGCATGCAAAAATTCACACTTCTTCTCCCCCTCAAGAATTTCATATCGAGATGCCATTCTTGATTAAACAAGTGATTATCATTCAAATGTATTCTATTCACACTTCTCCCCGCAAGTTAGCACAGGATGTCGCCATCTTCATTATATTGAGCAAGTGGAATAAGAGTAATTATTAGTAGTCCGATTCACTGATGATCAAGCGCATGGAAAAGCATGAAGCATGTTGATGAAGAATGTCGATGAGAATGGTCATAAACATGAAGATTTCTCTTAATCTGAAGATAAAGCGCTCAAGCGTCACCTTTCTTTTCTTTGAGGGCGGGGCCTGAAGTGTTATCTGCAGACACCATAATGATGAAGTACGAGGCTGGCCGAATCGAACAGACATCATAGCCGATTGAATATCAATGTTGAGTAACTTGAATCCGTGAGTTATGAGATATCAATCCTTTTGTTATCCATACTTTAAGCCAGTCCGTGTATTGAAGGATCAAGTATCTGCAAGAATCGAGTAAGGACTACCGCACTAATATTACAAACTTGATTGCATATATTTTGGTTAGTGACATCAGTATCCAAACCCTTTGGGGTTTCACGGTCAACATTGAGATTGCCAATGGTAAACATCTTTCCTGTAGATATCCACCTAAGTCCAAAGATCCTTAAAATTCTACCAGATGGTATCCACTTATGGCAAGGTCTAGGATTGTTAGGCTTCTTATGCATAGTGGGAGACTTATCCTTATTCCTTGTTTCCAAAGATTTAGCGGTTGGTAACCATCTAGGCGAGGCTTTTGGTTTCATTTGCTTCATATGCACTGTGGATGACTTAGTGTAAATCCTAGACTTAACAGGTTTTACCATTGCATGAGCATTTACTTTCTTCAGGGATTTTGTGAAGCATTTATCATGATTAGCATTAAAGATACATTTCAGACACTTTGAGCAAACAGCTTGTTTGGATTCAGAAATAGGTCTAGATTTCTTAGCGTGATCTGCTATGGGAATAGCTTTAATTGAAATGCAACTACTCTTAGAAGTAAGCCAATCCCTAGTATTTAGATTTGTGTTCCTAGGTAATGGTTTAGAACTACTAGCAGTGCCTTGAAATCTTGAAGAATTCATCACCCTAGGTCTTGCACCTAAAATTCCGTCTTTGCGATTCTGTGCCTTCTTTCTAGCCATTTTTAGATAAGAGTTCTTATACAAGTCATTCATATCAATTTTCCTAGGCAAGTGAGATGAAGTGACTGGTTTTGTCAAAACTTGTTTCGCATCAACTTGGGAGGCAAACCGCGTTTTTGAAAATTTTGGTCGTTCAGATCTAAACGCAATCGGTTGTCTAATAACCTGGTTTCCCAAGAATGATGGTTTTGAAAACTTAGTGTTCACACTATTCCCGTTGTTTTTTCGAGCTCATTTTTAAAGCAACAATAGCGAAACTCTTTTCCTGAAGTTGAGCTTTGAGATCATCAATTTTGCTATCAAAGAGTTTGTTTGTTCTATTGACTTAGTTCTAGCTTCTTTGACTGAGTCACTTAGTTCTATGTGATGCTTTCTCAAAGACTCATTTTCCTTTAGTAATTTGGCCACACAAACCGCTAATTCATCATTTCTCGTTTGAATATCATCAATAGCATTAACATCATAATTACTTGTAACCAAATTACTTTTCACATGCATATCAGAAATATGTTTCTTCAAATTGTTGAGAGTCGAGTTTTTGTCATGAAACTGAGCTTTTAAATTGTTTATTTCAAAAAATTCACGAAATTGGAAATTCGGATTTTTACATGGTTTCTTAGATTGAAAACTTTCTTCTTTACTATGTATTGCAATTTCAAGTGAAATGCAATATTTTTCAAGATTTGAGAATTTGTTTGAAAGTTCATCAAAAGCCTTTTTATCAACCATATTAGTTGTTTTGAAATTATTAGTCTCAAATTTCAACCAATGAACATTTATCAGAATCATGTTCAACATTAAGATCAGTTTGTTTAGGTACATTAGCAGATGCACTATGTTGAACAGTTAAAGGTACCTCATCAAATGACACATGTTCAATTATCTGCATGAAATCGCATCCACATGGTGTAACAAGAGTTACCGGACCTCTGGCCGTGTGTCAAGCTTATCTATCTCTGAGCCTCTCAGATTCAGTGTCACCTGATCCATCATCTGGTGCATTACCCAACTCAACACTACAATCTTTTGATTGTGCCCGACATCATTCCCCCGTATGATTACTGCATCTACATCATGTGTGTTAGGGGTAACTGAACATCTGGTTACGTCATTCATTGTTGTCTCTGATGATTCTTCAACTGATACATTACCCAACTCATCACAACAATCTATCAACTGCACCAGATGGTCATCCACTTTTTCATCTTTCTGAGTAACTTCCTCAATATACTTCTCAACATTATCCATGAGATGGATAAGTGTCTCTATGAACACGCTAATTTCCATTCCAGGTGTTCTTGAAAGATATTTCATCAAGTCTTGATCATAATGATGTAAATTCCCACTTATGAATGACTGAAATTGGTTGTGGATCACTTGAAGTGCAGCACTGGAACTATCCTTTTGAACCTTTTCTTTATCAAGTTGTTGTTCTAATTGTTCTAAGTTCAATAATAATGTTCCCGTTAATGTGGATAATTCTTGACGGAAAATGGCAATGCATGTTCGTTCCATTCTTATCGGTGTGAGTAACATGAGGTGTGAGTGAAGTTGTTGATAAGGTTCAATGCTACTTTCCTTTTTCATGGCATTCCGTAGCCTGAATAGGTGCAAATCTTTCTCATTGGACTCCGAGCATGAAGAACTCAAATCATCATTGATTGATTCAATCATCTTTAACCGTTCAGTGTAGCAAACATTATCATTGTTGTCCACAACATCATACAATTTAAGTACTTCTAAAATTACTGGGTCAGTAGAGTAAGACATGATGTGGTAGAATGCGCGGGATTTTACAAGTCTATGATTTAAACCGAGAAATAGAATCTTTCGCGTGATTTTACTAAAATCAAGACCAAACCGTTAAGCAATGACCAATGGAATGTGTTAAGATGAATTCTGTTCGGAGCAGATTTAGGCCTTTAGTTCATTCGGCGTGCCATTCTCCTCGTTCTCACGGTCATTTTGATGGGTAGAATGCTGAAAACGGAGTTACGGCTCAAAAGTTATAGCCGTTTGAAGTTTTGTCGGGAAAAGTCAACAAAACGCACAGATGGAATGGTCAAACCGCTTCTAACAATCCTCTATGAAGGCAAATCGCTAGTTACAAGTCGCTAGATGCTCAAGTCGCTAGAGACAACTCGCTATGAACCAAGTCGCTACACACAAGTTGCTATGAAGCAAGTCGCTACACACAAGTCGCTATGAACCAAGTCGCTAAACACAAGTCGCTATGAACCAAGTCGCTAAAGAGCAACTCGCTAAGTGGCCAAGTCGCTAAAGAGCAACTCGCTAGTAACAACAGAGACAAGTTGCTAGAAATTGTAAAGACAAGTCTCTACGCCAAGTCTCTACCAAAATAGGCTACAAGTCTCTAGACAGATACATTGAATCTGGACATAACCACAAGTCTCTACGAAAAACATAACAGCAAGTCTCTACGAAAAACATAACTACAAGTCTCTACGAAGAACATAACCACAAGTCTCTACAAAGAAATATAACTACAAGTCTCTACGAAGAACATATTCAAAAGCACCACTTTCCAATCCAAAAACAACCCAACCACGATGATTCAAGCCTTCCAAATCAAAACCTAAACACTTATGATGATCTTAAACACAAAAGTACAATCAAAATCCAAACTTAAACACTAGAAATCAACCAAATGATGTAAAAACCACTAAACTTTCTCAAACTCAAAAACCACCTAAAAACCACTAGAAATCCAAAGATAAGTAAGAGATGATCTAACCATGGCTCTTGATACCAATTGTAACATATTGGATTTCATAAACACATAAAAAACAATAATATGGGTCGAATTGTTTAGAGGTTTTAGAGAGAGAAAGTGGGAGCCTTTATAGAGAGAGAAAGTGAAAGAAAACATAGAAGGTTAGATTAAGATGAATGAAAGGTCCAACCCTCTACCTTGGGAGGTAGAGGGTATTTATAGTTACAAATACTACGTCCTCCTATCGGACTGTGGATCAGGCATACAGTGGGTAAAGACCCGTCCTTCCTCCACGGTGCTGCTCTAAACTAAACTACGCTACAAACTAACTAATAAACTGCAAAATAACGTAACCAATGACAAATCTACGAGCTAACTTATGCTAGATAATATTTGGGGTGACCGACTCTTCACTATGGAATTTTCTAATTCCTAACAGAATACAAAGTCGGCATTGTGATTAGTGATGGAATATGATGTGGGATTGTGAATTAAGCAGTTGGGAATCGTTAGGGTTTGTGTAAAGCACCAATTGGAAGTGATTTGAAGATCAATAAATGATCCGACAGTGATTTGGGGGAATAAATACGTTATCACCAAAGTTACAAAATAGCCCCTCAAGTATCCTTTGTCAACAAAAATGCACTAGC
>OU343216.1:72312994-72335900 GCA_910596185.1 Chrysanthemum makinoi | reverse complement strand
CATGAGCTGCACTAAAACCGTCTTACTCCACTCACTTTCTCTCACACGAAGCTTAGTTCATTCTCAACAAGGCACCCTACGTTAAACTATCGCTCTCTCTTTAGAGATTGCGGGTAGGGAAATGCGACCCTCTCCCTAGTCTCCGTCAATAAAAAACAACGACATTGCTATCGAGCCGCGCGATGCAGCAAAAGATCTCTGGAACACTCGACTTTCATCACTTGTCGTTCAACATATGACGGCATGATATTATTCTGAGTCCTACACAAATCTTAGCAATCTGTCGAGAACATTTATGAGGGGTTCACAACTGATCCTCAGTTATGAATGAACTCCTGCCAGGGTCAACATCAAACAGCCCTGACAGCAGTTCACTTCGGTAACTCCTTGTGGGTTACGCTTAGTGTTGTCTCAAACGGTCTACAGTCATGAGGTGATACTTCGGTACCTCAGCGACCACCTGAACTGTAGGTGTACTTCGTACATCGTGTTATCCTACTTGAGGACTCTAGTTCAGAACAGCCTTTGTTAGAATTAGAGATGTGTTTTCACACTATGCTGTTAACACGCTCAAAGTTCGAACTTGTAAGTGCTGGAAATCCCGCTAAGGAGATTCCTTTCAAGAATCGAGTCCTGAAGATGTGGGTCATTACTTGAACTTGTTCAATGTAATGCCAACTGTCCCTTATGGGATTCGGACGGCTGATTCGCCCGACCAAGGTGAATGGAATTAAGACATTCATCAGAAGAACAATCGTAGTGGTCAATTCTCTAAGAAACGGCCACAATGATCGATTGTTGTTTATCACTAACCTATTCTTATGTTTTCTTCTTATGGATGCTCCTGGGAGATGATCGTGCAGATTCTACACATGCTCATACCAACAACATAATTGAAGTTCTCTCAAAAGGAAACACAAAAGTCAGAAGGATTCTTAGTCAAAGCCAAAGAATCTACAACGTTTAAAGACTAAAGAGAACTACATCAACACTGAAATCTAACGTTAAAGAACGTGTGAATATGTTGGAGAAGGACGTGGAGACACCTGAGCAACGAAGCGGACCTGATGCAGATTACCACAACATAACATCACCATATCCACACCAGAACAAAGAACAAAGATAAATGAAGACGTCAAAGCTAAAAACTTCAAAGAAAAACAAGATCTTCACACTGGGGAGATTGTTAGAATCAAGGCACTTCTTCTCACAATAAAGAAGAATGTCAGAAGACGTCAAAGCAACTATTACATCAGCACCAACAACATTTCAAATTACTTAAGTCATTAATTACCAACACTTAAGGGGAGATTGTTGGAATCACTCCTAAACTATATTTCAAGTTTTTGTAATCAATATGTAATAGGTTACTTAATTAGGCTTTTATGTTAGTATTAATGGAAAGGCTTATGTAGAAAGCCCATAAGCCTTTGCCCAAATCCAATAAGGAAAGGAAGGAACTTGTGTGTTGCCCTAGTTAATTTCCCTATATAAGTACTTGTAAACCTTCATTTGAAGGTTGGTTGTTCATTCACTTTCATATCCTACGCATAACTTTCCTTATTCATTCGTGTATATTGTTTGTGTTTTGTTCAACCAATCTATCTCTTCTATATTTCTTACATATTGATGCTTGTGTTACAATATGGTGACCTAACACGTAGATATCATGAATAGTACTATGGGGATTAACGACCCTGTTTCGGTTATAGAGAAATAACCGGGGCGCACCATATTGAATTTCTTTAGGTAATTGGCTATTACCTCCTTTGGAGCATACTTACGTACACTGGTAATTCGGTGTACGCAGTTGAGTTTTGGTTTCATGAGCTTAGCGCATAATAATCTGTGATTTTTCTTATGATATTGTTATTTTACAATGATCATGATCTTATACTTGTGTTCAACTATTTTAAACCTATGGATTTCACTCAACATTTTTGTTGACCTTTTTAAGCATGTTATCTCAGGTAATCAGTGAAGATTATGACCAAGGCACGGAATGGGGCATGGCAAGGCTTATCTGGTGGTGTAAAACATAAAATTTGTCATTTCTTTTAAACTCATGATCTTTCTTTTGGGAAAAACACTTAATCTATTTACAACGTTTTGTAACAACTATGAGTTTTCGATGAATGATAACTATTTTAATTAAACGTCTCTTTCGAGTTGTTTTCTATAATTATTGACTATGATCTCCATTCAAGTAACACCTGAATTAGTCTTCCGCTGTCATTAAGATTTTCGGGGGTGTTACAGTAAGGCGTTCGGGGTCGAGAAAGCCTCCTTTTCTACGAGCAAGTTGTTCAACCCTCTAGGCAGTGAACCTAATCATTTTAGTGTAGTATGGGGTAAGCCTCGGGGATTGATATCGTTCTTTAGGGGAACAGGAATGCTAGAAAGAGATTTATGACGAGAAGGTGGGGTTGAGGATGATTCTTTTTTTTTTTTTTTTTTTTTTTTTTTTTTTATGGTTTTATAAAAGCAAAGGTAAATATCTCAGGGTATATATTGGGGGGGGGGGGGTGGTACTTCTACCGATTTTTCTACTTCTACTAATTATCTAATTTAACTAATTACTATGGATAGTTTATGCTAATTGAGGTGTGCTCGTATGATGATTAAAGATGTGTTCACTTAGATACTATTACTCCCTAGTTATCTTTTATTGGTCAGTTGAATTGTCACGTCCTTTATCTTAACGCGTTGTATTCCTATTAGTCGTAGGGGTTGCGTATTCCCTAGTTCTATGAATGTATCTCTCCTATAGAATGCACGGGTTCGGCAACTATAATACTATTTTTCCCGAATACTCTATCGTCCTAAAGCACACTCACGCAATAAACAAAACAAAAGCCTAGTTGCACTCCTAGGCTTCTATCCATTAAGACAAGAGACAACCTAACAACAATTAATAACTAGGTTTCATAAATCTAAGCAAACACACAAGTAATTTAGCTAGACATGTTAAACAAGCAAGCATACACACAATCAATTGAACATGGGGTAGACATGATGATAAAATGGAATAACAAACTTATCTTGATGTGTAAAATAAGGTATGTGACCCTAGAATACTGTCCAAGTCGGACTACAACTGAGTTAGGGTTTGCTCTCCAAAATTCTACCTCTTAAAATATAGAAAAATCGAATTATATATATAGATTTACAATCGCGACGGCGTCGCCTTTTGATAGCGATGCCGTCAGGTTGCCGTCATTAGGGTTTCGTCTTGGCCAAGTCATCGTTGGGACGACGTCACTTGAGAGGTTTGACGCCGTCAGTCTTCATGCAGGACATCATCTAAACTATGGATCTTGGGCATGTGGTGTGAAAAGTGTGAGTAACGCCTTCTAGAAGTTAGGCGTGACGCCGTCAGGCTTTAGGACCAGAAATTCCGTTGAGCCGTCGCGTGCACTTTTTGATCAAGTCTTCATAGAGGGATGGTGTCGCCATTTGGATGGGACGCTGTCAGGTTCTTCTGAGCAGCTTTGAGTGTCTTCGATCTTGACTTTGCCATTTTCTTCATGTTCTCGATCCTTTTCGTCCAAATATGCTTCATTCTAGCATTTTTCTTCCAAAAGACCTAAAAATTGAAAAGAAACAATTTTAAGCAGTAACGGATCTAAAATGTTTCGAATTAGGGCTTAAATAACCCCCTAAAAGCGTACGTTTTAAATCCTTATCAAATATCCCTACACTTGGTATTTGCTTGTCCTCAGGCAAATGTGTTTTTGGCCAATCAATTTATAAGTTAGGGGGCATGAAGCATTGGTTAAAATAGTCTACAACAAGTAAAAGCGCCACAATAGTCATAACAAGCACGAAAATTATACACTACAGCACTAACAAGTGGTTTTGGATTTCTCATCTCCGGTTTTATATGAAATAATAATAATGAAAGGAAGATAAACACTCATTACCTGGCATAGTACATAGATTACCATAAGCTTGAGAATAGATCAAACCTCCAATGCTTTGGCGTAAGCACCTAGGAATAACTATCTAAGAGGTCTTTACAAGGTGATACGCGTACAAAGGGCGTTCGGGGTCAAAGGAACTTCCTTTTTGTCGAGCAAGTTTTTCAACACCCTAGGCAGTGAACCTAATCTTTGTAGTGTAGTATTGGGTAAGTCTCGGGGATTGATATCGTTCTCTTGGGGAATAGGAATGCTAGCAAGAAGTGTATTACGCTAAGATGGTGTTGATACAAAAGTTGGGCGTTCCTTGTTTGGACTCCGGTTCCCGTATCAATTGGATCTTAATGCTTGAGACCTGCGTACTAAAAAAACAAAAAACACCGTTAGGCTTACCGTGGGATTGTCTCCCACGATTATCCTCCGGCGTGAGAGTAAGTAATCGGTTTTAGGGTTTAGTGAAGAGTTAGGGTTTTGAGATCGTACCTTTAATGAGGGCTGGGATGCCCTTTATGTACACACGAAACCCTTATTGGTTTCGTATTCCCCAAACTTCGGCGTGTCCCGCCTAAGTCGGTTAGTAAACACTTATCTCCCAAGATAAGAGATATCCGATATCGTAAGCCATAAATAACTTTGGGTTTGGGCGTTCGTGAGCCCAAACCGTTATTGGATTAGCCCAGTCGTACTGGGCTTGTTAGTAGCGGTCATTAGTCGGGTTTGTGACCCGAATGCAGACTATACGTCATCATGTCCCCCCAGTCTAGTATGCGCAGGATAACACCCGCGGATGCTAGACTAATAGCTGTAGCCCATGAATTCTTAGAAGCGTAGCGGAGAAGCTACCAAGTTTTTCTGCCTAAGAGAAGATACAGTGTATCCGATCTAATTAAATTAAATAGATGCCTCGTAAAATGTGGGAAAGTAACTGAAAATGTGTCACATCAGTATATCCTATCCACACATTCAGAAATAGTGGGGTCCACGTGTCGATCATCGCGTGGGTGTAAAACCATATATAAACCGTTGCCTCCTTTTTACTGTGTTTATCACAGTAAAGAAAAAACATTTCCGCCATTATTGAAAGCTTGAATATCTACCAAAAAACCCTTATTATTTCAAAGGTAACAGCGCGTGCACAGTAAAAACTATATCATGGTCCGTGGATTAACTGACTTTGCCTCCGACATGACAGAGGATGAACTTCATGAGTTCACCTCGGATTATTATATCCCACTCGCTCTACATCCGGTAGTTCCGGGTGCGCAGGCGTCAATAGCGGATTTCCCCAAAGGGAAGGTAGGGGTATAGACACGTTTTTTCGAATTTGCAAATCAACGTGTGCCCATATCTTTATTCTTGTGCGACGTATTAAACTACTATCGTCTGCACATATCCCAGCTGCACTGTATAGGTGCGGCAAAAATAACAAACTTCGAGGTTAATTGCCGTTTATTGGCGATTAACCCCACTATCCACCTCTTCTACGCGTTTTACCATACGACGTGGTCGAACGGGTGGGTTTCGTTTGCTAAGCGCGCATGGATGCTGCAATGTTACACTGATAAACTGAACGCGCTTAGGAACTGGAGGGAAAATTTTTTCTGGGTCGATGAAGCGTTGTTCCCTTGGCGCTTCGCCTTCTACACCCAAAGTTCGCTGCCAAAGGAAGAGCGCCCCTCCCCTGGAACATACAGCGCTGATGATGCGGATACGATAAACACTAATCATATTCCCATCAATTCGTATCTCGAGGAATTTTTGGTGCACGTGGGCATCAGTCGCAATTATTTTGGTAGACCTGATGAGGTGCCAGCCTTCTTAGACGCGGATGGCCAGGGTGGGTGCTCGTCCTTCGCATTCCTTTGCTTTGTTAATGTTTGTTTTTTGTTGTGCAGAGATGGATCTATTCAACGTTGTGCATTTTGTGAAGCCGCGCCAGGTTTCTATAGGAGTGCGCCCGTTGAGAGAGGGGGAAGATCCTATTCTGGAAGCCACTGCGGGGCGCACCATGGAAATGGAGTTGGGAGAGACGGGGGGTAGCTCTTCCGTTGCGCTGGAGACAATCCCTCTGCGCAGCATACCCAGCCCCATGGGTCCATCCCCTGTAGTGGAGCAGGCATACGCGAAAGTGGTAAAGATATTGGAGCCCACCCATGCGGAGCCAGAGGACGCAGACCAAGGGGTCAAGCGTAAGAGAGCGCCCAATGATGATGGCGCAGGTTCCTCTAGGAAGCGCCATGTGATTCTGGATGTGGAGTCATCATCTGAGGAATTATCGCCCCAGCACGTGACTGAGACTACTCCTCCTATGTAAGTATTGTTGTCGCAGTGCTTAATATATCTTTGTTTGTTAGCTGAAGTAATCATAAAAATCCTTTGTTTGCCTGCAGTGCTGAGACCGCTGGGAGTACTGCTGGACTCACTGAGGATTCATCACCCAAGGTGAGTCCTATGCGCACTAACCCTCCCATTCCAGAGACTCAAGGCGCTAATCCGTTGGTAGCTAGGAATGTGCCAATGGATCAACTCGTTGAGGAGCTGGGGTTGGCTGCTGCACATCAGGCTGCGCCGGTCGCGCAGCTGAAGGCGAAGTATGTTGGGGAAAGCAGCCAGAGCGCGCAAAAGGATGAAGAGATTACGCAACTGAAGGCGCTTTTAGCTAGTGCTCAGGCGGAAGCAGAGGCAACGGGCTGTTATTCCCAAAAACTTGCTGAGGAGAAGATGTCTTTGATGATCCAAGTGGGCCAGGAGCGTGCCGCATTAGAGGTTTATAAGGCTAATTGCTCCTGGGCGCTTAAGTATTTGGACAATGGGAAAAACGAGCTGTTCTCTCGGTTGGGGGAGTTTGGTGCAACGGTGGGAAGCGCGTTGGAGGAGCAGGAAATGAAGCAGCGGAAGCTCAGCATTGAGTATGACGAGGAGCTGTATCCCCAGCTTGTTTCAACGATTGCTGAGCGCAGGTGGCTTATCAGCCATGGTTTGCGCCTTGCTGCCCTTAATACGTTGGAGTCTCGGGAGGTAGTAGACAAATTTGGGGAAGTTGTGCAGTGTGCATTGGCGCGCGGCAAGGCGGAGGCTATAGAAGAACTGCATGGGGGTAGCCTGTTGAAAGTGGCTGCCGCTGAGGTGCCTGGGTACAATGATCATTCCTATGAGGAGCTCGTTGCTGCTATGGAGAAAATGAAAATATTGGAGCTTCCTCATATTGCTCAGATGGAGCGCGACCAAGATTACCCTATAGGTGTGATTATGGAGGGGTTAACTTTGGCTCGCCACCGTGCTGATGGTGCAGAGGCACAACCGGACTTTTTTCTGAAGCCTAATGAGTCGCAACTGCAGGTGCCCATTTTTGCTCGCCCCCGCGACCTCTTGAACCCGTTCGTACTTGAGAAGTAAATTCCTTTGAAGGAATCCTTAGAGGCCCATGCTATGAAGCTTGCCAAGAAGAAGGGCGTGAAGGTAAAGGCCATTCTTTGTGGTGTTGGCGCAGCGCACCTTCCTATATTCGACAGAGTACCTGTGAGTGAGGCAACTATATCACGCCAGGACTCTGATTTATTGAAGAAGCTGAAGGAGGCTGGGGACCCCGCAAGCCATGTGGAAAGTTCGCATCTTAGGCGTTGTAGTAGTATATAGATTGTAGCTTCTTTGTAAATATCATTTTGTAAGAACTCATGGTCCTTAATGAAATTTTCCGTTTGTTGAATGTGTGTTGATGTGGTTGCGACTTATAATTTTTGTACTTAGTTATCCGTCTTTGCATAAAAAAACGTACTTGTTGTCTAAGAATCAAACTGTTACATAAGCGCGAATACTATGTGGAGTTCATAATCATGTATGACCTATCATACTTAAAACATAATGTCTAAGTATTTTTATCATAATTATAACATATTGGATTTCACATACACATCAAACCATAAACAAAGGTGGCGTACAAGATGAGTTTTAGAGAGAGAAAGTTAGAGGTTTGGGAACTTTAGTGAGAGAAAGAAAAATCTTATTGTGAGCTCGAACTCTCTACCTTGGGAGGTAGAGAGTATTTATAGTGTTACAATAAAACGCCACCTGACGGGCTGTGGATCAGGCATACAGTGGGTAAAGACCCGTCCATCCTCCACGGTGTTACAAAACTAAATACTACTTAACATTAAATAACTACAACTACGAGCTTTCTAACGATTACATATACTTGAGGTGACCGACACTTTAACTACTGGATTTTCAAAATCCTAACAATCTCCCCCTAAGGGAGGTCACCTCAAACACACATTAAAATTACACAGAATACAAACAGATATTACATTGAGATTGTTCTTGGATTCTTGTTCATGTTCTTTGTTCTGTAGCTCGTAGTCTTTGATTCTTCATCTTTGCATGTTTGTATAATCTGAGTGGAGGTCTTTAACTGATCCACGTGATACTGAGTTTTGAGTCAGCTTTGAAATCATCAGCCATATTAAATCTCTGACACATCCATTGTGGTGTTGGTATTATGTGATGTTGTGACATTTGGATTGTCATGCTCACATTCTGGATCATGATATATTCTTATCAGAGTAGCGGAAGCTTTTGTTGATTCATGATATTGGTAGCAGCGTAGCAGAAGCATGGAGTGAAATATCAGAGTCATTGATGCACTAATCATGATTTCTTTGGAACTGAATGTGTTGAGTGAGCATGCGGCTATGGATTGACCGCTTCATTCTGATCAGCTGCAAACGTTGGGGTGTACCTGCATAAGATAGTTAGCAATAAAGCGCATGAAAGTGTCTTTGATCACTTTCGATGAATTGAGGTACACGGCCCACGGTTCCCCGTTGATCAGTACAAGTACTGCCTGTGATCAGGTATAATTCCGAAGAATTTCCTTGACAGGGTTTCGCAGCTGCTCTAGCTGTTCTCAAACCGGAACGTCTCAAAGAAGACAACACGGAGTGAGTGAACCAGCGAAATGAGATTCACTGATTGATGAAAAGAGATTTGAAAAACAATCGTGTATTGCTCAATAGAAATTGTTTTTGCAATACAACGAAGGTTTTAATGAAAATCAATTATCAATCATAAACACCTTTTATTTTGAGAAATAAGTACACAGTCGATGTGCTAAAGAAAAGAGTTTTTAAGCACAACGACCGGTTTTTCAAAGGTATCCGTCAATCCATAACCTGAACCAGGATTGATTCAAAAGATTGAATCGTTCCATTGTTTCTGTTCAGTTGTCACATGGTTGATCTATTAAATAGATGTCACATGCCACCTACCAGGAGCTTGTTTGATGTTGGCTCCAGAAGGCTTTCCATCTTCATTGTAAACATGTATGCATATCACTCAGATGTTCTGGCAATACCACAAGGATAATGCGTAGTACTCATAAGATATAATCTCTCTTTCCACATTATGTGAAACAGAGAGTCTTCATTGAAAGTGTCCTAATGAGATTTATTGATGATCTCGTGGCTCTAGACTCAATTGTGCATATTTGGTTCCTATGTCGGAGACTAGGGAGAGGGTCGCCTTCTTCAATATCAACAATCTCTAATAGAGAGTCGATAGATTTTGTCGGTTCCCCGTGAGAATGAAACAAGACCTTTTAAGAGGAACTTGAGTGGTTTGGAAAGTTGAAGTGCAGTGCGTCACTGGGTCCATGACGTCTTGTCTTCAATACCGATGTTACCTTGGTAACCACCAGTAGTATATGAATTGAACCCGGTTTCTGCCCTAAGGTTGAATAAATAGAGGGCTATTTCTTTTCACCCTTTTTCACATTCAATTCTTTTTCATTCTTCAACCCCTTCAGTGCTTACCGAGACTTCATTACTAGAACCTTGTTGGGTTTATTCCAGTACTAGCTCAGACTCAGTCTGCACTCTTCCCATATCTCACTTTTCTCCTTTTTTCCATCATACCTAAGGACTTCTACACTATCTAGTGGATTGTCCCTGGGTAGATCCCTCCAGTTCTGGCGGATCATGGGAACTCAACCTAACCTTATCATCCTTATATCACCATGCATAAAGTAGAGTTGGTCGGTCTTTTGGTGTAGTTCTTCCGCCTTGAAACCAATTGAAAACCATTTGAAAATCAATCAAGATACTTGTGATATAGAATCAAAGCATTTTGTATCTTAATTGTTTTGATATTTTAGAAATGCTCCCCCTCAACATATGCATGAAAATTCAGAATTTGTTTAGCACATGGAGGCAAGAGATCTTTGAAATCGTTAGATTAATAATGAAAGGTCCAATCTTTTGATTAACATTTTATAAAAATCATCATCATCACTTCCCAATCAATTTGAGTAGATAAAACATTTTGAGGAAGGATGAGGTTTTCAAAATTTTGCTCCCCCTCAATATGTGCCTCGAAGTTTGAAAGAGTTTTGCACATATTAGAGGGAACCTGCACTAAGAGACAATTCAATCACGTTTCAATAATTTGAGGTTTAAAGTAGATGCTCCCCTCAACATGTGCATGGAAAATTTGAAATCGTTTGTCACATGCGTGGAGGAAAACATGCTAAACACTTATGAAACCATTTATCGAATTATCAGTTTAAATCCAATTTAAATCACAAATTCTCTCCCGATCACAATTATCAAATCATTTGAGATTTGTGATCTCTGTAGATTTAAATTAATTTTGAAAGCTTTTAAGGAGAATTGTGACTTGATTATGAAAACGCTTTAACTGATAAGGATCGGATTTTGAGACTTTAAACTCCATTGATTAAACATGCATAATTATCTTTTGAAAACATAATAATAACCAAGGTCTGGAACCAATTGTGTCAAATATTATAAAACATTTTAGAGTAAACCTTGTTCATTTAAGTGCAAATTGTTTGAAAAGAACACTTTTTGATTTAATTGAAAAATCATTCTCCCCCTCAATCAATGACGAAAGTTGTTGATTGATGGATTGATATTTTGACACTTGATAAGTTCTTTTGATTTTCAAAAATAGAGTCCGAAGTGTTTTCAAAACAATTGAGTTTTCAAAAGATTGCAAATATTTTTCAGAGGAATCATTTAGAAGGAAAAATATTTGAAATTAAACATTTGTCTTGTTAATGACAAACATTTGTTTTTAGAATCAGAGCATTAGGTTTGAAATATGAGATAAAGCATGGCTCTGTTCTTTCTATGAAGAGCGGGTTACTGCCTGAAATGACAATAAACCATATTTTTACTTTCTCCCAAAAATATATATATATATATATATATATATATATATATATATAAATATATATATATATATATATATATATATATATATATATATATTTAAAACATTCGCACAACATCTAAAGACCCGTGTCATTCTTTGAATGACAACACAAAGACCGTAGATATTATCGAATAGAGGTAAAAAAACATGACAAAAAGGCAATATTTTTTTTTTGAGATTTTTCGAGTTTTTCAATTTTTTTTTTTTTTTTTTTTTTTTTTTTTTGGATAAATATATACAAAGTATAGATGAAGAAAGACCATTACTCCTCGTCTTCCTCCTGAAGATGTTTGAGTGTTTCTGGTTGAAGGCTTTTCAAGCCTAGTCGTGGAAGAATAAACTCAAAACGTTCTCTTGGAAGAGCTTTGGTGAAGATGTCTGCTAACTGGTATTCAGTCCTCACAAAATAAAGTTCCACCACACCGTTTTCTACTTGCTCCCTGATGAAATGATGTCGTATGTCGATGTGCTTTGCTCTTGAGTGTTGTACGTTGTTGCATGAAAGAGCAATAGCACTTTTATTATCACAGTACAGAGGGATTTTGTTGAATCCAAAGCCATAGTCAGATAATTGGGATCTCATCCAAAGGACTTGAGCACAACAAGATGACATGGCTATGTATTCAGCATAACCTCTACCAACTCCACCTCTTCCTTGTTCGTACTGCCTTTCTTGAACTGGCTGCACCATAAGCTTCCCATCTCTGACAGTGGCTTGATTGTATGGATTTGATGCTGTTCTGAGGTTGTTGTTGGTGTGTGGGAGAGAGTTCATGTTTTGACTAATCATAAGAGCCAGTTGATTAATGAAGTTTCCCACGGCTGCATCAGCATCAGCTTGTTTGAACATTGGATCAGGAATGAGTTTGTGATTACCATTACCCATGGGTATAACTTGAGATGCTTTGGTGGTAATTCCAATGTTTGAGTAGAAGGAAGTTGAATCATTTGATGAGCTTGTCTCTCCCGGGTTGGTTTTGAACTGATCAAGAATCCTTTTTTCAAACATAGCATGTCTCTCATTCTGAATTAGGAAGGCATAGAGTTGCTCATAGTTTGTATTCTTCAATCCTTTGGTTAGCTTCACAGAGGTGACAAACTTGTGCCATTCGGGATTCATGTTGTTCACAAATTTAGAGTTCAGCTGAATGTTTGGCATGGTCATTCTAATGTTCCTCATGTCATTAACAAGCTTGTGGAATCTTACGTAATACTCATAGACACTCTCATCTGGTTTCATCTTGAAGTGCTCAAATTCATCATAGAGTTGTGATTCTCTGTCTTCCATAGTTAATTTAGAACCAGAAAGAAGCATCTTGACATTATCCCACACTGCCTTGGTTTCAGTGTTGTGATTGATAAGCTTGTAGATATCCTTTGGAAGACCTTGAAGTACGATGTTAGAAGCCCTGATATCAGCATCGAATCTCTTTTTCTCCTTATCATTGAGCTCATCATATGTCTTTGGTCTGTCTATTCCATAGATCATTGTTCCATCTGCAGCTGTATCAATTAAGTCTCTTGTAGTCTCAATCTGATAAGGTCCTTCATCAATTGATTTGAGAATGTTGACCCCATTTTCCTTTCCAAGACAGTACAATCTGATTCTTTGAGCCCAAGAGTCGTAGTCAGTTCTGTCAAGCATGGGTGGACGGGTATCTGAACCAGCTGCTTGAACATCCTCGGCAACAGTGGAGATGAGTGTAGGTATGTTGGTAGACATGTTTAAAGATTACACGGATTTTATAACTCAATGATTAAACCGGGAAATAGATTCTTTCACGGGATTTTACTAAATCAAGAGAAAACCGTATTACACACAAGAGTCAACCAAGTCGCTAAGAATCCTTGAACCAAGTCGCTAGGCACCAAGTTGCTAAGTAATTTGAAGACAAGTTGCTAAGTTTCCAAATCGCTACGAATTTTGACAGCAAGTCGCTATGCACCAAGTCGCTAAGATGTCAAGTCGCTAAATAGCAACTCGCTAAGGACCAAATCGCTACCACCAAGTCGCTAAGAAACTTAAAGAACAAGTCGCTATCAAAATTGAAAGCAAGTCGCTACCTTACCAAGTCGCTACCCGTAGTGGAGAATCCACTAAGTGTACGGTTTGTCGGCTTGTCTCAAAAGGCAAGTCGCTACGACCAAGTCGCTACCAAAACACACTACACTCGCTACCTTTTACTGAAGCAAGTCGCTACCAAGAAATTCACTCCGAGAGCCAAGTCGCTACCAAAGAAAAACTTTAAAAACACACTTTTCAATCCAAAACAAGCTCAACCACAGTGATTCAAGCTTACCAAATCAAAACCCAAGCACATACAATGATCCTAAACACAAAAGTACACCCCAAAATTCAAACTTTAACACAAGAAATGAACCAAATGATGCAAAAACTACTAAACTTTTTCAACTAAAAACCATCTAAAAACCACTAGAAATCCAAAGATGTATAAGAGATGATCTAACCATGGCTCTTGATACCATTTGTAACATATTGGATTTCACATACACATCAAACCATAAACAAAGGTGACATACAAGATGAGTTTTAGAGAGAGAAAGTTAGAGGTTTGGGAACTTTAGTGAGAGAAAGAAAAATCTTATTGTGAGCTCCAACTCTCTACCTTGGGAGGTAGAGAGTATTTATAGTGTTACAATAAAACGCCACCTAACGGGCTGTAGATCAGGCATACAGTGGGTAAAGACCCGTCCGTCCTCCACGGTGTTACAAAACTAAATACTACTTAACATTAAATAACTACGACTACGAGCTTTCTAACGATTACATATACTTGAGGTGACCGACACTTTAACTACTGGATTTTCCAAATCCTAATAATAATCGTGTATGGTGTGATATGCAGCGTACTATAAATATCATAGTAAGGAGCCAAGAGTCTTGATGCCTGGTTTGTTAAACGCGCACAATATGCATGGTTGCACATCCGTCGTGGGATGTGCAGTGAACTTATTCCAACGTCTTGAAAATAAGGTGTTTAACAAGGATGCGTGATCCGATGTTGATGGGTTTGCAACCCTCTTACTCAACGAGTTATTTAGTAGGTTTACTCATTCTTTTACCAACGTGGGTTTATTAAGTGCATACACGCCATGTAGGCAAAAGATAATATAACAACGATGTTGAGATATGAATAATATGTAAATAACAAATTAAAATATGTCGCGGAGTTAGCTAGAAACCACGAAGTTTTATTAATACTTGCAAGTTTTTATAAAAGAGAAGAAAAACATTTGCCTAGGTAAAACAGAATGTAAATACATGGATATTTATTGAGCACTATACTAAAGTACGGGAGTATCCATGCACTGGGCCGTAGACGTTCCTAGAGGTAGCATCGTTTGAGATTGCAGATGTTCCATGTGCGTGGTAGCTCCCGTCCATCCATGTCACGCAGCTTGTACGCGCCTTTTCCTAATGCTTCAATGACCTCATAAGGTCCTTCCCACTTCGGTCCAAGTTTTCCTGTATCTTCTGCGTGGCTCGCATCATTGGCGCGATATACGAAGTCGCCTGGTCTGAATGAGACACTTCGAACTTTAGCATCGTAGTTTCCCTTCATTTTTGACTTAGATCTCGCCTCGCATATAGCTGCGCGCTCGCGCCTTCTTCCCAACAGGTCCAAGTCAATACGCCGTTCATCGTCATTGGTTGTAACATTAACTTCAGCAGTGCGAATAGTTGGCATCCCGATTTCGGCTGGTATGACGGCTTCTGTCCCATAGACAAGAGAGAAGGGAGTGTCACCCGTGCTAATTTTGATTGAAGTGCGATGCGCCCACAAAACATGCGATAGTTCCTCTACCCACCTTCCTTTGTGTTTGTCTAAGCGTGATTTAATTCTTTCACCTAGACTACGATTTGCGTGCTCGACCAAACCATTTGTTTGTGGGTGTTTAACTGACGCAAAGTGTTGTGCAATATTCAATTTCTCGCACCATTCCTTGAAAGGGTTGTCACAGAATTGTTTTCCATTGTCCGAGATGATTTCCCCAGGTAATCCGAAACAGCATACGATATTTTCCCAAACAAATCATTTTACCTGGTTACCTGTGATTGTCGCGACCGCCTTTGCCTCAATCCATTTAGTAAAATAGTCTATAGCCACTACAAGGAATTTCAATCCCCCCGCTGCAACAGGAAAGGGGCCTGCAATGTCGATACCCCATTTATAGAATGGACATGGTGACGTAATAGGTGTCAGCTCCTGTTGTGGTTGATGTGGATTGGTCTGTGAACTTGGCAGTCGCCACACTTTCGTATTAAGTCCTGCGCGTCACGGTGCATTGTGGGCCAGTAGTATCCTGACCGTAAAGCGCGTGCTATGACGGACCGTGGTCCTGAGTGCATACTACATGAACCGGCGTGGATTTCTCGGAGTACGTAGTCTGCTTGAAGGGGTCTGACACATCGAATCCATGGTTGTAGAAAGGAGCGCCGATATAATATACCATCTCTAAGTTCAAATCACTGTGATGTGCACCGTATTCGTCGAGCGTCCTTCTGCTCCTGGGGCAATACGCCCTTGCTTATAAATTCAACGATTGGAGTCATCCATGTAGGACCTTGTTCCTCTATCACCGTGGATATCTCCATCTCCGAGATAGACTTGCTCTTCAAGGTTTCCACCAATATTTGTTTTGACAGGTGCGCAAAGCTTGTGGATGCAATCTTACTCAGTGCATCCGCCTTTCTGTTTTCCCCTCTAGGAACTTGTTTGATGGTAAACCTGTCAAAGCCCTGGATTAGTGACTTGGTCTTTTGGAGGTATTGAATCATGTTTTCCTCTTTAGCCACATACTCGCCCAATACATGGTTGGCTACTAGACGGGAATCCACATTTGCTTCTAGGTTGCGTATGCCCATTCGAGCTGCAATGCGTAATCCAGCAATCAGGGCTTCATACTCTGCCTCGTTGTTTGTAGCTGTGAATTCAAAACGCAGTGCGTAAGTGAATTCCATTCCTTCTGGATTTGTGAGGATAAGGCCTGCGCCTGACCCGTCCACGCAGGAAGATCCATCCGTAAATAGGATCCATGGTTCTTGTAGTTCCACCTTGCCTTGTGGAGGTGCATCGTCAGTGTCCGGTTTTTCTATGATGAAGTCTGCTAATATCTGCCCCTTAACCGCAGTACGTGGTCTGTAGGAGATATTATGCTCACCTAGCAGCACGCTCCACTTCTGTAGTCGTCCTGATGCGTCGGGTTTGGAGATGATTTGCTTGATAGGTTGGTCTGTGATCACCGCTATTGGGTGCGCCTGGAAGTACCTGTGCAGCCGTTTGGCGGCGAATACCAATGCTAAGACCAACTTCTCCATTGCACTATAGTTAATCTCAATTTTCTTGAGTGCTTTGCTTACAAAGTATACCGGTGTCTGCACTGAATCCCTGTCTGTCAATAGCACCGCGCTGACTGCTCCATTAGTCGCAGATAAGTACATAATTAATTCTTCCCCTGGGCGGGGCGCGACTAGCTTGGGGAGCGCTGCTAAGTGCTGTTTAAGCTGTATGAAAGCTTCTTCTGCTTCCGTAGTCCAGCGAAAGTCTCCCTTTTTTGTGCACTTCTTGAGCGTTTTGAAGAGAGGTAGTGACTTATCTGCTGATTTGGACAAGAATCTGTTTAAACCGGCTAGTTTTCCATTCAAAGACTGGACTTCCTTCAACGTGCGCGGCGAAGGAAGTTGAATGACAGCCTTCGTTTTTTCTGGACACGGTTTGATGCCATCGGGCTCTATCAAGTATCCAAGGAACATGCCTTCTGTAGCGCCAAAGGTGCATTTCTTAGGATTTAACTTCATGTTGATCTCTCGTAGTGTCTTAAATGTTTCCTCAATGTCACGTACCAACTCGTCTTCCGTATGGCTTTTTATGACAAGGTCGTCAACGTAAACCTCTAGGTTGCGGCCCACCTGCTTTTCAAACGCATTATCTACCAGTCGCTGGTAGGTGGCGCCTGCATTCTTCAAGCCAAAGGTCATCTTTGTATAACAGTAGACGCCTTGACTTGTATGGAAGGCCGTTTTTTCCTCATCTTCTTTAGCCATTTGGATTTGGTGGTACCCTTCGTATGCGTCTAAGAAACATTTAAGTGGGTATCCGCACAAAGATTCTACCTTCCAATCTATCTCTGGTAGTGGGTAGCAGTCTTGTGGACATGCTTTGTTGAGATCCGTGAAGTCCACACACATCCGCCAACTGCCATCACTCTTTTTGACCATCACTGGGTTGGAGAGCCAGTCATGGTAATAAACTTCTCGCATGATACCTGCATCCACAAGTTTGTGTACTTCTGCCAGAATTGCTTGTGCGCGCTCTGGAGCCTGGCCGCGCTTCTTCTGTCGTACTGGGGAGTATCCTTGTCGGATTCTCAACTTGTGTTCTGTAATCGAGCGTGGTACACCGGTCATGTGTTTTGGTTCCCATGCAAAGATATCCAGATTCTTTTGCAAGAGTGCGCACACGGCTGCCCTGCCGTTATCAGACAGCGATCCTCCGATCGATACTTCTTGTTCTGGGTACTCAGGATGAATTGCAACCCTCAGGTTTGATACCTTAGGTGCGCGCTGTTCTGGAATGTGTGCCGTCTCACATGTAACCGTGTTACATTCTCTAGATGGTACGGTGGTATTGTAGAGAGTAACAATGCCTCCCTCCACTGGGAACTTGAGCATCCCATGTGCTGTAGACGGTACCGCGCGTATGGCTGATATCCCTGGTCTTCCAATAATGCCATTGTATGGCGAAGGGGATTTGATCACCATGAAATTCATCCAGGCTGTCGTCGAGTGTTCCTGGTTACCAACATTGACTAGTAGACGTATTTGCCCCATGGGCCATATCTTTTCTCCTATAAAACCAGTCAACGCCGTCATGACCGGGCTTAACTGATTCCGTATCTCCGGTCGCAGTCGCTTGAAACAATGTTCGTACATTATATCTGCAGATGCCCCTCCATCGACATACATGCGGTGGATATCGTGACCCCCTGCATTAATCTCAATGGTGAGCGGTTCTACCACTGCGTTGTCCTCCGCCAAGTTGGGGAAGGAGATTTCACTTTCGCGGGGAAACTTTTGGCTGATATTCTGCCTAGTCATTCGTTGCCATGATTGTATCATGTAGATGGTGTCAGCCTTATCTTTGGGTGCTTCCTTCTTTTTCCTGGTCTTTTGCTTATCCTTCCCTTCCTTGATGTTCTTAACTAAATGGTCAAATCTGCCTTCTTTTACCAGCTTGTCAATTAGTTGGCCCAATTGGACACACTCATTGGTGGTGTGGCCCTTCTGTCTATGATAGTCGCAGTATCCGTTCCCTACGCGCCGCTCTTCTAGGGTGCGCATTGGTGGGGGGCCTTGGGAAGTTCGCGCCTTCTGTTGCGAATATCTCCTTTGGAGTCTTGTTTAGCGGGGTGTATTTGTCGTTATCTCGTCCGCTCCCTTGGCTGCGGTAGTTCTTGTTGCGGTTGCTACTCTGGTCAGTGGATTGCCTCCTACGCTGTTCTTGTGACCTATAGTTTGAGTAGCCTTTCTTGTTGTCCGCCGCGGCAGCTTCTCCTTGGATGAAGGACCTTGTGCGTTTCATAAGCTCATCAGAGGTTTGGGGGACCTTGTCATTCAGCCCTTTGATGAGTTCTGGGTTATTGATCCCGTTCATGAACTCTGAGATCTTTAGTATTTCGGGACATGCCTTGACATGTATGCACTCATCTTTGTAGCGCTCCACATAAGCGCTTGTAGATTTCCCTGGCACTGTTTTACCCTGGCAAGTTCGACAGGGTTTTTGGCGCATTTCTTCCTTTGAGTGAAGTTTAGGCGAAACGCCTTTCGTAACTCTTCAAAACCATCAATGCTTCTGCGTGGAAGCTTACTAAACCAGTTTCGCGCGTTTCCCACTAGTGTGGAATTAAACATGTGGCACCACACAGGTTGTGGCCAATTTTCGATGGTAGCAGCTGATTCAAAAATTTTTAGGTGATTGTCCGGATCACCCGTTCCATCGTAGGTTTTTACATTAGCGGGCATACGCCTTCTCTTATTTTCTGAGAAATCGCTGATGCGCCGAGTGAACGCATCCACCTTTTGGCGGCGCCAGGGAAGAGATATATCTTCCTCCTCCTAGTCGCGATATCTTCCCCTGGACTTCCAGTGTCCAGTTTCGATGTCCTCGTTGTTCGAGGAATCTCTAGAGAATGAGCTTCCCCTTTGTAGGCGCTTGCGCCGACCTTCCGAGGAGTCTCCAGAGGATGAGCTTCCCCTCTTTCGGCGCTTGCGTCAACTGTCCTCAGAGTCCGAGTTTGAAGATCTTCCATTTGGGGAGAGCCGTCGTCCCATTCTGTCATGGACCTTGCGGCTACCAAGCATAGCGTGGACAGTGGTACGCCGCCCATCTTCTTCGTGCTCTTCCAGGTATTGCAGTTCAGCTGCTTCATCGTTCTCCACTCTTCTCCCAATCCTGGTAAACACTGGGGGCCGACGGCTATCCTTCCCACGCATATCCCTCTGATAACGCAATGGGGATGTCTCATACTCTGCGTCAAAGTTGAGTCGGGCTTGCAGGCTCTGGTTCGACCTCCTTTTCGCCTCCTCTTGCATGAGGGCAGCCAAGGTTTCGTAGTTTTGAGATACGAAGTCACTTGGTGCTGGTTCAGGCGCGACTCCTTCTAGCGCGGGGGTGTTGATTTCCACCTCAGGACCCCTATTTTGGAGAGGCGCGCCTGGCGTTTTTGTGAGGTCCGTTTCTGACACCGTTTGGAGGGGAGTGGTAAGAAAGGTGCTGGTGGTTGTCGTAGTGGCATGGTTTGTCCCCGTGCGTGGTTCCACTGTCGGGAAGACCAGATCTGACCCTTGATTTTTGGTCGCACTGGTTGTCCCAACGACCTGCTTGGAGGCTGATCCGCTTTGCTGCTTCTTCCCTTGTAGGTCGCTATGCGATCGCTGGTTTAGGTTTCCTTGCTTTGTCATTCTAGTTCTTAGATCTTAGTGATTGGTCCCACGGATGGCGCCACTTGTTGATACAAAAGTTGGGCGTTCCTTGTTTGGACTCCGGTTCCCGTATCAATTGGATCTTAATGCTTGAGACCTGCGTACTAAGAAAACAGAAAACACCATTAGGCTTACCGTAGGATTATCTCCCACGATTATCCTCCGGCGTGAAAGTATGTAATCGGTTTTAGGGTTTAGTGAAGAGTTAGGGTTTTGAGATCGTACCTTTAATGAGGGCTGGGATGCCCTTTATATACACACGAAACCCTTATTGGTTTCGTGTTCCCCAAACTTCGGCGTGTCCCACCTAAGTCGGTTAGTAAACACTTATCTCCCAAGATAAGAGATATCTGATATCGTAAGCCATAAATAGCTTTGGGTTTGGGCCTTCGTGAGCCTAAACCGTTATCGTGTTAGCCCAGTCATAGTGAGCTTGTTAGTAGCGGTCATTGGTCGGGTTCGTGACCCGAATGCAGACTATACGTCATCAGGTGGGGTTGAGGATGATTCTTTTTTATTTTTTATATGTTTTTTAGAAAGTTAAGGGTAAAATCTCGGGGCAATTGGTTTGGGGATGGTACTTCTACTATTCTAATTATCTAATACTACAGGTAGCTATGTATATTTGATTGTGTGCTCGTATGATGATTAAAAATGTGTTTACCTAGATACTATTACTCCCTAGTTATCTTTTATTGTTGGTTGAACTGTCACGTCCTTATTCTTAACGCATTGTGTTTTCTAAGGTCGTAGGGTGTGCCTATGCCCTAACTCTTTGAGAATACCTTTAGGTTATTGCGTATGAAATCTGCTAGATTAATCATAAACTAGCAATAAGGTTATCTTTGGATGTTTAGACTATGAAATCCGCTATGTGATTCATAAACTAATGTTCACAAAGATTACTCAAGCATTTAAACACAACGATAGCCTAGTTGCACTCCTAAGCCAATTACAATTAAGATAAGAGACAACCAATCAATAATTAACAACTAGGTTTCATAGATCTAAGTAAAAACACAAGAAATTTAGCTAGACATGCTAAATAAGCAAGCATACACACAAGAAATGGAAGACATAATGATACTAATGGATTAAAACACTTATCTTGAAGTGTAAAATAGGGTTTGGGACCTTAAGATACTGTCCAAGTCGGACTACAAATGTTTAGGGTTTTTACTCCAAAAGTTTACCTCCTTAAATGCAGAAAAATCGAATTCTATATATAGATTTACACTTGCGACGGCGTCGCCTTATAGGTGGGGCGCCGTCAGATCGCCGTCATTAGGGTTTTCGTCTTGGCCAAGTTATCGATGGGATGGTGTCACGTTGGAGTTGTGACGCCGTCGGGCTTCAGATGGGACGTCGTCTTGGTTCTAGATCTGGGCCGTCTGAGATGAAAAGTCTTAGTGACGCCCTTCCTCTTCAAAGTCTAACGCCGTCAGGTGTTAGGAGCAAAAATTCCACTGAGCCGTCTGGTGCATTCTTTATCAAATCTGTAGAGAGGGACGGCGTCACCCTTTAATTGGGACGCCGTCAGGTTCAGTTTGAGCAGCTTGAGTGGCTTCGATCTTGACTTTGCCATTTTCTTCATGTATTCACTCCTTTTCGTCCAAATAAGCATCATTCCAGCATTTTGCTTCCACTAGACCTAAAAAGTGAAAAGGAACAAAATTAAGCAGTAACGGATATAAAAGTGGTCGATTAAGGGCTTAAATGACCCCTTAAAAGTTTACGTTTTAAATCCTTATCAAATATCCCTACACTTGGTATTTGCTTGTACTCAAGCAAAGGTGCTTTTGGCTAATCAATTTATAAGTTAAGGGGCGTGAAGCATAGGTTTAGAATAATTCATAACAAGTAAAAGCACCGCAATAGTCATAACAAGCACGGAAATTATATACTAGTACCTCACAAGGGGTGTTTGGGTTCTCTCATCTCTCAGGTTTATATGAAATATAGTAAATGGAAATTAAACACTCATTAAACACTCATTACCTGGCATAGTAAATAGATTACCATAGGCTTGAGACTAGATCAAACCTCCACCGCTTTGGCGTAAGCACCTAGGAACAACTATCTAAGAGGTCTTTTCAAGGGTTGTAACGTTAGGCTTACGGTAGGGAAACAAAGGGTTTTTTTGGATAGGTGATTTAGTCGTGGCAAGTCAAAAATCTTATGTTAAAAGAATGAAAAGAATGGCGTTGCTAAGCCAAGACTCGACTCACTAAACTCTAGATAACTTGAAACAAACATACATAAATTGAAAAACATAAATACAAATATAGATGTAGGATGGTAGCCCGTATGTTTTTCTTCATTTTTTTTTCACACTCTTTCTTTTCGATTTTTTTTTTTTTTTTTTTTTTTTTTTTTTTTTTTTTTTTTGTGCATACATTTTTACTCTACCATCCTCTACGATAACATCAAAATATAAGTGATTTATAGGAGCATCCCTACACTTGAGTTTTTATTACTCTAATACTTAATGACCCGATTTGAAAAGATCAAAACACTTGGAGTATTTAATTACGTGGAAAAAAGGAATTTGAATTTAACGTTCTTTTCTGTCACTCCATAAAATATTACTGTTAGGAATTAGAAATTCCATAGTGAAGAGTCGGTCACCCCAAATTTAATCTAGCAAAAGTTAGCTCGTAGACATATTGTTATTTACTGTTTTATTAGTTAGTTATTTAGTTTAGAGCAACACCGTGGAGGAAGGACGGGTCTTTACCCACTGTATGCCTGA